>CM051239.1:88591925-89091925 GCA_027917425.1 Gastrophryne carolinensis | reverse complement strand
TTTGGGGGTTAAAAAACTACTTTTAACACATCGCCTCCAGCGCTCTGGGGTTTAAACATGCATTTCACAGCGCTTGAATTTTTTGAGCGTGATTTTTTGATGAATATGGTGGAAGCCGGTCGCTCTGACCAGTCGCTATCATGTGAACCCATACATTGCGGAACCTGTCAAATAGCGACTCGTAACCTTGTATTCAACATTGCGCCACACCGACTGAGTCGCTGTCAACAACCGAACAACGGCCAAGCACAGCGACTACCAGCGGGCGCTGTGAAAATACCGCTACAGTCGCTCAACTGTCGCTACATGTCGCTATTAATAAATCAGCCTCCCCAACTCCAGGGCCAGCCGACTAAGGGCCCCTGGGGCATTACAATTCGGGATGCCCCACTTTGTGAATCCCCACAATGGCCTGCAAACCACTTACCTTTCAGGCCATCCCTCGCTGTAACTTAGTGCCACATCCCTGCGGCTAAGCTTGCTCCTGTGCCCAGCCCGGGAGCACTGATATTACGGAAGGAAGTTAGCAAGGCTGGTGCACAGTCCAAAACAATGGCATTAGTATGCACTGCATAGTGCTGATTGGACAAGAGCCCACATGTGGGAACAGCGAAAAGGTGATCAAATCAGGATGCCCCAGGGACGAGTACCTATCACCAGTATAATCAAATTCCTGGTGATTTGTCAGGGGTCTGTGTCCAGGAGGCGAGACATTAACCCACCCACATTTATCAATTACAGCCATCCAAAAACTATTTTATAAAAAAATTGTTACAGATCACATTTGCTCACAGTGCTGCAAGCCCAATTTTTCTTACCTGATGCTCACTCCCTTATTAAAACCGGGGCCCTGTGATTGTAGACCGGGGATCATTGGATCCAAAATCGACATGGTGGCTAGCAGCAAATCTTGGTTCCATTTTGCCAAGGGAGCAAGGATAAGGTAAGAAATGGGCCTACAATCGGGGAGAGGAATCAGAAAAGGGCAAACACCACATCAACCCCTCACACCATTAGCCCCAAACATCAGTCAGCCCACAAACACACAACATTATCCCCATTATACCCCCACTCTATTACCCTTCACTACAGGCACACTATAACCCCACATCTAACTCTCACACCTGTTAAACCAGACCATAATCATACATGGCCCATGGTGGCATTCCTATGGCCTAATGGCAGAATGGGCTCGCACAGCAGGAAGGAAACAGCCAGCAGGTGGTTCCAAACCTTCCATTTATAATAGATTGCCAGGAAACGCATCCCCAGTAAAGGAATACCAAAACCCAGGATTTGGTCTGTTTTAACCTTCTACACAAACAGTTAAAGTGGAACAAAACCCGAGAATTTAACTTTCCCCGTTTTGTTCCATTTCCCGGGGGCATCTCAAATTGGGATGTCCCGCTGTGTGACACCCCCCAGGGTGGCGGTATTCACTCAACTACTGGGTCCATGGTCACATGAGCACATGGTCGAATGAGAGCAGCCATTCGGCAAACGGCTCTCACAGACTTCAAAGGGTAGCCTCATCCCCAGCGGCATGTGCGCGCCTGCCCCAGCCTATCTCTTTGAAAACAATGAGAGCCATTTGCTGTATGACATCGTCACAGCAAACGTGTCTCATTGAACGAGAGTCCACACTTGTGCCGCACCCAGAAAAGGCGAGTGATTACTGGCACAGAGGGCATCCCAATTATGCTCAGGAGAAGGCCAGCGGCTTCTTTTAGATTCCAGGGCTGGCCCAACTGGGTTTTGTTCCACTTTAACCTTCCACCTACACACACTATTACCCCTACTCCCCCACACATAATACCATTAACCACATTGTAAAAGCAAATAAAAACAGTTTTGGATAGCCCTAAACTTTAAAGGACTCAAGAGCCAGGCTGCTCCCTCTTCAGGATGCCCCACTGTGCAAATCCTCCAGGGATAGCCATGAATCTTACCTTTCCATCGATCCCAAGGCGCATGTGCAGCCAGAGGTGGCATCTCCCTGGCTGAATGGCCAGTGTGGGCTCGCAGCGGGAGATCCCTGGAACTCCATTCATTCAGAATAGATTGCCAGGCAACAAAAAATATTCTGAATTATTGTAACCTACACATGCACCATGAGATTTTTGGCATTACCTGAGGTTTCACACACAGGAGAATCCTCAATCATGTTTACCAGCTTTTAAAGCAGAACAAAATCCAGGAATTTGACTTTCCTGAGTTTTGTTATGTGCCCCTGAGGTATCTTGAATTGGAGTGGACCAAAACCAAGCACGATTCTCTCCCCCTGGGATATCCAAAATGCCCAAGATGCCCTGCTGTGTGAAACACCCCAGGTCGCCCTGTACACTTACCCTCCTTCCTGGTCCAATAGCGCATGCGCAAGCCACATCCCCGCTATCCCTCTAGCAAGGCACATGCCTGTGCCAGGCATATGTGAATGGCCGCGCAGGCACGCTCCCTGTTAGAGGAAAGCGGGGGATGTGGCCGCCAGCTGAGGTCAGCAGCTCCAAGTATGCTGATTGGACGAGCAGCCGCACATGCACCATAGGACTGTGAAGAGGTAAGTTGCGCTTGGCGACCTTGGAGGTTTCACATAGCAGGGCATCCCTGGGGGCAAGAATCAAAATCCAGGATAGTCAAAATCCTGGGTTTTGGTCCACTTAAAGCAGAACAAAACCCAGGAATTTCACTATCCTGGATTTTGGTATCTTCTCAAGGCATCCAGATTTATGATGCCCCACTCCATGAAACTCCCCAGTTCTCCCAAAGACTTAAAGTGGACCAAAACCCAGGAGTTTGACTAACCTGGTGACCGGGGATGCCCCGCTGTGTGAAACCCCCCAGATCGCCAGAACCCATCTAACCTCTTCCCATTCCCACGGCGCTTCTAACAGCAGCGGCTCTGACGACTGCATCCTGCTCTACCTCTAAAAGGGCGCATGCCCACGCCAGGCCTTTTTCAATGACCGGTGCAGGCACGCTCCCTGTTAGAGGGAGGCGGAGGATGCGGCCGTCAGAGCCGCTGCTCTTAGACGCACCTTGGGACCGGGAAGAGGTTAGATGGGCTCGGCGTCCTTGGGGTTTCCACGCAGCGGGGCATCCCGATCGGGGAAAAGACCAAAACCCAGGATAGTCAAAACTATTAACTATGCTGGGTTTTTGTCCACTTTAATCTTCTTTCATCCCACTGCACATGCCCAATCTCTTGTCCAATCAGTGCTTTACTTCGTGCAATTTAATGCAGGGCATAAAGAACCATTTGTACAACAGTTGTGGCACAGGGAAGAGCGGGCACTTACCTGGTCTCCCTGCTGTGTGCGGCGTGTGGACTTCTCCGGCGCCAGCCGTCAAGACCACGCCCCCACTCCCGCACCTGCTGGTGTGCTGCTTTTGTCACAGATGACAGGTGGGGTTGGTAGGTCGTGGAGTGGGGCGAGGATGCAAGGGGGGGCAGGGTGAGGTGGGGGCTGGGGCTGTGAGCGGGGGGGATGCACTTGCTGATGAGCATGCTGCATTTTCTGAGCTGCCCCACTCCTTGCCCTGCCCCCAGGTCGCAGCCGCCACCTGTCTTCTATGACAGGAGGCTCACCAGCAGAAAGACGGAGGCTGTGGGGTGGGGCAGAGGCGGGGCAGTGTGGAGAGGGTCCCACTGATCCACCAATGCCTTCCTGCTATCGCCGCCCTCCCCGCACTGAAGGCTCACAGCAGGCTAGTTTTTTTTTATTACATTTTTAGACCTCTGCCCTGAGCCCGCCCCTGTCAGTAGCTCCGTCCTAAGCCCGTGCCTAGGCGTGCCTTGTGGCTAATATGGTCCTGATTGGATTCAGCTAGACAACTAAACTGAAACAGCAGAGACAGAAGGTGCTTCCTTTCTCTAAATGATGCCAAGTAAACAGAAATATGATAAATAAAGTAGAGGAGCAACAATGCTAGGGCCCCCCTAACTTCCTGGTTCCCAGTGCTGCTGCACCCCCATGTACCCCCTATAATTATGCCCTTGATCTAGAGGTTGTCCTTAGATCTGTGAGAGGGCCCAGATTGCCCCTTTATTTTGGAACAACTGAATTTGTAAATTTGTAAAACAGTGGAGGGGATTTAGGTCCAGGGCAGGCTGATACACTGTCCCCAGGGCATCCTGATTTTCGATGGTCCTATGTCTGAAATCCCCCATATTGATGTGAATACTCACCCCCCCCCCCCCCCCCCCACAATCCCATGGTACATGGCACATCCCCATGACAACATCCCCTGCTTCTCTCGGCTGAAGCACATACCCATGCCAGGCATTTCGGTATGAATGGTGTGCAGATACACGAGGCAGTAACCAGCATCTCGCATTTCATTTAGCATTACTAGGCCACTCTGACATCACAGCAGCTTAGTAAAGCTGGACGGAGCACAAGCCACTGATTGGCTGGTGGCCTGCTCATGTGCCATGGAAATTGCCTAAGAGCTAAGATTTTTTAAATGATTTGGAATATTTGACCCAAATTAGGATGCCCTGCTGTAGAGGAACAATCACCAGGAGAGTGATCCTGGTGACTTTTCTTCTTTGATTTTTTTTTTTTTATGTACAGGGTGCCAGTTGAAGATCCACCTGGATGCCTGCATATATGGAATGCTACATGACGCTAGTAGAGGGGCTTAACATTTTTTACATCATAAATATGACTTGCTGGTGGAGCTCACTAAAAACACCTGCCACTATGTGGCATTAGCACTTTTTAAATAAACCCCATAGTTCAATTTGGTTATTGGACAATACAATTTATGATGCAATTCAATAACCAAGTAAACGAGACATCACTTAATTAGGATAATAAGACATATGTATACAAGAGAATTATCCACCATTACATTATATTTAGCACTGACCTCTTCCCAAGAAATGACTACTGCAACATACGCACCTTGCTCTATGGGCAAAGTCTTATGCCCTTATTCATCAAGCGATAGCGCCAGGTAGTGTCTGACGAGCGCCAGGTAGCGGCAGCTAACGGCGACTACCGACTCAAGTACGCCCGGCGGCGGTCACAATGACGCATTTATCAAGCTAAATGAGGCTAGCGCCGGCGAGAGCGACGGCTAGCGCGGCATTCATCATGAAGCCGCCTGGACCGAACAGCGCCGCTGCAAATTCCTTCACAGCGACACGTATTACCTGGCGCTACCTGCCGCTCTCCCATACATTTCAATGGCAGACGCTGCAATGATTGTTTTTAGTGGTTTTTGTGGTTTTTTCTTTGGTCCCAAATTCAACACATGTTTATATTGATATGTTTTAATAATCTGGCTGGTTATTTTTATGTATTTGAAGTTTTTATTATTTTTCACAATGTAATGTTGTGAGTGACATGGGTATTGCATCTCCTCCACCCAAACTCATTGGCATCAAAATCGCTTGTTTTCAACACAAACGGGGCTTGTAAAGCTATTTTGTAGCCTGTCAGGTTGGGCGGTCACGTTCGCTCTTCGAAATTGTCAGCGCCCAAGCTATTCGGCAGCCCTGTCTTTGATGAATCTGTGTTGGTCAGTGTTTGTGCAGTCGCTGTTTTAATTCGCTATGTGGCGGCGCGAGCGTCGCTGTGCCTCGCTGCGCTGCGTTGTGCGGCGCTGTGCTGTTCATACATGTGCCCTTCTGCCATTTGCAAGGAATTCACTTCCCGCGACCCCAGTCGTTGTTAATGAATACACTGTAGTTGTGAGCGTGGCTGCCCACAGATTGCAGGATAACATTCAGTCGTACCAGCTCATAACAACCCGTTATGCATTCTCATGTGTGCCACATTTTCAGGTAGTTGTCTACTTTGATTGTGTGATGACTTTTGGATTGATTCAGATTTGTATATGTAAGGCCCACGGTGTATGCTTTAGAAGGACCTATGCATTACAGTATGTAGAATCCCCTGCTAAATCAAGCTAAGAATTCTTGGCGCCTTTGGCCCTAGCTTGTTTTGCAGCGTCATTTTAATGTATTTCCACCACTTAGCGTGTACATAGCTGATATTAGCTTGTCCCTGTTGCGCGCATGTTTGCTTTGGAATTTGGAAGCACAGTTGCTTGCGTCATATCCGGTTCTGGGATCCTCCTTTGCGTTTCAACGCCACCTTAAGGTAAAACTGTCTAGCGCTTATGCCAATAGCTTGTTTTTCTGCGTCATTTTAATGTATTTCCGCCACTTAGCTTGCACATAGCTGATATTAGCTTGGCCCTGTTGCGCGCATGTTTGTGTTTGAATTTTGAAGCACAGTTGCTAGCGTCATATCCGGTTCCGGGCTCCTCATTTGCGTTTCAACGCCACCTTAAGGTAAAACTGTCTAGCGCTTATGCCACTAGCTTGTTTTCAAGCGTCATTTTAGTTTTTCCGCCACTTAGCTTGCACATAGCTGCGAATAGCTTGTTGCTGGTGCGCGGAGCGTTTTTTTTTTTAAAACTTTTTCCCAATGTCGCTTGGGTCATTTCCGGTTCCTGTTTCCTCCTTAGCGTTTCCAATATGATGCCCAGAAGGAGAGTCATGCGCCTCCCCAGCTCCTCCTCAGACTCCGACCCCACCACCCCTCCCCCACCTCCCCAACCTACCTCACCTTCCTCAAGCACCACCCCTCCCACCCCTTCCCCTCCTGGGCCTATTAAGGCCAAGCGCACCCGGGTGGATAGTCGTGTCAATGGCCAGGTGGTAAAAGTGAGTATTTTTTTGTTTGTCTTTTTAGCTGAAAAGTTTCAGAACACACAGGGGGGATTGTTTATGACAAACTTTGCTTTTAATAACACATTTGAGCAATCCCCGTGGGGCATCCCCATTGTGGATGTCCTGCTGGGATGCCCCCCCTGGAGGGCCCTAAATATTACCTCAGTCCCGTCCCATCTGTGCATGCGTTAGCTGCGGATGCCTATTGCGCTTACCTCTAGCAGGGTGTACCCCTGCGCCAGACATATTGTAATTTTGGGTGCAGGCGCACTCCCTGTTAGAGTCAAACGCCACATGCCAACTTTGCCGTGCATACCCAGCTGAGCTGGTATGCACGTCCCAACGGCCTTGTATGCGCATGCCACAGCGGCGCAGAGCCCTGTGTTTTGCTGGGGGAGTGACGTGGGAGTGGCCTCAGTGGTGTATTTGTGGACTTCCAAGGGGGTTGCAGACAGCGGACCACCCACAATTGGTGTGGCCCACCAAAGTGCACACAAACCCAGAATAGTCATAATCCTGGGTGTGGGTCCACTTTGATGTGGTCTATGTATAACTGTTTATGACTGTTTTCTGATGTCATGTATTTATGTTATTTTGTTTGTTGTTTTTTCATAGGACTTCTGCCTCGCCGAATATGACTATGCCCGTGGAGGAAAGAAACGAAGGCCACAGTGTCCCGGCGCTTCCAGACCGAGCTCACAATCCGCTCGATCCAACAAAAGTGGTCCGATTTCAAGCGCCGGGACCCTGAAGGCGTGTACCGCCTATATGATGCCTACGCATCAGGTAAGTTAAAGCTTATGTTATGTTTTGCCTTTGTGCAGAATCATCTGCTAAGCTCTGTCCATTTGTGCTCTTTAGATTAATTATTTTCTTTCACCCCCTCCACACAGATAAGCGTCCTCCCCTGGGGAAACGTGGGAAGGGATTCCTCCCCCGAACCAGGCAGGCGGACTCGGGGGAGTCATCGGGGGAGGGTCCCTCCCGCGGGTCCTATTTAGAGGACCCAGGGGAGGAAGGGGATGACGCCCCAGAGGAGTGTGCTGCTGGGGGGCTGGCTGGATCAAGCCTCAGCTCCTCACACTCTGAGTGTGAGGAATCTCACCAGGCAAGGGGCCACTCTCAAGCAGGGAGTGAGAGGGAGGAGGGTGGCCCTTTGCCTGGTGGATCTTCCGACCAGAGTGTGAGGAGCCGAGGCTCCCCGCCTCCTCCTCAGAGCCCTCCCTGGGCTTCAAGTGGCGCTTCATCCCCTGGTGAGTGTACATTTTTTAATTGTTAGTCTGTGACAGGTTTCATCTTGCAATGTGTCCTTAGCCCTTGCCATTCCTCTCTAATTTGCAGGGCATCATATAGGCGGCACCTCCATGGCATTTTGGCGTAGGATTCTCCACGGGCATAGTCATGGTAAGTGTTATTGGTTACCCATCACATTCCCAATGTTATTACATTCATTCAAGTGCACCCAAAAACATTGATGGTGCTCGGTTTCTGTAAGCTTCCAGGACCAATCACATCCCTCACCCAGGGCCCCCCACACCCAAACAAAACCACAAAACTCCTTACCTCTTTGGGGGTTGGCAAAGCCACCGTCCAAGCCTCCTGTGTGACACTGTAGATGTGTGTGCGCCTGCGCTCTTTTTCAAAATGGCCTGCGCATCCGCACACACTCGAGGAGTGATGTGTTGAAGGCAGCGGGCGCGGAGTAAGTTGGCTCATGCAAATTGTGTGGCTCGGCCAAAGTGGACCCAAACCAAGATTAGCAGCAATCCTGTGTATAGGCCCACTTGTAACAGACACATGTTTCCTGGTCCATTGTCACAGCTGGTTTGATAAGGTACCCTAACCTCACAAACCCCACTACAGTGCTAGCCAACTGTCAACCACCCCTATGTTTCTGCCAACACCATGATGGGTGTTTGCATTTCTTTTCTTGGGTTAAGTTGTTCCCGCTCCAACATGTGGCCCACTATTAACATTAGCCAAACAACTGCAAATGATTCCTTTAAATAGCACTGTCTATGTTATTTGCACATTCTCTTTAGGGATACATGTGTGAAGCCTTACAAATTGACATTAACTCATGGTCCAGGAAATATGCTAATTTAGGTCAACCTGTATGTAACCATGCAAGCCTTTGCATTTTCAGACTCAATAACCAGATGGATGTCAAATAGTCATGTGTCATTTGCCCACTAATTGTGTTTTTGCCTTTTGCTTTATGTTGACAGATGTTGCGACGCAGACGGAGCCAGAGACCCTCCTCCCCACCCCAGCTCCAGGGACGGCCAGCAGCATGGGCCCCCGCCACAGCTGCGATGGTGAGTACATCCCACTTCATATGCCTAAAGACTTGTGAAACCTATGTCTTCTAGTCACATCAGCAGCCAATTCAAATTTACCTATGTGTTAATTTCACACACATCTCTATTCAATGTGTTGGCACAATAATCCAACATGCCTGTTTGCATGCTTGATTGTTGGCTCACATCCTTCATTAGGCCCCATAGAGACTATTTTTGCGTTAGACACAACCAAATGGGCCCGATTAGGTCTGGACCTGTAACATTATAGGGTAAACTCGTGGACTCGTTCGGACTTAGGCCCTGATGTTTGGCTGTTACTAAACACAAAAATGGACACACAGGGAATTAGACCTTCTTTGCTTCCCAAGAGTTAAACTGGAACAACAACCAGGATTTTGACTTTCCTGGGTGTTGTTCCACTACGGTGGGGCACCCCTGATCGGCACCGCTGTGTGACAACCCCCTGAACTCACTTTGACTCCAAAAAATGTACAAGCCATTGCAAATTGCCTCCTCCTCCGCCTCCCCCGCGCCCCTTTTTACGGGGGCGTGCCTGCGCCGGCAATTCACAGACGGCCGGCGCAGGCACGCACACGTCTAGAGGGGCACCAGGGAGGGCCCAGCGGCACTGCCACACAGAAACTGAGGTAGGTATTTTGGGGTTTGGGGGGGGTTTCACACCCAGGGACATCCCGATCTTGGATGTCCCGCGGGGAGGGAGGTGATGGGGCAGGGAATCTGATAGATTCCCGGGCCGATCACCCGTGGGTGTTGGTACACTTTAAGCTAAAATGTATGCTTGGGATGTGTTGTTCACATTCCTGCCAGTCAATAGTACTCATATAATGTTAACCAATAAGCACACAGTGGTCAACAATGTTAATGTGAGTGTCACCTAATTGGACACACTGACATTACATTGCTACATCTGTGTCTGTTGAGGTCACTGCCAAATTAATAATAAATTGTTGTTTCTACATTTCTACAGCTTGTGAAAACCAGCATCGCAGACTGTGGCGGGAGATCCGGCTCCTGAAGCTGATGCTGCTGGCCAGGAAGAGGCGCCGACGGCGTCGTTAGGGTGGGGGGAAGGCTGGTATCTTGATGGCCGTTGTTGGCCAAGGTTGGCCGTGTTGGCCATTGTTTGTATTAAAAAATTTTTGATTCACATCATTACAGTGTGTTGCATTGCAAAGCATAGTTTAGCTGTCTCCCAAAACATTTGTGGGTCAATGTAGCCATACCTTTTGAGCCATTTCAGGTGTTAACCATAGTAAGCTATGGGCTCCAATGTGTGGGCTAAATTGACCAATACATTGACATATGTAGATCCAGATACTCATCCCTGACTGTGTTATTAGCGAGGTCTTAGGAAACACACAATTTAGAGGTGGGTGAAGCAAATATATTTACATAACCAAAAAGATACAAAATTAATATTCTTGGCTGGGTGGCCGGGGAGGTTGGGAGTCATTGCTAGGGGCGGTGTTGGGGGACAACAGTGCAGTAAAAAATATAGACTGCTGTTGTATGAGCTGTTGTAGCAACAACAAAGTTTGGTCCTGCCGCTGTATTGCTTCTTCCTGGCGCTGTACAGATTGCTCAATTACATTTGCCAGCCGACCAAGTTCCTGGTTCTGTAGTTGGTTTTGGCGTAACTGGTCCACCTGGCGCTGCAGGGCCTCATTTTGTTGCTGACACATCAGCACCTGATTTTCCAACGCCGCAATGCGCTCATTAGTTCCATCACGCGGCTGTTGGCGACTGTAGTCCTCCAGCATCCGGACCCCTAGCTCGTAGAAATCGGCACTGGTTGGTGCCACACCTCCTCTTGCTGTGGTTTGAGGCTAAACAAATAGTAAACCACATTTTAGTCAAACAGAACCAATGCAGTTATGCCCCTCAAAATAATTCCCATAAACAGTCACTATACAACTTACCCTTGTCTGAGCCTCGGAAGCTTGGCCACATGGGACTTGGGAAGAGGTCCCAGCTTGGGGTTCTGGTTCCGCCTCCTGCCAAAACAACAATGAAAGGAAATGTGACATGTTGCTTCTTCCACTACCCACGAAGATGCCAATGTGGTTCTAGGTCGTCTACATCAGCCATGTTACCTGCGTGTCCTCCGGCACAGGTAGGCTCGAGGTTTCGCTGCCAGAAAGTGGCAATTCAACATCCGAGATGTCCGGCAAGTTGCCATATGCTAAACAGGAAAATCAGGTTAGTAGGTCTGTGGGCCAAACTCAAATGTAACCTGGTTAGGCTATCGAGGCCATACCTCTAAAAAGTTCCAAAATACACACTAGACCAAAGGTCTCTGTTAAACTCAGATTGTTAACATGTATGTTACAGGACTAAGACGCACTAATTTCTGCTAATCACATCAGAAACATTGCTTAAATTACACATACCCGCAATCTCCCAGATGTCTGGAGTGGGGTCCTCACTCGAGCTTGGACCTTGAAAATACATGTGGACACACAAGTTGCCAGAAGCAAGTGCATCAAAAGTAGAGCCAAAATACAGACTAGAGCAAGGCCAAACCACTTACCCTCATCTCTGGCAGACGGAACTTGAGGGGCCCTTTCTGGACAGCCACTTCCGATATTCGGGTCAACTAAAAAAAAAAAGGAATGTCTCTAAATAATCAGCAAACTACTACAGGGAATGTTTGGCTAAAAAGATGACCGCAAAAATACATTGCTATCACTCAAATAACTAATAGACTGACCCTGGGGAGGCAACCAGCACTCCCAAGAGGCATCTTCAAGTTTACCAAGCAAACATGTAGCTTAGTAGACTAACCAAATTGAACCAGTGTAACATAAACAGCATAAAGGATACATTATGTATTGCTCTACACACCAACAGGGTCCTGTTGACCGGCAACATCGGAAGTGGGGTCCAAAGATGAACCAGTCACTTGGCCTACCAAGAAAAAAGAGGAATGAGACACATGCACTTGAGTAAAAGTGGATCAAGCAAGGTGAACACATGCACTTACCGACATCCAAAGAGTAGGTGGGATCCGGAGGAGATGCTGGAGCCAAGGGCATGGGAGCTAGGCCAAAATAAACCCAACATTGAGCCATAGTTAATGTGCGTGGCAAAATACAACATGCAAGGTGTGTGAGCAGCTCTTTCACTAATATTCACTAATCAAGCCCAGTGTGGCTCCCACATTGATATGCCGATATATGGCTACACATCTCTGGCGTCCTACATATCTACACATGTTAGGGCCTTGTTAGTTAGTTGCTGTGAGTGTTACAGTGGGCGTGCAATTAGGGCGCAGGCACATATTATTAATACTCAACAGGGCAAACCTTGATTGTTTGAGCTGCTCCCACACCCATTTGTTAACAAAACAACCAGCAACCAAATTATGGGTAAATACCTTCAATGGCAGACTGGGGTAGCCTTGAGGTTGCTGGAAGGGCAGGAGCTTGGGTGTCCTGAGGCACATCCCAGACAGCAGCATGTGCACCTATGCATAAAGCAACAGACAGAAAAGTTACAAATGTTTGAGCTGTAATGTAATACTTCACAGGTCCTACTGTTAGTTGTTCAGAATGTAAAAATGCAAATCACATACATTTACATTAGGTTATTAGAAAAGCCAGAAAATATGTACCTTCAGTCCAACCGGTGGTGTCATCCCCAGGATCCACACCCTGCAGCCGAGCCAGTGGGATTTTGGCCTTCAGCATCTCCTCATACGGCCTGTAGGTACTCTTTGGAGCCTGGATGAACCCACTGTCCACATCAAGATCGTGATTCATCTTTTTCATAAGGGCCCCTCGCAAAGTGTAGAAGCGTTTCCTGCAGGATGGGCCACTACGTGGGTGTTGAGCTGTGCTACTAAGCTCCACACCAATGGCATCCCACAGTTTGCTTCTTTCTTGTTTGCCTATGGACTTGCTTTGGGAGCCAAAGAGTAGCTCCCATTTAGCAAGTGTAAGGCGCACAAGATGATTATTCTCCGCCAAATTAAATTCAGGCTCCCTCTTGGCACCTGGGCGCTTAGCCTGGGGTGCTGCCCCACCTTCAGGCTGTGCCCTTTTCCGTAAGGGAGGTCTGCGCACAGCACCCACCAAACTCCTACTCGGGCCTGCTGTGGCCGGCAGATGTCCTGAATTTGGCTCCATCCTGTAGCTGCACACACACACAAATACACACCCAACAAGCACGCATGCAGACTACAGAATGGCATCGCAATCTGTTAGGCTTGGTCAGGTTTTATGTGCTCTAACAGCCAATCCAAAAGCAGCCCACTTAATTGATTCACACATACAGCCCAGTTCCTTCTAGGCACACCTCCACTGCACTGACAGAAGCATGTGTGTTAGCCAATTAACTCATTACAGACCTCATTAAACAAACAACACACACCCAAATCCAACAATGGACTGATGTATCTCAAACCCTTGTGACATGTGGTTAGCCTAACGGCTATTTAAAAAAACATCAGCTTCCCTTTCATTGGTCCACCCCTGATTTTTGGGCCATGTCCGTTAATGCACGCAAGTTACGGCTCAAGTACGCTAGTAGCGCTACTAGCGTGCGCGTGCGCACTCTGTTTTACGCACACCTGGGTCGGCTAATTGGCGCCCGGAAATAGCAGAGCGACGCAAAAGGCGGCAAAGCGGACCTGTCACTTTAGAAAATGAAGTATAAAAGGAAGGAATGTTCTAGCTTCTGCTATTCTTACACTGTGGCAAAGGCTGTGGTGTGGTGCTGTGCTCGCTTCCCTTAGCTCATTTGAGCCTCTGTCTGGTTTCTGTCCTCACTCTCTGTGGCTTGTTGGGTGATTTCTGACACCAGTGCTGTTTCTTTAGGAGCTTGGTTTTGGTGGCATCTGCAAATATTGTGTAGCATACAGCAAGTGAGGCTTGATTTTGGGGCCTGTTGTGGGCTGTGCAGCAACTCCCCTCTTGGTTGTGCCTAACTTAGAAAGCTGGTTTTCAGCAGGCTGGTGGTTTGGACCACTATAGTTCTGGTTTTGTGGTGAGCTGCATTGTAGCGGGTGTGTGTGGAGTGTGATTGTTTGTGTGTGTGTTGTGTGTTAGTGGTTTTTTTTGTTTATTTTTGTTTTTGTATATATCTTTAGTGTGTGTGATGGATAAGAGGGTGATGTATGGTGTCTGGGTGGATGGATGTATGTGTATGCTGAAAGAGCAGGAGGAAAGGGAGCGGGGTGTTGTGAGGCTTAGGGCACCCCGCTCCTTTGCAATCCGCCTTTCAGTATGGGACTTAAGTGACGAGCAGATCAGGAGCCGCTTCCGTCTGAATCGTGCTGCACTACAGTCCCTATATGATCAGATTAAGACCAAAATCGAGCCATCCACCAAACGCACTCATTCCATTCCAGGCATAGTACGCCTGTGTGCCACTCTGAATATTTTGGCACGAGGGACCTTCCAGGCAACCTCAGCCCTCCTCAGCGGGATAAGCCAGGCTACTATGAGCCGCATACTAATCCAGGTAGTTCTGGCAATTTGTGATTTAATCCCAATTTACATCAGGTTTCCTGAGGATGAGGAAGAGGTTGCCAAAATAAAACATGCTTTCTATCTGATGGGAGGGATCCCGAATGTGCTAGGGTGCGTTGATGGTACACATATCCCTTTCCGCCCTCCCCGTGCACAGGAGCTGTCCTACAGAAACCGGAAACAATTCCATTCAATTAATGTGATGGTGGTCTGTGACCCAGACATGAGGCTGCGGGCGGTGAGATCGGGGTTCCCCGGCTCATGCCACGATTCTTACGTCTTGCAGCGGACAGTCCTGTGCCGGAAGTTTGATAACAACGAAATGCCAGCTGGCTGGCTACTGGGTAATAAATTAACCATGTCAATGTATTTTGCTAATATGTGGCCTAGTAAGCCAATTTTAACCAAACTACCACCAAAAAACATGTACTAGTACTAATTGCTGTCTCTCTCCTTGTGTTTTTTCTACAGCGGACAAGGGATATGGGCAGAGAACGTGGGTCATGACTCCGGTCAGGAACCCACGGACCTCTGCCCATGAACGCTACAATGCAGCGCATCGCAAGACCAGAAGCATTGTGGAAAGAACCATCGGCCTGCTGAAAGCACGCTTTCTCTGTTTGGCACGGCCAGGAGGAGAGATGCTCTACAGCCCACAGAAGGTTTCCAAGATCATCCTTGCCTGCTGTGTGCTACACAACATTTGCATTTGTCACCGAATCCAAGCCCCCGAGGAGACAGCACTGGTGCCAGAAATCCCCAACCTGCCCGCAGAAAGAAGTGAGGACACCCAGACTGGCGATGAGCTAAGGGAAAGGATGATCACTTCTTTTTTTGCGGTAAAAAAACACACTAAGGGGGGTGTAAGATGACCCAAACCACTCTAAGGGGGGTGAAAGATGACCAAAACCATTGTAAGGGGGGGTGTAAGATGACCCAAACCATTGTAAGGGGGGGTGTAAGATGACCAAAACCACTCTAAGGGGGGTGTAAGATGACCCAAACCACTCTAAGGGGGGTGTAAGATGACCAAAACCACTCTAAAGGGGGTGTAAGATGACCCAAACCATTCTAAGGGGGGGTGTAAGATGACCCCAACCACTCTAAGGGGGGTGTAAGATGACCCAAACCATTGTAAGGGGGGTGTAAGATGACCCAAACCATTCTAAGGGGGGTGTAAGATGACCAAAACCACTCTAAGGGGGGTGTAAGATGACCCAAACCATTCTAAGGGGGGGTGTAAGATGACCAAAACCACTCTAAGGGGGGTGTAAGATGACCCAAACCATTCTAAGGGGGGTGTAAGATGACCAAAACCACTCTAAGGGGGGTGTAAGATGACCCAAACCATTCTAAGGGGGGTGTAAGATGACCAAAACCACTCTAAGGGGGGTGTAAGATGACCCAAACCATTCTAAGGGGGGGTGTAAGATGACCAAAACCACTCTAAAGGGGGTGTAAGATGACCCAAACCATTCTAAGGGGGGGTGTAAGATGACCCCAACCACTCTAAGGGGGGTGTAAGATGACCCAAACCATTCTAAGGGGGGTGTAAGATGACCAAAACCACTCTAAGGGGGGTGTAAGATGACCCAAACCATTCTAAGGGGGGTGTAAGATGACCAAAACCACTCTAAGGGGGGTGTAAGATGACCCAAACCATTCTAAGGGGGGGTGTAAGATGACCAAAACCACTCTAAGGGGGGTGTAAGATGACCCAAACCATTCTAAGGGGGGTGTAAGATGACCAAAACCACTCTAAGGGGGGTGTAAGATGACCCAAACCATTCTAAGGGGGGTGTAAGATGACCCAAACCACTCTAAGGGGGGTGTAAGATGACCCAAACCACTCAAAGGGGGGGTGTAAGACGCCAATGTTGGTTATCAAGTAATGCATTTTTGTATTTGCTACAACTATACTACTTTAAAGATCTATACTAACTGCACTTTTCTTATTTTTTCAGGCACAAACACGGGCACCGTGATCTATATTTCGGACTTTCCCAACTTTATTTTACTTTACTTTGCTTTTTCCTTTCTGTTTTAATTTTACTTTACCATTTCTCTTGTGTTCATTTTTAATTTTAGGTAGATTTGAATAAAAAATCTACTATATATAGATACATGTGGCTATGTGTTTAATTCTGGTGAACGTTTCCTTGGCATTCTACTTCCTATTGTAATTATATTTTTCTGGCTGATTTATGTTTTTATTTCCCTTTTCCATTTTCATATTATTTCTCATTTCTGTTTTTCTTTTCTTTTTCTATTTTCCTTTCTCATTTCTTTTTTTCTTTTTAATATTTTGCTTTCTCATTTCTGTTTTTCTTTTTTCTATTTTCCTTTCTCATTTCTGTTTTTCTTTTCTTTTTAGATTTTCCTTTCTCATTTCTGTTTTTATTTTCTTTTTCTATTTTCCTTTCTCATTTCTGTTTTTCTTTTTTCTATTTTCCTTTCTCATTTCTGTTTTTCTTTTTAATATTTTGCTTTCTCATTTCTGTTTTTCTTTTTTCTATTTTCCTTTCTCATTTCTGTTTTTCTTTTCTTTTTAGATTTTCCTTTCTCATTTCTGTTTTTCTTTTCTTTTTCTATTTTCCTTTCTCATTTCTTTTTTTCTTTTTAATATTTTGCTTTCTCATTTCTGTTTTTCTTTTTTCTATTTTCCTTTCTCATTTCTGTTTTTCTTTTCTTTTTAGATTTTCCTTTCTCATTTCTGTTTTTATTTTCTTTTTCTATTTTCCTTTCTCATTTCTGTTTTTCTTTTCTTTTTCGATTTTCCATTTTTCTCTGTTCTGTTTTTCTTTTCATTTTCTTTCTCATTGGTGGTTTAATTGTATTTCCTTTTTATTTAACAAATAAAAAAAAAAAAAAATTGTGGCTATGTGTTTAATTATGTTTTATTTTGCATTTATATTCGAATATCTGGTTGAATTTAATTTCCTTTTCAACACAAAATAAAAACTCTTTACATTTTTAACAAATGTGGCAATGTGTTTTATTCAGAAGGTACTGGATGGCCAGGACACAGCAAAGCTAACAGGCGCTGTGTAGAATAGCGTGGTCACACTGACTGACAGCGCCTACAAAGCTGAGGGCCAACATCATATTCAGCAATGTAGGCGTTGTTCGCAACAACGCCAGGTAGCGACTGAGGAGGCCTGCTATAGCGAATCGCTACCGCCCGCGGCTGACGCTAGCGGCGCTCTTAGCGCCATACTTCAGTCGCTCATCTGTCGCTACCTGGCGCTATTGATGAATCGGCCTCTTAGCTAGCTAATCAAGGGCTCTTTGTCTTATACGGCCAAAGTGTTTTGTAAATGTTGATTGTTAAGAGCTAGTGCGTCTGGTGAACGAAACAACCTTGGAGTGCGAAACTAGACAAAATGAAACTGCTAAACAAAGACTATCTCCCCTTTCTCATAGTCCCACAATTGCATTAACCCTTTACCTAGGCATCAGAAGTGTTTATACATATAATCAATAACCAATTTTCCTAAAAATAGGACAATATGATATCTTATATCTCACATAGCTACTAAACAAAATGTGATCACTTTTTTATTATCAACAAATAAATCACCAATAATAATTAAAACAAACAGTTGACAAATATTCCACTCTGTGCAAAACAACCAATAAAGATGCAGAAGTGAAGAGGATAGGCAGCAGTTTTGTAACTTTAGTAACCATTTAAAGCAGATCTCTAGTCAAAAATAAAGTTTATTAAATTGCCCCCCACTCCGATGATCAGTGGTATTTGTTGTTTGACAGGGCTTAACCGCATGCAGATTCTGCACTCCTGGACTGCATGGGAGCTGCGGCCATCTTGCTACATATCCGATAGCCCTGCTGTCGGCTGTGACAGCACCCTTTAGCTTCCTTATAATCTGTTTATCGATGCTCACATCGATATTAGAAGGAGGTAAAATCTTTCTCTAGCTAGCTGGAATGATGAAACGAAAGTCCCCATCTGGGCTGCAGAGTGCCTGTTTCATTCAGCATCTCAACACAGGGCAAGCTATCAGTGCAGCGAAACTTGGAGTCTTGCTATAACAGCCCACACCAAAATGAGAGAGACATTTGCTTTAGAAAAATGGAGCAGCATCTTATGCTACACACAAACACACACACACACACACACACACACTGAATCAACAGCTGGTGGGGGTAAGTAATGCTGAGTATATAACTATGCAACTCTATGGGGTGGAAGCCATCAAGCATTAAAGCAGTGGCTAAAATGATTCTAATAGCTTTCTGAGCAGTGAAGAGTCATGCTGATCAGGGGCACAACATCTGCATGCTATAACAAGCAGTATATGGTATCTTCCCCAATCCTCCAGTGGGCAGAATCCCCCCCAATACCCTATAACAAGCAGTGGGCAGAACCCCACCACTCCCTAGTGTGGCAGAATCTCCCCCAATCCCCTATAACAGACAGTGTGGCAGAATCCCCCAACAACCCCCCCCCCTCCCCGCAAATCAAACAGTGTGTAGAAGCTGGATTCTGCATGGGGTAAGGAGTTTTTTTTTGTCTAACCCCCCCTCCCCCTGCTATGTCCATTCACATTACTGGCACGCATGCGCTGCTGTGTTCTACCTGCTGGAACAAGGGCTGCAAGAAGATGATCAGATGCAGGACGACAGTCAGCAGCTCAGAAGTGTACATAGGGTGAGTAGACATTTTTTCTCTCTGCCGAACATCAAGAACATAAGTGGAGGGATTGCTTCTGTCTCTATATTTGTTGTTTTGCACAAAGAGTGGACTATGTGCTTATAGTGATTTATTTAAGCGATTGACCAGTCAAATTTTAAAATGGATTGCCTGGCAGAAGTTCCATGCTGTCTTTTTCTGATTACAGAAAGAAAGGCGATGATTTTTTTCTTCCTCTGCCTCCAGCCCCCCCATCCTGACCACAATTTCAATCCTGAAATTGTTAGGTTGACACCCACTGTGTTATTGATAGGCTAGACGAGAGCCCTTCACACTGCCACTCATGCTCAGCTCACTGCAATGCAATGCACATATCGTGCTTGCATCTCAAATTGTCACAAATTGTCACAGATCTCTCAGCAGAGAGATCCCCTATTGTAGAATGACCAGTAATTGAGTCTGCGAGACAGAGGCAGATATGCGGCAAACCGTGTTTAATGGTAATAAACAGTGATAAGTAAACAGAGCACAACCCAACCAGGCTGCTGTACAGATTTACAAGTGAACATATACACATACATGAACTGAGGAATCTATACAAGAATACAGGTAATCACAGTGCTATGGCTGCTATGCAGAAATATAGGTACACCCAGCCCAGAAAACATAAACACACTCTGGCTGTATGTATACACAGGTGGAGTCAGGAAAGATACATGCATAGGGATCCAGAGAAAGTCAAAAGGCAGATACTAGGCTGAGACAGGGAAAGTAATAGCAAAGGCTGTGGCAGGAGTGCTGGGTTCTGGGTTCAGGATTTCAAGGTTCAAGGTTCCATAGTTCAAGATTCAACATTCAGAGTCAGGGCCCAGGTAGACAATACAATGCTGATCAACTGGCAGGAAGGGTGGATCAGCTTATAAAGGCCATGAGGTGACACAGGTGCTGACTGATTACCAGCACCTCTGCAGGAGAGGACCACCTGCTGGCGAAGCAGTATATAGAAAAGGAAAAAACAGGAAGCGGAGACACGCAATGTCTATACAGGGCAGAAATAGGCTTCCATATTGTGGAGGAACTCCAGACCTGACACAAATCCCATCACAAAGGACAGCACAAAATGAGATACAATTTTATTTTCAAATTACTCAACAATAAATCTTTGTTTTAAAAAAGAAAAACTAAATGAGAACTTGCGTGTAGCCCTACGCATTGGGAATGCTTTTGCGTGTGCCTGGATAATTACTTCAACTTAGCTCTGTTTATAATTATTGGTAATATATACATAGGTAATATACCATGATACATTAGATATCTTTGCATTTTTTGTGCTACTTTGTATATACATAAAACAAATGAATATATATATATATATATATATATATATATATATATATATATAAATGAAGCTTGAGTAGTAAGTGGTCACATACAATGGGTTTTATTAGATTTTGCTCACTGATTTTACTGTTAAAAATAAATGTGTCTTCTCCACTACAGACAGCCATCTCATTCTCAATGATAATTGGCAGTTCGGAACCACGCCAGTAAAGTAGAAGACTTAACACTCTCAAACTTGGATAACAACATTTAGACAAAACATGTTTCTATAGAATGTGTCTGAAATGTTTCTTTAGCAGAGAATGCAATGCATTATTATTAAGCTATAAAATAATGCCCCTAGTTATAAAAATGGAAAAATATATGTAGTGTGATTATAGGTGGCAGATTTATAATGCTATATCTCTTACACAGGATGTGACAGAACATTCCACAAAGAATAAGCTGCTGCATTTCTTACAATCGGCCTTATAAATCATTCTTGTTATCCAACAGATATGATGCTTCAAAATGTTAAATCATCTTATAATTATTCAGCTGGGATCTGTATCTGCCAGGGAAAATATGTTTATGTAAGACATTATTTTAAATTTGTATTTAATTTTTCTGTCAAAGCGAGAGAGAATGGTAAAAAGGGGAGAGAAGACTCCCTGTAATGGCTAAGTTTATATGTAGTGTTAAGGGACATGTATCACCCTTTATAATTAGAGTGATCCTATACCCAGAAAGGAAGTTTATGTCTTCACCTTCTACCCCCAGTCCAGTACCCCCAAACAGCTTGTGCCCAATATTCATAAAAACACTAACAGGAAACAGTATGGTGTTGAATGGCAGCCATACAATTTAGCTACAAGGTTAACTGACACATAATGGCAACTAGGTTGCAGTTCTTAATGATTTATTGCAGTTATTATAACTGATAAAGCTGACCATCAATGCTGAGTTGTGTGTAATGTAACTAAATGTTTAATTGTTGGAAAGCATCAGGGTTTAGTGCTGCTTGGCCAAGGAGCCATATGACCGACTGCATCCTGTTCATGTTATGAATATTAGGCAAAGACTTTAATAAAAAAGGAAACACAGGCTGTTTTGGTGCACTGGGCTGTGGATAGGATCACTTTAAAGTCATTTAAATATTTTGGTACAAACATTAGAAATATATTCACTGTGATGTCTGTGCAGTCTATACAGTCACTGCTTGCATGCACATGTCTAGCAGTGGTGACAATAATGACATTCACCTGGATTTGATGTAATGAAACGAATTATTTTTTAGGAATAATTACGCTCAATCTTTGAGGTATATACTGTAACAGCCCTTCCTGTAACCATCAGAAGAGTAGACAACATTATGAGCAGATGACAATTCAGAAGCACCAAACCAGGGTAATACAGTTGGTAAACTGAAATCTCTGTTTGAACCTTTAAATGTCAAATTGGATTTATTAATTTATAGGCTTTATAGGATTTTTCAGTTTCTGGCACATACAATTTAAGTAGACTTACACCCTGGCCTAGCCAAAAGCTTCTGCTCGGATGACTGTGCTGTGCATCCTTTGGCTTCCTTCAGCAGATATGGGCGTCTTCTAGATGACAACCTATAGCAAATACATCACCCTTTGACGAGTCCTTTTGAAGCACTTTTATATTGTGGAAGAAACATTGTATCTTTTTAAGTCATCGATTAGAAGAGCCTCATACAGTATCTGATGAGGGGAGCCAGTGGAGAGAGATGGAACACACTGCTTGATCATTGGAGGGGGAACTTGTGCCATAGATTGAAGGTCTTTTGAAGTACAAATTCCTATAGGACATTAAATAGAAAATATAAACAAGGCTGTTTACATCTGCTACATTATATATTTTACAGACATGGTCAGATGTTACAATCAAAATCCGGCAAGACATGGTCACTAGTGTGATGTACAGATCTGGTAACAACAATCATGTAAGACATGGCTAGATGAGGCACATGTTATGCAACAATGATCAGTCAAGACATGGTCAGATGAGGCACAGGTTATGCAAAAATGATCAGACAAGACATGGTCAGATGATGCCCAGAACATGGAGCAACGATCAGGCAAGACAGGGTCAGATGAGGCACTGAATACGTAACAATGATCAGGCAAGAGGTGGTCAGATGAGGCACAGGTCATGCAACAATGATCAGGAAAGACAGGGTCAGATGAGGCACAGAATATGGAACAACGATCAGGCAAGAGGTGGTCAGATGAGGCAAAGGTTATGCAACAATGATCAGGAAAGACATGGTCAGATGAGGCAAAGGTTATGCAACAATACTCACAAAGGAGTGGGGTAATCCAGAACACCCCCACTAGTATCTGTATATATGTAACCGCACAACCACCAAGAATATATTACAATAGTAACCCTTTATTTCATCTATGGGTATAATTACAATGTTGTAGGATACGCATAAGATTAAAAACTATATTAAAAGCAAGAGGACCCCGGGTAAGTTTGTCATGCTCTGCAACAATGATCAGGAAAGACATGGTCAGATGAGACACTGAATATGTAACAATGGTCAGGCAAGAGGTGGTCAGATGAGGCACTGAATACGTAACAATGACAAGGCAAGAGGTGGTCAGATGAGGCACAGGTTATGCAACAATGATCAGGAAAGACAGGGTCAGATGAGGCACAGGTTATGCAAAAACAATCAGACAAGACATGGTCAGATATGACACAGATCGGGCAGCAAGAATCTTACAAGACCTGGTCAAGCCAGGCAAGACAAGAGATGATCAGGTGAACTGAGGTACAGGGCAGGGCTGGAACAGCACAGAAACCTGGCAATAAAGTCCAGTTCCTTGACACAATTTTTAAAGTGGACCAACACCCAGGATTTTGACTATCCTGGGTTCTGGTCCACTTCCCCGGGGCACCCTGATCGAAACCCCCCAGATCGCTAGTTACAACTCACCTCACCCCGCTCCTATGACCCATGCACGCCCACTCGTCCAATCAGAACGCTCGGAGCCGCTGAGCTTTAGCTGGCTGATGCATCTCGCGCTTCCCTCTAATGGCCGGTGCAGGCATGTGCCCTGCTAGAGAGAAGTGCAGGATGCAGCTGCGGCCCGCGCATGCGCCATTAGACTGGGATTCAGGTAAGGTTTGCGGGCGTCCTGGGGGGTTTCACACAGCTGGGCATCATGATTTTGGATGCCCCATGGGGAGGGATTGGATCGGCCCGGGAATCTTATAGATTCCTGGGCTGATCCGGCTGAGTGTTGGTACTCTTTAAATTAGCCTCTCCTACCTTTTCTAAGCCCACTACTTGTCCCTTAAATATCAAAGCTATTTACATTGTATTGGTGTTGTTAGAAACCCCTGTGTGTCAAGCTTCTGTAGCCAAAATTGCTCTGGTGAGGATTTAAAAGCTACAGATTTCCATCAGTACATACAATAAGTTACCAATTCAGCCATCCATAGAAACGCTTGCCTTTAGTAAATCAGGATTTTGTGTTGATATAAAGAAATGCATTTATTCCTTTACCAAACAATGTAATTGTTGCTGTATAAAGAAATCATGTTTTGTGTGTGTGTGTTTTTTATATGTTACATTTGTCATTTACATTCAGAAAGCTTTAATTGGCTCTCGGTGGTTGATCTGTTTATGTTTTTTTGCTTCCTAATTACTATTAATTGCCCCTGCATATTGCTATGTATTGGCCAATTTGCACCTCTGCTGCAATTGTTGAGACATGACATACCTTTCTTCGACAATCCTCCCGCCATGCAAGGTCAATTGTAAGTCTTTCTTCTCTAAGCAGCTCCATTGCCTCATGCATCACAATGCAAAAAAAAAAAAAAAAAAAAAGAATCACTTTTAATACTCTGAATGCAATTCTTATCCCAACCAGTGGCAGTGGAATTAAGCAGCAGTCTCTAGAGTATAGAATATTCACAATAGCTTCCTACGGTTCAGCGAAAACCATTAATTTCACCTTTCAATAGGGATAAAGAACTTGCAAATTTGATGCAACCCAACAGTGCTTCAGCATTTTGAAGTCCCTATGATTTAGACTGAGCACTTTTTTTTAAATATGTCTGATTTTCATTTTTTGCGAATGATTACTATTTACTAGCATGGGCGAAAAAATATTTATTGTTATGATTTAATCATTTTCAATTACCGCAAGTTATTATTTTAATTTAGCCTTTTTAGCGCATGCACAATCTAAGTTTCCATTTTACCTAATTATATAAATTGTTTAAAAAATGGCCCAATTGTTGAGTCTTCCTAGCTAAATGGCTTCACTTGTTTAAGCTGTACACTATGTTAAGAAGATATAACAATACAATCATGATGAAGTGGCCCATATAAAGTATCATGTGGTGGAGCTTTATCTCAATGCGCTAATAGTCCTTTCATTTGTGCACTGTTCTCTAGGTGTCCTGGCTGTATGTCGCCTGGGCTGAGACATTGAGCCAGTCATATAATGGCTCAATATAAAATGATGTAGGGGACGAAACAATAAATGTAACTCTAGGGGGATGGGGGATAATGGGTAGCTCACACATTGCTTCGTAGAAGCAAAAATGACAGATATGTAAACTTGCTACAAATATATTTAAGATTAACAAACAGCTTATGCTCACTTTATTATGGGCCAGCATCTAATGATGTACCAGCTTCATCAGCCCAATGCTGCTACACCAGCTCAATCACTGCATACTTGCAATGCTGAAATGAGGGTGCCTAGCATATCCAGCCTGGGTACCCTCTCCTGCCAATAGCTAGCAGGGAGGTGAGTATGCCACTGTTGGTGGTGGAGTGGTGCAGACTAGCTGATAAAAGAAGAAGACCCCTTTTGATGTCAGCTCATTACTAAAGCAGTTGGCTCAGGAATGTTTTTTACTTCTACTTCTACTTAGTCCTGAAGTGTCAGAATCAGATGTATTGTTTCTAATGTTTCATTTACACGGTAAGATTTGCAAACGAAAAATCACTTACGTGATTGCATATGTAAAGTTGTGAATGATCAGGCGACTGGCTCATTAAAGTGATAGAAATGTAATGTATTTTTTTGCTGATTTCTGTTTCTACAAGCCAGTGGTCAAATGATGAACAAGAAATTTTATATGCATCAAAACGATATGACGGCTGAATTTTCGTTCATCACTTGATGGCAGTGACCATTTGCACAGATTGATTATTGTTCAATTGTGGTCGGCTTATCAGTTTTCTGGTCAATAATCATTCCTTGTAAATGCGTGAGTATATACATTTTATACATACATGGAATTCTGTGTGGCAGTGACTAGATGCCCAGACAGCCATCCCCATGCACCACCTGATAAGGTTCTAGACATTCCCCTCGATTCAAAGAGCAAAAGTTAATTGATTTCGTATCGAGAATCGTAAGTTTGGGTGGGTGTTTGTCATTTTTTCTTGTTTTTTTGCCCATTTCGTATTCGCACGATCGTTCGCGCATAGACGTATATGAACATACGCATTTCGTACGGGAATCGTATATTTTGCGTTAGTTCTTGTCTTTTTCCCGTCCAAATCGTATTATTTGCGTCAGATCCTATTTTTTACGTCCTTCACATGGGCTTGCGACCAATTCAGAGAGGTGATTGCTAATTGTTTTGAAGCCCATTAAAGAGCTGCTTTACGAAATGTTTGCCGGCAGCTATTTGGCCTCGGGAGTAGGATGGAGAGGAGCGAGTTTGTGGCACATCAAGGGCTTATGCTTTTTGGCATTGAGTTGATCCAGATGTCTGAGAGCAGATTGCCCCTGCGTCGTCGCATGAACATCGATAGCATGAATGATGTTGAGCTGTTCGAGCTGACCAGGCTTAATCGCGCTTCCCTGCATAAATTATATAGTGAGCTGCGGCCATGGTTAGCCCGCACCACAAGGAAGGGGCAAGCAATTTCAGGTATGACCAAGATGCTTGGCTGCCTGCAATTTTTGGCGAACGGCTCGTTCCAGAGGCTGGGTGCCCTCTCCGTGGGGATGTCCCAGCCTACGCTGAGCCGCGCACTATCTAAATTTTTGGAAGGCATGGCTGCCATAACTCCGGATGATATGGCAGCCAGAAACGCCATTAAGCTTGGTTTTTATAATGTGGCCGACATGCCCAACGTTATTGGTGCTGTTGACTGCACACATGTGGCACTTGTACCTAGGGCAGCCGACGAGTATATATATAGGTATTGATATTTTGTTTTAGCTTATTATGTTGCCCAACGTGTAATGTAACCTTTTTTCCTTTGCGGCAGCATATTTTTTTTGGCCTCATTTGTGTCCATGCCTTATTTAGGCTTTTCATTAGTAGTTTCCACTAGAGTGCAGACATGTTTTAAATTTTTGATCCTTTTTTCAATTATTAATTACCCTTTTTTTATGCTTTTCCCTTAAGGAATCGAAAAATGGGACACTCCCTTAATGTCCAGGCCGTGGTTGGGCCGGACATGCGTTTTCTGAGTGTCCTTGCCGGCTACCCCGGATCGTCTCACGACTCCTATATACTCAGACGATCTGGGTTGTTTCGGAGATTTGAGTCAGGTGAATTTTCGGGTGCATGGCTGCTTGGTAAGTGTGTCCTATTTATTTGGTATTACATTTCAGACTAATCTGTTATTTGTGGATATTTCTGTTTTGGTATTCTTTACATAAGCCTGAAACTGCATTTTAGTTGGGTCTTCTTTTCTGAACTCCCAACCAAAATGCTTGCCTCACTTTGTCCTTCAGAATGTTTTCCCTTTAGTTAGGATGTCTGTAAGTTCCATGTCCCAAAATATATTGGTTGTGAGTTGATCCCCAAGTGTCTGTTAGTTTAGGTTCCTTTTGTAGTATTGGTCTTTAAATGTCAAAGTGGACTTAAACTGCATACATTGTATTCTTTACATAAATGTTGAGTGGCCCTAGTTCCATGTCCAAAAATATATTGGTTGTGAGTTGATCCCCAAGTATCTGTTAGTTTAGGTTCCTTTTGTAGTATTGGTCTTTAAATGTCAAAGTGGACTTAAACTGCATACATTGTATTCTTTACATAAATGTTGAGTGGCCCTAGTTCCATGTCCAAAAATATATTGGTTGTGAGTTGATCCCCAAGTATCTGTTAGTTTAGGTTCCTTTTGTAGTATTGGTCTTTAAATGTCAAAGTGGACTTAAACTGCATACATTGTATTCTTTACATAAATGTTGAGTGGCCCTCAGCAGCATCCTAATTGTAACATGTCCGAAAACCCAAAATATCGGTAAATTCTACCTGCCCTTGCCCGTGCAGATGTTTTATAATTATTTTGTATATTTAAGCGGCATTTTTATTTATGTACTCCATTAGTGGCAATAGTTATTTTGCAAATGTGCCCTGGGTGTATTTTTACGCCCTTTACCTTACATCATTTGGATATATGTCAAATTCTTTGTGTTTGTTCTCTTGCCTTTTTAATGTTTATGAAATTTCATTGTCTTGTTAAGGTGATTCCGGGTACCCACTTCTCCCCTGGCTCATGACGCCTGTGCTGCGGCCCCAGGATGCCTCTCAGGAAGCGTACAACCGTGCGCACCGCAAGACCAGGGCTGTTGTGGAGAGGGCCTTTGGGCTGTTGAAGACCCGTTTTCGTTGTTTGGACCATACTGGGGGCGCCCTGCAATATGATCCCAAAAAAGTGATCGACATCATCATGGCATGTGCTGTTTTGCACAATTTTGCTATACTCGAACGTGTACCACGTTATGTGGATAGTCTGCCCTCTACAGCCCTAGAGGATGATGTTGAAAATTATGTGGGCCCACCCAGTGAGTCTGGACAATCAGTTCGAGCAAACTTGATATTGCAGCATTTTAGTTAATTTAGTTTCGTTTTGCAACATTCTGTGTGTGTGTCTTAGCCTTTTGGTTCAATATGTTGGTTTGCCGTAATGTGGCATTACCTTAAATAAAAAAAAATTTCCCTTAATTGTTGCCTAATGTATTTCATGTTGTTTATTTAGCTTGATATTTGCATTGTTACACCTCTTAAACCAAAAAGGATCTGGTTTAGCCCAAGCTGATTTAAACTGTGTTTCCAGTAAAAACGCCACAAGTATAGTAAATTTAAATTTTGTTTTACTTTGTCTAATTATAGTTATTTTGCTTAACAAAAAACATTCCACATACAACTGTGGTTAAAAAGGCATGAGATAACCAAACAAAAAATAAACACATCTACACCTGGAAGTGAGTGGCACAACCAAACAAGGACACCCAGTCCAAAGGCCAGCCTAGTCCAGTCATTAATATTGCCTGTGCCCAGGGATATTTGGGCATGGCCATAATGTCACACAAACATGTCTGCAAACAGGAGGAGCACAAACCAAATACATATTTAAAGCCATAAGTGGCCAGATACACTCCACATAGACCTATGGCATTGGCTAGTGGCCTTAATCATTACTCTAAGGAGCTATATGGGAGCAAATACAAAACACAACCTGCATGAGCAACACAAAATGGATTGTTTGAAACCTCAAAGGACAAGTAAATACAGTGGGGGGTAAGAGAAAAGATGTCCCACACAATCATGGCTTAATATGGTGGCTGCCCATAATACCCAGGTGGAGGTCCAGGTGGATGGGACCTAGCCTGGGCCATGGCAGCATTGTGAATTTGAAACTGCTCCACAATGTTTCTCTGCATATTGGTCATCTCAGCCATGGCTGACTGGATGCCATTACTTGCAGTTACCATGTTGCTGTTGAGGGTACGCAACTCCGCGAGGATGCCCTGTAAGCTGGTATTGATGGTGACCATGTCGGCATGCCTTTCCTCACGCTCTGTAACGAGCTGTGCCTCATAAGAGTCCCTTTCTTGGGTCCATAATTGAAGCAGGGCACTCTGCCTCCCCTGGGAAATTGTGGGGCGGCGTAATGGAGTCCGCCGCACAATTACCCTGGCTCTTGGGCGTGCCCTGCCGCGTGGTGTCGTCCCCTCAACAGCAACAGGCCTGCTTTGCAAATCCTCAGCAGCAGAGTGAACACTGGGGACTGTTGTGTCAGTCTCCCCATGTGCCAGCACAATGGATGGAGATTCACTCTGCTGCTGAGGATTGGCCAGAGAAACATTAGGGAGCAGTTCCAGATTGGGACCCAGGGGGAGGTCATCGGACGTGCCCTGCAGGGAGACATCAGCTTCCTCCATTTCCATGATATCTTCCATGATTGTGCGGGTCTGTAGGGACATATAAAAAAAAGGGTAAGTTGGCGTCCAAATTTGGGATTCCATCAGTTTAACACATGCATAAGCGCTTGGTAGTATTTATGGTACTAAATTAACTTACCGGAAATCTCGGATCTGGGCTCCTATGCTGTACGGACCTGGTAGGCATAAGCAAACTGGGGGGTGAGTTTACCCTTGCTGAGGGATCATGCTGGCCTGAAGAAGAGAAAACCAAACAAGGTAAACACACACATAAGCATTGTTTTTGAAGTTAATCCAAAAAAACACTATTTGTAATATTAAGCAACTCTACAGCAATGGGGACATTTGTTAAAAAACACGCTATTTTAGATAGGTGCAATGACCTCAGTTCGAAGTCAGGAAGTGTACCCAGTCAGCATACAACTTGCACCGCCAATATTTGGATTTTGACTACCATTCGCTAGGTCAGGGGTACTCAAACACTTCTTGTAAAGGTCCATTTAAAGGTATGTGGTGAGAGGTGAATGTCTGGCCATGGGGCTGTCGCAGGGGGTGTCTAGTTAGAAATAAACACACTGGGGGAGGGGCTGGAGATTGCCAAGTGCAAACTAATAAAGGCTGCTTGCCCTTGCTGGGCTGGATGGGGCAGAGCTGAGGGGACATGGATTGGATGGCTAAAGGGGGGAGTTCACGAATTGATGGTGATGGGATGGATGGAGCAAATCTGTTACAAATGTATGGGGCTTATGTGGGGGGGGGGGCACATGGGGGGACTGTGGCAGATGGGGCCGAGCTGGGGCAGCGGGACACGATTGGACCAAGAGAAAGATGCACCAAGTTAGTGTGTACCTTGCAATGCCAATTCCTGTGCAGTACTTCATATTGCAATGCTATGTTTCAGGGAGCCATGACATTGGGCAGGAGAACAACCACTACATCGCCGATCAAGGGGGCAGCTCTGAGCACGTCAACACAGAAGTAACTGAGTGCAGGGCTGTCTGGCCAGGGGTCCTGGAATCTGGTGCCAAGGTCCGCATTGGTACCCCGGCCCGCCAGTTGAGTCTCGCTGCTCTAGGTCCGATATGTTTGGGGGTGGGTAATTAAATTGTTACCTCAAACACAACTCACACAACAAATAGCCAACCCATCCATCATGATGTGTGTTTTGTGATTGAGTCAAAATATATCACTTTTCAGGATAAACTTCGTTACTTGACCAATAAATTTTGGAAATTGATCTTTTACATAATGGATGTGGTCCTAAATGTGTGGTTCACAGGGACCAAAACAGGACACAAACAGGCACAGTAGTGCGAGGCCAAGCAAGGCAAACCATAGGGCCATCCCGTCATCTTGGTACTAGTGAACTTTAGATTATTTACCAAACAGGCAAACATGCAGATTTAAGAGTACTCACCGTGGGTACGGGTCGGTGAGTCCGTGTCCCTTAGACCAGCATGTCCACCGACCGCGACCGGATGGAGAAGGCCCAGCACAATCTCCTCAGCAGGGGTAAACTCCAGTTTGGTAGGAAAGCCACCTCCAGTTTGCATGCTGAAAAGAGAAAATCGTTTGGTACTCAGAAAAGGTGCATACAGTACATCCTAATCCTTATATTTGGAGACATCATTTATTTACCTGTAATTATGCCTTTTAATTTCTTTTTGACGTACAGCATATTTCAGATCCGAGATTTTCTTCTGAATTTGGGACACATCTTTCCTCTCTTCCCCCGCTGCATTTACTTGTCGTAGGATGGTTTCAAACAATTCCATCTTGCGCTGCTTTGTGGTGTGTTTTGATTTGCTCCCATAGAGCTCGTCATAGTATAATGTAAGGCCACTAGCCAATGCCATATTTTGGTCATGGGAGAATCTCCCACTCAACTGGCCGCGGCGCAATGTGCGGCCAGATGGTTGGCTTGGCTGCTCCTCCATGTGTGCAGACACATGTGGTGACATTATGGCCTGGGGCTGGGTAGGGGAATGGACGGATTGTTGGCTTCCCAATGACTGGACTGGACTGGCCAAGGGACTGGGTGTTCTTGCGTGGCTGGCCACCGAACTTCCAGGTGTAGATGTGGTCAGGGTGGCCATTCTTTGGCCTCTTGGGGGGCTATGTTCCCGGCTGGTGCCAGGTCGGGGGCTCTGTTCCCGGCTGGTGGCAGGTCGTGGGCTTCTGGCCCTGCTGCGGGGCCTGTCTTGGCTTCTGGCCCTGCTTCTTTCCCTTTCTGGGGTTTGGGCCCTGCTGCGGGGCCTGTCTTGGCTTCTGGCCCTGCTTCTTTCCCTTTCTGGGGTTCGGGCCCTGCTGCGGGGCCTGTCTTGGCTTCTGGCCCTGCTTCTTTCCCTTTCTGGGGTTCGGGCCCTGCTGCGGGGCCTGTAGGGGCTTCTGGCCCTGCTTTGGGGCCTTGCTGGGGTTCTGGGCCTCCGTTCTCGCCTTTCTGGGCTTCTGGCTTGGCTTGTGTGGCTGTAGGGGCTTCTGGGCCTGCTTCTGGGCCTTTCTGGGGTTCCGGCCCGGCTTGTGTGGCTGTAGGGGCTTCTGGCCCTGCTTCTGGGCCTTTCTGGGGTTCGGGCCCAGCTTGTGTGGCTGTAGGGGCTTCTGGGCCTGCTTCTGGGCCTTTCTGGGGTTCGGGCCCGGCTTGTGTGGCTGTAGGGGCTTCTGGCCCTGCTTCTGGGCCTTTCTGGGGTTCGGGCCCTGCTGCGGGGCCTGTAGGGGCTTCTAGCCCTGCTTCGGGGCCTTGCTGGGGTTCTGGGCCTCCGTTCTCGCATTTCTGGGCTTCTGGCCCTGCTTGTGTGCCTGGACGGACTTCTGGCCCGGGATGGGCTTCTGGCCCTGGATGGGGTTCTGGCCCTTCTGCGGGGCCTGGGTTTGCGAACTGCCCTGCTTGAACCCATGGGCGGTGTGTCCTCCCTTGGGCGGCCTCTTCTGGGGGCAGAGGTGGTGGGTGCTGCTGTGGCCTGTTTTTTTGCCGCAGGGGCACGTGCCTTGGGGCCCCTTTTTTGGCTAACGGAGGGTCCAGTGTCCCTTGGTGGGGCAGAGGTAGTACTTGCCGTCTTTGATCGGAGTTTTTGCCTTCCTTGCTGGGACCTGGTGGTTGGGCCCTCCGAGGTCTGGCTTTGCTGGGCGCGTTTGGATGCTGGCTTTTTTGGTGCCATTTTCCACAAAGGCTCAAAGAGAATGAGCTTTGGGTGCAGAGACCTTTAAATAATGAGCCCAGCGTGTGACGCCTATGCGCACGACTACGCGCTCGTACGGACGTACGTTCGAGCGGAACCAGGAAACCGCTGGGGTTTCACTTATCTGCTGCCTTGATGAAGCATAAAGATGGCGCCCACTATCTTCACCCGTCAACAGGAAGAGATCCTCATGCTGGTAAGTGCCTGCCTCTGCATTTTAATCTAATAGTCAATGATGGCCTAAATGTAAATGATGCGTTTGTAACTAGTTTTGGGTCTCTTAATGTTTAAGAACTGGCTCCTCACACTTCATCCTCAAGGGCCGAGCCTGGCCACGTTTTCACCTGTCTATGCTGATGTCCGAATTAGGGCAATTGCTCAGGCTTAGCACCAGTTAATTAACCTGTGGAGTAGCGGGGCTAGCTGTCAAACCTGGCCTGTCTCGGACCTTGATGCGGATGTTTGAGGAACACTGTTTGCCTAAGCACGCAAAACACAACGGGAAGCCACACACGTGGGCCAAAAGCCTAAGCATAAGCCTACATCTTGGATGTTTAAACCATCCTAACATGCCATAGATGCAGGTGGGCTGATTTTTAATGTTGGCTATTATCTGTATGTACATGGTGTGTGAAACATATAACATAAGACCAGACTCTCATTCCCAGTCAACGTCCGCTTTAAGGCACTCCCCAAAAATGGCTGGCACTCTAAATGTGTGTGTTAATGACATGAAATTCTCAACTTGTGATGCAACACATATGGGTCTGTGTGTAAAAGTAAAAGCTCTGTGTCCATTATGTTTTTCAGATCATGCTTCAGCGCCGGTATGACTTCGCGCCCAATGTGATGCGAAAAAAGGGACATCGCCCGGGAGATCATCACGGAAATCCACCGTGTCACCAGCACCACCTTCACTCACACCCAGATAATGCAGCATTGGTCGGACCTGAAACGTCTGCACATGGCCCGGGTGCGGAGGTTTTTTGGGATCCATTTCCCAAGTAAGTACCAAGCGATAGCATGTGATATGTAGGAAATGTCTAAGCTATACCTTTATTTATAATGACTTTTCTTTGCTAGTGTTGGAAATGGATTTCAGAATTCGCCGCACCCGGAGGCGCACAGGCCGACCAGTGCTGCATGAGTCTGCATCTGTGAGTGAAGGTGGTGGATCTCCCGGGCGACGGACCTACCCCTCCTCTGTGGCCTCCTCAGACCAGCCCCTGGACCTTACCACAGAGGAGGGGCCCAACCGCGTGGGCGTGGAGTCATGCCCGGCCAGGCATGGGGAAGTCTCTGGTATGTCACTCTTCATGTATAGGCACAAAGATATACATGGCAGGCCAAAAACTAAGTTCTCCTTTATTATGTATTTGTAGAATCTTCGGGAGCGGGTGAAATAGTGGAGGAGGAGGCAGCAGAGATGCTGGAAGGAGATCCTGATGAAGGTGAGTGATGTCAGCCAGCCTGGGAGCCAGATCTGTTTGGAATAGTGACTCTATACAACTACTAACCAAATGTCACATGTTTCTCCAGGGACTTCTTCACAGCATAGCCAGGACCAAGGGCAGCCTATTGGCCCCAACCAGCCATCTGTCGGCCACCAACTCCGTAAGTCTCCATGCCATTATTCATACTAATGTTTTGTTAGCTAATAACACACACATAACTAAAGGCGTAGCCAATGTGTAGTTAACACTTTCATGTGGCCACTTCGTTAGCTTAAAGCGGACCCTAACTTGTATTAAGAACATAGCTAATAATTAGCCAACACACTGTACCTACAGATTTGAAACATGGAAAAACAGCCTTCAGCCATCTAATGCATGTTAGGAGCATGTAAACATCCAATATGGCGGAATATTGAATGCGCAATATTTACAGGCAGCATGGGATACAGATTTTAAAAAGTAAGGTGCTGCAATGCATTGTGGGAGTGATGACCTTTCCCTCAACCCAGCTATGCTCTGGCTTCCCAACGCACCACTGTAACCTACTCCCCTGTACTTTAGCCAACTCTCCACTCCTCATTAAGTGTTATGCTTCAGAGTCCAGATGGCGGCGCTGTAATCAAAAAACCTCCAAAATGTACTTTGATCTGGTGCAGAATCATTTGGGAATAGTTATTGGTTTTCATTAAATAATGTTGAAGGTCCGGTTTAAGGAGTTTAAATACTTACCTGTGGGAAATGCATTAACTTTATCCCTTGGAAGAATGACATATGTCATGCATTTACATTTATTTGATTAACCCCAAATCGATTTCCAGCATACAAACCGGTCTGGTACTCCTATTTATGTTTATTTCTCTATTGCTTACAGGGATTATCCCAAAAACCGTGGCCGAAAAAAAAAAAAGAATCAAGGAGTTGGTGGCCGAGCTGCTGGCCATACAGGCGACGTTGGGGCCAACAGATGAAGAAGAGGAGGATGATTAGTGCCCTTGGTCCTGGCTACTTTGGTTAAATGTTTTTAAAATGTTTTTATGGTTTAAAATTTTATAGTTTTTAAAAAACCAAAAAAAAAACTAAAACATTTTCCTATGTTTTAAAAAAAAAAAAAAATAATTAATATGTTTGTCCAAAAAAAAACAACAAACTTTTATAATGTTTTAAAACAAACCAAAAAAAAAAAAATTACTATGTTTTAACCAAAAAAAAAACAAACAAACACAATATTTTTAATAAATTATATTTTAAGCCTTCATAAATGTGTCTTTTCTAATATGCGCACCAAAAAACAATTACACAAACAAGAAAAAACACGCTTATAAACATATAGACATATGTACATTATGTGGTTTGTGTAAGTTTTAGGGTCGTCAACATGAAGAAGGATGCAAGCGCTAAGGGGTTTAGGTAAGTTTTAGGGACCGAGAAATGAAGAAGGATGCAAGCGCTAAGGGGTTTAGGTAAGTTTTAGGGACCGAGAAATGAAGAAGGATGCAAGCGCTAAGGGGTTTAGGTAAGTTTTAGGGACCGAGAAATGAAGAAGGATGCAAGCGCTAAGGGGTTTAGGTAAGTTTTAGGGACCCAGAAATGAAGAAGGATGCAAGCGCTAAGGGGTTTAGGTAAGTTTTAGGGACCGAGAAATGAAGAAGGATGCAAGCGCTAAGGGGTTTAGGTAAGTTTTAGGGACCGAGAAATGAAGAAGGATGCAAGCGCTAAGGGGTTTAGGTAAGTTTTAGGGACCCAGAAATGAAGAAGGATGCAAGCGCTAAGGGGTTTAGGTAAGTTTTAGGGACCGAGAAATGAAGAAGGATGCAAGCGCTAAGGGGTTTAGGTAAGTTTTAGGGACCGAGAAATGAAGAAGGATGCAAGCGCTAAGGGGTTTAGGTAAGTTTTAGGGACCCAGAAATGAAGAAGGATGCAAGCGCTAAGGGGTTTAGGTAAGTTTTAGGGACCCAGAAATGAAGAAGGATGCAAGCGCTAAGGGGTTTGGATGGGGTGCGGGATGAGGGTGCGCATGCGCAAGATCTTATAAACATACGAACGCACGAATCTAAGAGGCCAAAAACCAATGAAAACCAGAGGCAAACGCAAGTAATTGGAAGAGGTGGACGATGGAAGCAGCAGAAAAAACAGGCTGCCGCCGCAACAGGTGAGCACATGAACGTGATTTTTACGATTGTCAACTGACTGAGGCAAGTTCGGGAGATAACATACGAACGGACGTATATTTTAGGATAGAAACGTATTTGCTTATTGAATCACTCGCAAGTTCATACGAACGCACGAGCGTACGGGAAAAATAGGATGATCGGCACCCAAATCCAAGCTGTTACATGTTTCTTTGAATCGACCCAATAGAAGAGAAGGTTAAACTGGAATACTACCCAATTTTTTACAAAATGGGTGTTGTTTCCTTTGAGTAATAGTCTAAGGTTGGAATGGAGCACACTTATTGAATCATAAAATGTTCCCAAAAATATTAATGAACTGTGTTCTCTGCCTAGGACCCTATGCCCAAGGGTCAAGAAAATCCAAATTATTTTGAACCAGGAATGCACACCACAAATAATTAAATTATGCAAAGATTGTTTACAAATCAAAAAGTGTATCAGAATAATACAAACAACTCAGTAGTCATTATCACAGAGCCCAGAATATTGCTGGGTCCCCATTTGTAATAATCAGTCCCACAATCTCTCAGCTGAGGAAGGGGCCTCGCCTCCCCGAAAAGTTCCTATAGTGAGCGATCCACCATTGTCATCAGGTTTATGTGATTTATACTTGTTGGGCTGTGAGTGTGCCATATTCTGATACATTTTTTGATTTATAAACAATCTTTGCATAATTTGTGGTGTGCGTTCCTGGTTCGAAATAATTTGGTTTCCTGTGAGTAATCTCACCTTTCAACTTAATCCGCATGGCCGGATACCCAGAGGAGGCCTGCGGACCATGGGGCCAATGCTGCACTGAGGCTGCTCTGAGAACTGTGACCAAGATGGCTGCGCACATGGCTGAAAATGTCGGGGACCAGGCAAGGTGTTTTATTTTTTTAACCCCCATTCTTTCTTGGTGCAGAGGGAAGGGATGGGGAGTACCTTTATTATCACAGGGTCTCTGCTAAACGTAAGTGCAGGCAAAAGGAATCCATGTTTATTTTCCTACTTGCAGGCTAAATACCTCTGAGTGTTGTGGGCTGAATGTCCCCCATTCTTTCATTGTCAACTGTGGCGCTGACAAAATACACCTCAGTGGCTTCAGTGCACACAAGGGAGCTTGTTTGGGAAGAGGGGCACACCATGGGACTGTCTACCACTGATAAGTTTATCAACCGTATATCAGGAGCATGGTGCAAGCATTAGAACTGAAAGTACAAGAACAGAGACATTTTCAGCACACAGGACTATTGGTTTTTATGAGGCTTGTTTAAGGTTACTGTTTTCTAAAAACATTGCACATACACTCTTTCCACTGACTGCCCCCCCCCCCCCCAATGACTCAATGGGTGCATAGCACAGTTATACTGTAAATACAGCCATGCTGCCCTGCCATGCAGAGGATCTTATAGCATACTGGCTATTCTCATTTGGCTATTCTCATTTGCTGATTATTAGTATGAGTAAAGGTGTCACTGCGAACATAGAAGTATATGCTATGGGCCATGGATGGGGAGGGGGGGCTATGTAGACCAAACTACTGCCCAGTGTACCAACAGGCCCCCAAAAATGTTCTAAAACGCCAAATCTGCACTTCATGAAACATAAGTGGAAGGTGGACACGCTCCTACTACTCATCTTGCACACCAGGAGGATCGGATTATTCATGAACAGTGCACGGAAATGTTGAGCATATTTTTAGAAGTTGCCATGGGCAAAAACTCTTCTGGTTGCAGTTACTTTATGAAAGTGTTTTTCATTTTGCTCTGCTTTACCTTGTGCTAGTTTTAGGACAAGATCTATGACCCTTGAGGAGTTGTATAGTACTCATTCTGTGTGCTTAACAGGTGTTGTAGCAAGCAGGTGTAGGGCAGGGAGAAGGCAGTACAAAACAGGATAGACTTTTGTCTATCTCAGTCATATGCGACTAAAGACTGAAACAACATAAATAAATGGTGCATATTTTCTCTAAATTATGCCAAGTGAGCATAAATATAATAAACAAGGTTAAACTGGACCTTCAGCATCATTTAATGAAAAGCCCAAACTTTTACAAAAACTTTTACCCAGCATCTAAAATTAATATAAGTTTATATAATATTATATATAAGTTTTTAGTCGCTTACTTATTATCTTTTCCCTCACTGGGATGCAACTCTGTTTGGGACTCTAGGATAGGGGCATCAGATACTGAGGAGAGGAGAAGGGGAGGTGTTAGGGCGAGCGCTGCACGCCCGTCTCACAGCATTTCACCTACCTCCATGGCTGCATGCAGCCGTCATCCATCTTCCCTCGGGGCTGCTTCCAGCTGCCGCCCTTCCCCCAGTGCTTCCTCCTTGCATGCGCACAAGTCTCCGTCCACTAGAGGGCGAGCGCACAGGATCCCTGAGATTTAAAGGGCCTTTACAGCACTGATTGGTGTTTATGTCATCCAATCCTGCATCATCTTCCCCTATTTAAACAGGCACTTCCTTCCTTCAGTGCCGGATCTTGGTCTCTCCATGTTTGTTGAAAGTCAGACATTCTTGGATTGCTCACCCGTGTACCGACCTCTGTCTGTCCCCGACTCTGAACCTTTGCTGCCTGCCCCGACCTCGGCTACTCACCTTTACCGCGAGCCTGTGCTGCCAGCCCCGATCTCTGCCTGTACTTACTACGCCTTTTTGCCTGCCACTTGTGTACCTCACTGAACCTCGGCTGACTGTGGGACTGGGCCGCTGTTAGGGGGTAGCGACCTGGGGGTCACTCGCCGCACAAGACCAACCTGCCTTGCGGTGGGCTCTGGTGAATACCGGTGGCCTCTTAGACTCCGCTCCCCTGACACGGTACCCGCCATCGGTTCCACAGTTAAAGCGGATCCACACCCGAGTCCGCTCCACCCGGTCCGTGACAGGAGGATTGCAGTAGGGTGGGTAATAGCTGTGCTTTGCACAGAAAGAGCAGAGCTGAGGTCAGCAAAAGGACAGCAATCCAACAATGAGTGGCAGTGTCAGGAGACACTTCCTGTTTGCAGGCAGCCTGATACTCCATGGGCTGCCATCTTGGATGCTTAAAGGCTAAGAAAATGCAATAGATGCAGTTAGGATGATTTTTAATGTCGGTAATCTGTATGTACAGGGTGGGGGCAAAATTTAAGATCTAATTCAGGGTGAAGGTCCGGTTTAAGGAGCAACAATTAACTTCTGGGGCCTGGTGAAGTCTCCACCATGTCACTGAGTTACCACCAGTATCATATGTAAATATGTTTAAATGTATAAATGTAATATGTTTAATGTTTAAATTTAATGGTTATTGCTCTAATGGGGTACCTCCCTTCCAAAAAGCATTCCTATTCGTTAAAAAAAAATTGCATCTGGTGGTCATGATAGGAGGTACAAGGAGGGGGGGTCTAAAAAAGGTAGCATAAAAGCCTGGGGTCCTTTTTAGTTGCATCAAAACACTACTGTAACTTCTAATTACTGTCTTAACAGTGAATTGTGTGTCTTAGCAGCTAATCTAGAGGTGGCCATATAATATGGATATTCAAAGTAACTTTCGAAGTGGGCTCAACAGAACTCCATAGTACAAAACCTTTGACAAGGAGTAAGGACCAGGGGACAGCAAGCAAACGGCACATGGCGCCTTTACGCAAATAATGTAAATAATTGGTATACCTGTTCCTGTTTGCATTGTCCATAAATGCTTTTATTGTGAAACTGGTATTTAACAAAGAGTGTCCTGAGATACTAGTGTAAGAGGAGATTGCATGCAGTAGCCTGAAGATAGAGATGTTATCAGCCTCCTGCCTGCAGATCTGAGGGTTATTATGCCGTGCTGAGTCCATATAAAAGCTGTTTGTGTGCTGAGCCTGTTTGTTCTTGCTTTATACTGTACAATGGTAGAGTGCACCTAGAAACTCACCAAATACCATATGTGACTTATGTCCAACAAACTGGGGAATAGCTTTCTAGCTATTCCTGAGGTTCACACCTCCTGTCTCACTGCAGAGGAAGCCACAGCCATATTGTCTAGAATACTTCATGCCAGTAACATGTTTAAAGTAGAATTGTCCTTAGCAGGTTCAGCGTTCGTCACAGAGGTGCCCTATTAAAGTCCCATTTCTGAAAAGTTGGGACGCTGTATAAAATGTAAAGAATACAAAAAGACGATGATCATAATCTAATTTTACCATATTTTTCCACAACAGAACATATATCAAAATTAAATGGGGTCATCAGAACTCTACATAGAAGAGCAGAAAAGATTACAACTAGCACAAAAGCCAAGGATGAGAAAAATCTATCACCTCAGATGAGTTCTTAAAACCAGTGGCTACCCAAACTGAGCCTTTGTTAAAGCAGCAAAACCCAGATGAAAGAGCACTAAAACTACTGGCGAAACCAGAATACAAGATAGGAGAAAGAATATGATCATCCCATATGTAGTCAGTGTGTCAGAAAGTCTTGCAGTGAGCAGTGCATGGAGAGGTTTGTGGGTGAATCCAAAAGTCAGTTACACCTGGAGGATGGCACAGCACAAAAAAAGACAACTGCTCTGGCCAGGACTTAGTGAACTACCTACATCTGAAGGAGACAGGGCAATCCTTCCATGACAGTCAAGTTCACAATGAAGATACAGGAGCTGGTGGTTTAATAGACGTGTGAAAAAGCCATTTATGTGAATATGAAGAAGTCCAGCTTTATGAGGCTGCAACACCCATTGTTTGGAACTTACAATGTCATCTGAACACCAGATAACACCTAGTAACTCCAGACATGTTAATGTATAAAACACTTCAACTCCCTTCTGTTTATGGTACACAGAGGATGTGTATTGGAGTCACCATTTATTCCTGTGTCACTCTGATTGATAAAGCCAGTTGGATGACTAGTGAAACGTCTTCAAGAAAATAACCCAGCATGTCCGGTAGCCTTGATATATTCCCACAGATATACCATGAGCTGTATGAATGAGAACCTGCAACAGAAGTTAATGTGAAATAACTAATTTAGAAATTGATAACAGCAGCTCATGGCAACTGTTTTGGGACAGGGCCATGTCTACTCTACCATGTGCCATGTGTGTGTGTAGCATCCCCTCTTTTTTTACAACAATCTGTTAACGTTTGGGAAGCGAGGAGACCAATTGTTGGTGTTTTGGAAGAAGAATACTCCATTCTTGTCTGATGTAGAATTCTAGCTTCTCAATGGTCCTGCGTCTTCTTTTTATAGATTTTTTTTTCATTTCATAGTGTGCCAAAAGTTTTCTATTGGTGAAAGGTTTGGGCTGCAGGCAGAGCAGTTAAGCCGAGGCCTGGCATGCCTCCTCTACAATTCATGGAGTGGGCATGCCCAGTCCCTGGGATTGATGTGGGGTCGGACGTACCATGTGCCATTGCTAAAGCTCCGATGTGCCAGGCCTGCATACCGTGACAATCAGAATCAGTTTTATTTTCACAAAATCTATATGCAGGAAGGATACATTTCTTGTATGTATGATCATATATTTAGTGGTCAAAAATCAAACTAATTCTGAATCTTGGGACACGGTACATTTCAGAATGTCAGGGTAGAACCAAACAGCTCTGGGGGGACAAAATTTGAGTATGGCATATTTGCTGCCTGGACAGACATGTTTAACACCCTGGGATTAAACAGAAACCTCATACTTAGGGTTACTGCTTCAAAATATCTTTTTGTCTATACAGGGAATATAGTCAGAATTCCAAAATAGGTTCACAAAAAGTCATATACACAAAAGCAGGGCGTAGCTAGGGGGGAGAAGGGGGGGCATTTGCTTTGTGTGCAGCAGGTCAGGGGGGCACCAAAGGGGCACCTGAGCACAGGTGAGGGGCGCCATTTCGAATCTTTGTCATGGGTGCCAGAAAGCCTAGCTACTCCTCTGCACAAAAGTATATAACATTTCAATATGTGAATATTTTAATTGGATGGATCATTTTACTGATATTTTAAAAAGCCATTTATACCACTCCTGTTCTTTTCTCTTATCGCTTGGAGTGTATTTACAGCATCTCATTTTTTCTGCTATTACTGTTCTAGATGCCAATGTACTTCCTTCACCCTCCACGGATCCATGGATGTTTACCAATGGTAACTTCTTCTAGGTTAAGAGAACAATAGTGCGGTTACTCTAAACTGTTGACTAAACTGTTACCTGCAAAGCAGTGCTTTAAACTGTGGAATTAGTCTGTGAAAATTGAGCTAAAATTAACGTATTTTTGGGCTGTAGCTTTCCTTTAAATAGGCACTTACACTGCATCATTCCCTTAAGGGAGCGCTATCAAACAGAAAATGCCCCAATGATAAAAATCCATTTAAATATGATAGATGGGGGAGGGGTCATTTAAACACTTGAAATCTAGAGATATCCAGCCAGGCTGTTTCTTTCTTTTAATGGAAATAAGAGGAATCTGGGTGACAGGTTGTGTCACCCCCTGATATACTCAGATACCTGTTTTCCATTGCTTTTCTACCAGGGGAAAAAAACCACAAGCTTGGTGGAAGTTTTATTCAATTTGGGTGTATAAGTGACCCCTCCTCTCATTAGCTGACGTGTTTATATGGATTTTCAATAATACTGAACCTGCGGAATGCCAGTCAGACCGCTTATGCTACTTACAGAGAGATAGCCGCACTACCGTAGATACAATCAAATAGTCAATACTTTATTCAAAACAACATATATACAAAAGCAAGTCCTGAAGTAAATGCAAATAAAAACAATTAAAATTCATCTAAGGATAGAAAGTGGACCCCTCTAGACTTATAAGCCCATAATGAGAAGTCATTTATTAAGGGTTATTATATTCATATATTAATATGCTCGGTATCCTGGAAATTCCTGCATAGAATGTGCAAAAAAGGAAATAAATAAATAGCAGTGCACTCTTATACTTAGAATGATGTGCTAAATAGGCTCTGTGCAAATTGCTAAGTGCAAAAAGTACTGTGCAAAAGTTGCGGTAAGGTTCCAGGCACGTAGCAGACACATGCATATAACAGGAATTAATACTAGTAAAATATCACCTGTGCTGGCGTCTGGGTCCACTTTAAGCTATCCGTCCCGGCAACCACCGACGCGTTGCGTGGGGGTAACCTATCGCCACTTCTTTGGGATGTCAGGGGTCATTGTTCCGTTAGCCAGCATCCAGTTGTAATTAATTAATTTTGTTTGTTTTATATGGATTTTATTACACAATTGCAATACAGCTAATAAAACATTTTGGCTGAAGTTGGATTTGGAGTGAGCCACCAGGGTAGCCATAAACTCACCTGAATCAGGGATCCCAACTAGGGAGCATGCTTAGTATTGCCACAAACCCGCGCACCACTTTTGGTAGACATTCATGATTGGGAGTGCAATGCATGTAAAATGGGGATGCTGGGTGGGATTATACATACATGGCAGGATCCAGGGTCAAGGTGAGTATACAGGTACCCTGGGGGGTTACACACTGCAAGGAATCCTAAATTGGGATGCCTTAAGGGCAAGAAATTTAGATGCCGGCACAGGGATTTGTAACCTATCCCTCCCCTATGCTAAGCCTCATTTGGGATTTAGAATAATAAAACAAGTCACGTGATCGTTGCATCCCCTGATGTCAGCAGAGGTAGAGGGTAGAGGGGCTCTGCATGGCAGCCCTGCACTGAGTGACATTTTGAGGCCGATTCCAGCGCCAGGTAGCGACAGATGAGCGACTGTAGCGTGATTTTTTCAGCGCCAGCCAGTATTCGCTGTGCTTGGCCGGCATTAGCTTGATGACAGCGACTCAGTCGGTGTGCGGTAATGTTGAATACGGGCTGGGGGGTCGCTGTTTCACAGGTCCAGCGTTGTATGTGAGCGCCTGACAACGAATGGCCAGAGCGAACGGCTTGCTTCATATTCATTAACAAATCACGCTCCGAATGTGCTGTCGCTGTCCATTCCTTGTTTAAACCCCAGAGCGCTTGCGGCGATGTGTATTAACTAGTTTTTAACCCCTAAACAACCATATTTTTTGAATGTAACATTATACATGTTTTTAGAATCATTTTGTAATATGAATACATTAATCTCAGACCTGTTAGATCAATTCTGCACATATTTTTTTTAATTTTTTTTTTTACTTAAAAATAAATCCTAACATTGCAGAAGTGGTCTCCGATTTTTTGACATTAAAAAAAAAAAAAAAAAAAATTAATACCAATTAATTATGAATAATTATAGATTGCTCCATTGAAATGCATTGGACATCGCCAGGGAGCGACAGCTCATACCTGGCGCTGTGAGGGAATTTGCAGCGGCGCTGTTCGGTCCAGGCGGCTTCATGATGAATGCCGAGCTAGCTGTCGCTCTCGCCGGCGCTAGCCTCATTTTGCTTGATAAATGCGTCATTGTGACCGCTGCCGGGCGTACTTGAGTCGGTAGTCGCCGTTAGCTGCCGCTACCTGGCGCTCGTCAGACACTACCTGGCGCTATCGCTTGATGAATAAGGGCCTTTGACTTGAATGACAGGCCACACTGCTGAATGGGAATGGAAGACTGACCTGTCACTCAAGGTTCCAGCTTCAGCTTTGATACAGATTGCCCCCAAGTGTGAACCTGGCCTCTCTGCTGCCTGAGGTGAACTATAGAAATCACCTCTCTCCAAGGACATGCAGTTACACCCCTCAATGGAGCCAGGGGTAGGGGGCTTCTGAGCCACCAGTGATTGACTTAAAACATGACAGTGTGCTGCTGTTCACCTTCTCTCAACTAAACTACTAATGATATAGTGTTATTATTCTTTAGGGAGTATTGTTTTTAATTGCTCTATACACATTTTAATTACAGGAGGGTGAAATGAGTAACATACTTATAATACACATGACATTATGAGTCCTATATAACAGAAATATGACAACAAATGCATATAATACTTACAAATATATGATTCAAAGGCAACAAAGCAACATTATTACAGAAGTACATGAAGAGAGAGAGCCCCGCCCTTGCAAGCTTACCAGCTAAAAGATGAGGCCAAATGGTAAGCTTGTCTAAATAGATGGGTTTTGAGGGTGCTTTTGAAGGTTTTAAAGGGTTGAAAGTGGCGAGCTGTATGGGGCAGAGTATTCCAGAGGAGCAGAGCGGCACATGTGAACTCCGGGACACGAGAAGCATCTTTAGCAATGAAATGTTGTTATACAAAAACATAATAAAAAAATGAAACATTTAATAGTATAATAAAAGATAGCAATAAACAATTTATCAAAATATAGAGACCATGGGCCAAATATTCTTGTCCTGCAATAGACCCTAGAATTCTTAGTTGGGTCTCAATCTGACCAGAATTATCCTTGTCAATCCCCCTCTCCCTCCTTTCCTGCCTATTGTGTCCCTGCACCACCTTTTTATCTTTTCCACTTCCCCCCACCTCCTTTTTCTTTTTTATCTTCCTCTTATCTTATGCTATTTATCTCTATTTTTTTGGATTATACAAAAATGTTGATCTTAACGAATGCGACAACATCTAAGTAATTACAGGTGGAGACATTTCATTTTTCGCTGATAATCAATTACATACTGTAATGATACTGGTTTTATGTTTGAGGGGCTTTCCACCCAATTGGAAAAAAAAACAAATAGCTTGTTTGTAATTGAAAATGAAACCAAAAAACATTTTTAAATCTAAAATCATAGTAAAAAACAGGTCAAGCTATTGCCCCCCCCCCTCTGCAGTGCAACCTTGGGAGGCTGCCTCACCCTACCTCACTACAGGTGCACCTGTTGTTTTTTTATTACCCAAATTGGGCTTAGCAAAGGGGGAGGGTGTGATGGGTGGAGTGTTACAAAATGCTTTGACTTCCTCTTTAGGCTCAATAGACGAAACAATTCGGTATTCATTAGAAAAGTTTCCCACCTTCTGGATGGAAAATTTCTCTTAGGTCTAAAAAAAAATGTTCATTGGGTTTTTAAAAGAACATTTAAAAGTTTATATTTACTAACATCAACCTAATAATTTTCTCCCTACATAATTAATGGAAAACATGACTAAGTAAACATCTCTTAAAAGAAAAAAAATAATAAATGACCGGTATTGTGTGGGAAGCGGAAGGAAAAAAAAAAGACTATTATTAGTAATGAATATTTTACTCATTAAGAATTCTATATTGTGCTATTATATTTACTTATTTTTCACATTATTGTAAAATAATACAATTATATTTACTTCTTTTCCATTATGCAGACAACAAAGAGAATGTGCTGTCCACCTATGTACGTAGTGATCCAGCGTCCCATGGTTATATTATGAGCATTTGGAGAAACCCATGGGCACATTATGGGGAAGCCGGTACTAATTTCTGATTAATTGATATCACACTGATTTGCTTATATTATTGTGTCAAAGAAAAAAGTGGACGTCCATCTATGAAGACATAATTATTACTACTCAGTGCTGAACATGACTCCTGACCCCCGCGGCTGCATTGTACAGAAGTTGGTACTCATTTCCCATAATTGACTTCATGCTGATTTGCTGATATAGTTCATTCTCATGAGGTCTCATAAAGGAGGCTCAAAAACATCCAGCATTTTCCATAGAAATGGAGGCACACAAAGTACACACGGCGCTAATTTCACTCTGTAATTACCGCGCTCAGAATATTTGCCCGGGAGCATTCTTCAAGCAACTGGAAAAATGAAAAGTATTGTTTTCATATTAAGAACCTGAAAAGATAAAATATATATTTGAAATGAAACAATGATATTTGACAGGTTAGACACTGATATTGAATATTTAACTTCAAAATGCCATTTTGTTATATATAATGTATTGTTAAGGGACAACTGTAGGTAAAATGAAGAATTCTTACTTCTAATTAACCCCTTCAAACCTCCCATTATTTGCTATTAAGAAAATGTTTTTTTTTTTTTTCTATTCGCAGTTAGTGTGCCCCCTTGTGGCCAAAGTCAGGCCACAGTTTAAAGTTTTTTGACTATCCTGGGTTTTTGTCCACTTCCCCGGGGCACCCCGACCGCTATGTGAAACCCCCCAGATTTCTGGATAAAACTCACCTCACCCCGTTCCTACGGCACATGCGCGGCCGCTCGTCCATCGGCGCGCTCGGAGCCGCTGTGGTATGCGCGTCAATGAGACGTCTTACCGCAGTGGCTCTGAGCATGCTGGTGGCCGCATCTCGCGCTTCCCTCTAACAGGGAGCATGTCCGCGCTGGCCATTCACATATGACCAGCGTGGACACACGCCCTGCTAGAGAGGAGCGCAAGATGCAGCAGCGGCCCGCGCATGTGCCGTTAGACCGGGAGTAAGGTAAGGTTAGCGGGCGTCCTGGGGGGTTTCACACAGCGATTTTGGATGCCCCGCGGAGAGGGATCGGATCGGCCTGGGAATCTTATAGATTCCCGGGCCGATCCAGCAGGGTGTTGGTCCATTTTAAAGTGGGGCCTAGATTCTTCCTTCTAATGGTTTACGCAGGATTGCACAATATAATATATTTCTGAACGAACCCCTATCGGAAAATTGTCTAAATAATGTTAAAAATCCACAAAAACCTGCTAAATAGCGAGAGGAAGCATTACATAAACACAACAACTAAAAAGAAATGTTTTGCCAAAATCGTGTTTGTTTCTACTGGAATAATAATCCATGGTATGGGACCGGGCCATAAAGAAGGCCCTGTTGGGCCTCGACTCAAAGTAAACCAGCCCAATTGTTTTGAGGCCCAGTTCAAACTAGGTGCACAGCCATCACATATATGTTATGGAGGGAGCCAGACCCTGTGGTTGGATAGGGACCAAAAAATGGCAGACCTGTTTTTTTTTGCATACCATTCCAAATTTACAGTAGATAACTACTCATCACTTACTGCTTGCCTAATGGGTCAGATTGTAGGAAACAGCGCATTAAAGCATTGCATGCTGGGTAAAAGCATATACACATCTAAACCGTTACAGTAACAGTTACCATAGCATTAAGCGGTTATTCCAGGAGACAGATCATTAGAGCTCAGCAGTTCTCCTCTGAAAAAGCAAAAAGATACGTTTTACAAACCTGTCACTCCTGATACTTCTCCCTTCCGGGAAAAAAACAATAAGGTTGGCTGGAATATTTGATATAGGTTGTATAAGCACCTCTTCTTGCTATCTAGCATATTTTTTCAGTCAAGTAAAAAATTCTATATTCACCTTTAATCTTTTACTGGATCACCTGTGCTGCCTCCGTCCCGCCATGGTGTTCAAGGTGTTCTTGTTCATTCAACACCTAATGGACCACCCCGCGCCATTGTCACAGGAACTATAGCAACCCCCTCCATTCATGGCAATGAAGGGGGGGCTTGCCTGTGAGGAATAGCCTGGGAGGGCGGTTGGTGATGGCGGCACCTGTACAGGCGCTGCAGGTCTGGGATCAGGCGTTCCAGTAAGTGCATGAGTGCTGAACTATCAGCGATCGCCTGCGGGGGATTAAAGCTGAGTATAGCGTTTGTTTTAACCTTTACCTGTTATAAAAATTGAACATCATTATAATTCTTCGCATATGGATTTGATTCAGTAAACTTTCCTTTTATATCACAGTGAAAAGGGCCATTGCATGATTTGTTTTAAAATAAGGCAAGAGATAAAATAAGGAGGGATTTGAAGAAAACAGAACATTCCAGGAGTTTATAAGTGCATAAAAGTTATTGACTCCTTCCCTTCCGGCAGTAAGGCTATGTTCACACCTGACCAGTCGTATGCGGCAGGTGCCCCACTGTGTAAAACCCCCAGGCGACTGAACAATCTCACCTCTCCCCAGTCCTACGACACATGCGCAGCTCGTCCAATCAGTGTGCTTGAGCACCTTCATCCAGGAGCTTGTCTAATAAGAGGGGATCCGAGCACACTGATGGCCTCATCCCACACTATCTACACCTAACAGAGGGCATGCCCGTGCCGGCAATTCACAAATTCCTGACGCAAGCAAACGCCCTGCTAGAGGCTCAGGCATGCGTCATTGGACCAGGAAAGAAGGTGGCATAGATTTGCGATGCCCCGGGGGGGGGGGGGGGGAATCAATCAGCCTGGGAATCTTACAGAGATTTCTGTGGATTCTAGTTCACTTTAATGGGGTGCGTTTGTGGACAGGACATTTTACAGCCGCATTTTTCCTCCTCTCTGCCGCACCGGATTGGTGTGAAAGGAGCCATAGAGGTGCCATTGATGCTGTACTGCTGGGCCTGCCGCAAATGCTGAAACGCATGTGGTACCGGACAGGTGAGAACGAGGGCTAAGGAAGATTCACGGGCAGGCTGATTCATCACCAACGCCAGGTAGAGACAGATGAGCGTCTGTAGCAGCGCCTTCTAGTAGTCGCTGTGCTTGGCCGTGGGTCACTAGTTCGCTGTGCAGCAATGATGAATACATTGTGGGGAGTCACTATATGACCAGTACAGTGCTGTATGGGAGCGCATGTTAGCGACTGGTCAGTGCAACAGACTCACAACATATTCATCAAAAAAACAGCCTTAAACACCTCCAGCGCTCAAAAATGCTTCGCTGTAGCCCAGAGCGCCGGAGGCTGTGTGATTAAAGTTTATTTTTTAAAATGTATCCACCAGTAACAAAGCGAAAACATATGGAATTACATTGTAATAACAATGTAACATGAACACATTAATGCCAGACCTGTAATTTTAATTCTGCATAAATATATAAAATTTACAAAAAAATGGAAAATGAATCGGACGCTACACAGTCGCTCAACAGATTCTGCTTGATAAATGTGTAATTGCGTGCCGTGTCTGGCGTTCACCTGACGCTACCTGTCATTTACAAGGCACTACCTGATGCTATCCCTTCATAATTAAGGGCCCAATTGTGAAACATATGATTTGCAGAAGTTTTACATTAAAAAGCAATTAAAAAAGGGGGGTGCAGTGGGGATGCTGAGGGATTGGTAGTGTGCTGGCTGAGCACAATATAAGCCTCGATTCAGAGACACATTTGTCCGGACTTCCGTAGCTGTCTGTGAAAGTTTGGGTGGGTGTTTGTCATTTTTTTGCTTTTTTTCGGCCATTTTTCATTCGTACGAACGTTCGGGAATGCGCTTTCGATGAACAGAAGCAAATCGGAACATTTCCGTTAGTTCAGATCATTTTCCAAACAAAATCGGAAATTTTCCATTCGTTCAGATAACTTCCGTTGTTGGGATGGGTTTCTGTCTGATTCAGAGAGCTGATTTCCGACGGATCACCACCCTATAAATCCGTTTAATTTCCGATCCACTTAAGGGACCTTTGAGGGCTCGGATTGCTATTGTTGAACATGTTTTGCAGCTATGTGGAGGAGTCTGCACGCCTTTAGCATCAAGGCATTGCATGTATCAGCATGGCCGAGGCCATAAATTGTATAGCAATGCATACCTGAATCAATACATTTCATGTATGCCTTATAGAAGCATTTTAATGCTGACCTTAATTAGTCCTTAGCATGTAAACATTTATTTTCCCACACATCCATATAATTGCTATATTTGTATAGACTTATGTCCTTTGTGAATTATATTTGGATTGTTGAACTTGAATCTTAATTTGTTGCCACTCACACAACATAAAAGCAGTGATTGGTCCAGCTATGCGATTCCTCAGTGTTCTTGCAGGGCATCCAGGGTTGTCCCATGATGCTTATATATTGCAGAGCTCCGGCTTATTTAGTCAGTTTGAGTCCGGAGAATTATCTGGTAGATGGCTCCTGGGTAAGTTTGCTTACATTCCATCAATCCATTTACACTGTATGGCAATGAATATAGTTGATGACTCATGATTTAAACTATTGCTGTTTTTTATGTTATTATTTTTAAAATCTTTCAGGGGATTCTGGATATCCACTCCTGCCCTTGCTCCTGATGCCCGTTCTTTGCCTGCAGAATGCGGGCCAGGGGTTCTCTAATCGGGCACTATGCAAAACTCGGGCCGTGGTGGCGAGGGCCCTCTGGCTTTTGAAGTCCAGATTTAGGTGTCTGGACCATACAGGGGGGGGGGGGGGGGGCATTGCAGTATGACCCCCAACAAGGTTATACCAATATTTTAATTTAAGTTTTTTAACAGGGACCACACGTGCCAGAGTGGCACAACTGAGTGTCAGGGTCCTTCAGTTGGTGGGCGAGATGCAGGAGCTGCGCAACTCGTTGGGGACCACAGATGAAGAATAATATTCTGTGGCCTGCCATTGCTATGTATTTTGTTTTTTATAGTTGTAAAAATTAGAAATTTTCAAAATTTTTATAAATTTTATATTTTATGATGGAATCCAAAAAAAAAATGTTACAGTGTCATTTCATTTACAAAATACATTAACACAAAACTAATGGGCCCAGAAATATTTAAAGATGAATATTCACATGACCGAGAAGTGATTGGGTGAGCTTTAAGGTTCCAAAAGGGAAGATGGAGGATAGTGCTAAGTGATTTTAGCTAAACATTGTAGTAGAAGTGAGGGTGGCAAATATGTAGGCATCCGTCTGGACGAATATTTATTGAAAAGGGAAACAGAATCGAACGGGAAACGTAAAGGATTCATTGGAGGATACGATGGGAAAAGGGCAAAAACAAAAGCCTACGTTGTAACATGTGGAAATGAAACGGAAAAGTCTGGATGGAAAATGACATCCTCGTATTCGTAATCTGCCGTACGAACGGACGGAAACTTTACAGAAGGTTTTCAATGCATGCATAGAATCGCTCATACGAGAACGGAAACATTTCACAAAAAAAACAGATCGGCACTAAAACGGAAGTTTTTTTTTGTCTCTCTGAATCGAGCCTATAGTTCCAGGCTGATTTCTGGCCCTAGGCCACCGCTGGTTGGGGTATGTAAGTAACTCTTCCTCTATAGCAGGTTTATATGGGTTTTTATTATTTGACAATCTCGTACTAGAGCTCCTTTACCTTTTTGACGTTGCATTTACAGCTGTCATATTTTTCAAATATTGTATATATTTCTCGCTGTTATTCATTAACATCAAGTTTAATCATTATTTTAATTATTTCCCAGCTGACAGTGCCATAATAAAAACCTGTAAACGCTCAGTTATAAACAGTTTATTATGTTATTTATGAATAACACTCGCTGCTGCACATTAGAGGTTATTACATCTGTCAATGTGCCTGTATTAATTAGACTGTGACTGAGTTGAACTGAAAGTACAGTGTGCAGTTATCGTTTGGATATCTTCCAGTTAATTGTAGATATTTTGATAGTCTGAGAAATATAATGGCAGGATTACTGCTATGGATTTGCTTCTGGCTGTACACCGTGTCAGAGACTGTAAGAGGTTTCACAGAATACCAAACTGTGCTAGACCACTGTTCTCGTCAAGAGCCGACCTCCTCCTGGTCTATATTCAGTTCAGTTCAGACATCCAGAGAGCAATTCTACAGCTTTCTGAGTTATTAATACACAATTCATTTTTTTTTAAGATAAATAACCCTTATTTAATCTAAATGTATTTTTACTAAAAACACACTGGGGGTAATATAAAAGATTTAGTGAAGCAAGACTCAAATTGCATGGCGAGCCCTACAATGACACATTTCTATGGATACACCATAGGGTACTGTAATTACAAAAAAAACTTTACTTCATTAGAAAAACTCTGCACCTCATCTGTGGAGCTGCCCTGCCATGGGTGCAGGAGGTCTATTTTTTTTTTGTCTCAAAACAACTTGCACCAAGCTCACGCAGGTATCCAGAGGCACACCCAAAGGTTTGCCTTGCCTCATCAAATCTTTTGAATTGCCCCCACTGTATCTGCTGCGTTTTTTGTAAAGTATTTCTTTTTTTTCCAAGTGGCAAGGAGCTCAACTGAAGCCATGTGTCACCATTTCCTGCAGCACCCTATAAATGCTGTAGCTGGTCTCCAAATCCATGACCACACTCCAAATGAGGTCTCATGGTCGCACCAGTCACTCCATGCACACTCCATGCTCCCAGCATGAGCAAATCTTGCAAGTCACAGAAACGGGGTGATTCTGCAACCACATCTGTGAATGGTCATGGAGGAATGGTATAGAAAGGAAGGGTAAGCAATGGAGACCTGCTACTCTACTTAGATCACCCTGCAGGAAAGGGCATAAAGACATATGTTATAAACTTTAGATGAACAACTTTTTGCCTTCACCAGTCCCTTAAGTCATTACTTTAACTTTCTCTACTCTGCTGAATAGGGGTATCCCCAGGGCCGGCTCTAGGATTGTGGGGGCCCTTGGGCAAGAGAGTCGTAGTGGACCCCAAAGCAGTGAGTCACATGATGTCACTTTTCATCTCTACTTTCACAAATGGATCACCCTCCAGTCCTTATTGCCTTCCCTATAGCCACCAATCATCCTCTAGTACTTGTTGCCTTCCCTATAGCAACCAATCATCCCCTAGTCCTTATTGCCTTCCCTATAGCCACCAATCATCCTCCAGTCCTTATTTCCTTCCCTATAGCCACCAATCACCCTCCAGTCCTTATTTCCTTCCCAATAGCCACCAATCACCCTCTAGTCCAGGGGTACTCAATCACTTCTTGTAAAGGTCCATTTAAAGGCAGCTGGTGAGAGGTGAAGGTCCAGGCCGAGGGCTGTCGGGGGGTATTTAGAAATCTACACATTGGGGGAAGGGCTATAGATCCCCCAGGCAGAACTAAAAAAGGGTCTGCTTGTCCCTCCTCACCCCAAAAATCCTATTGGGCACTGGAAAAACAGGAGCCTACACCTCTGGCATGCAGTAAACTGCTTTAACCCCTCCCAACCCTTGCATTCTATGCAGGCCATGTACAGGCGTGGACTAGGGCCCAAAATGTTACTGGCAACAAGGTATGGTAACAAGGATGGATAGATAAAGCTCAGGGGACAGGGATGAATGGGAAAGAAGCTGTAAGTTTGACAGAACAGGAAGGGCAGGGAGGGATGGAAAGAGAGCTGGGAGAAGGGATGGATGGGCAGAACTAGAAGGACAGGAATGAATGGCCAGAGCTGGAAGAAAGAGTAATGGATTGGAAAAGCTGGGAGGACAGGAATGGATAGGGCAGAGAAACTGGGCTGGATGGGCAGAGCTGAGCATGGCAACACACAAGCAACTGAGTCCGGAAATTTGGCGCCAAGGTCCGCATTTGGACCCCGGTCCGTGAGTTGAGTATCGCTGCTCTAGTCCTTATTGCCTTCCCTATAGCCACCAATCGTCCTCTAGTCCTTATTGCCTTCCCTATAGCCACCAATCGTCCTCTAGTCCTTATTACCTTCCCTATAGCCACCAATCGTCCTCTAGTCCTTATTGCCTTCCCTATAGCCACCAATCGTCCTCTAGTCCTTATTGCCTTCTCTATAGCCACCAATCGTCCTCTAGTCATTGTTGCATTCTCTAGTGCCACCAAGCACCCATCAGCCCTTACTGCTTGCCCCGCTGCTACTAAAGACTTTATCATTGCTGTCACCTGGTTCTCACCACCTCCATTCCAAGCCACTTTCACCATGGCTCCAGCTCCCTGTAGCTGAGGCCAGCCATGAGAAAGTCTGCACACAACATCGTTCGGTGGTTCGGGACCACTGAAAAATAATACCATCAACAAGTGTGGGCCCCTGAAAATGCCTGGGCCCTGGCAATTGCCCAGGTTTCCCCTGTGCTGGTGCCGGCCCTGGGTATCCCAACTCGCCTTCCACCACAAGCCAGGGATCATGTATCCCTGTAGTTCCAGGTCTAATTGGAGCAGGCCAGAGAGTCAGGTTCAGGTTCTCTTGGTGGGTGTGTGTTATGTGCCTCTCATTAGTGAATCCAATCCGGTCTCTGGCAGTCATTGCCAAAAACCACAAAACCGAGAAAGATCACCTGCTAGGAAACTCCCTTTTATTGCTTTCTGCTCACATCCTGCCCTCCACCACACCCCCATCTGGATAGCACTGTCACCATACAGAAAGACATGGCTCCGGGGGAGAGAGGGAAAATGCCCGCACAATGCCATGCCAAGCAAGAAATGCCAGCCCATCAGCTCCCCAGCACCGAAATAAAGGGGACATGTGGCAAGCATGAGTGGGCAACAACAGCAGCCAGGCCATTACCCCATGACATAGGGAGAATCTTTCTACCACCTGGCAGAGGGCGGGATGTAGACCTGCCCAATCCCTTTCCCACTGGTCCCCCGCTGCAGTGGACATCCTAATGGGATGCCTCAACTTGCTGACACTAATAGGATACGTACCCACTTCTGCATTCCCTTGATATCCGGAGCCCCATATGACTGCCAGCAGTCAGTTAAGTTTGCGAGGGAGCTTGCACACGATACTGTGAAAGCGTGATTGATTGCCTGGGGTTAGATGGAGTATCACTACAGGGATTGTGAGTGTTAGTAACTTGGAAAAGGAGACGAGCCCATATGCACCCAAGATGCACAGCTTCTGTATTATACGTGTGAACATTCAGCTCCCCATTAAACAGTTTTTCTTTCAGTGACATATATTTTGTTCTAGAAAGCTCTTCAAAAAAAGTGTATCCATTCCTAAATATGTTGAGATATTCTTTTTTTCTGTTAGTGGCCCTTTAAAAATGTAATGGATTCCTCCATAGAAAACAGGACACAATGGTATTCTGACAATTTCAAAATGAAGGATAATCTCTGTGTAATGTGGCCATTTTAAAGGAACGATTTAGGTTTGATTTCTCAAGGGCGAAAAATGAGAAAATGTATCTAAAACAACATAAATTGCTTATGTTATGTTGTATGTGATTGGAGCCATTGTATGTAGAAACTTATTGTCTAATGTATGAAGAGAAAATGAAAAGAAAGAAATTAGCTTCATTTTATACATTACTTTATTGCAATTTGAACTAGAACTAGTTCATTGTCTCTTTAGCAAGTTGGATTGTCAGGCTGATTGTGGCACAGCACTGCTTACAAAGTGTTGAAACTGTATGTTACCATAAGGCATCCACAGTGCACACTGCTTGTTCTAAAACAGGGATTTAATCAAGCACCACTTACCAGCACAAGAATCAAAAAAATCTTTTTACAGGCCCTGACCAGCCCACTATCAGCTCCTTACTCACCCTACCTATCCCTAATCCTAATCTCTGTTCTTAATGTTATAGCATTGCCAGAACATGTCATGGGTAGGGACGTGACTGTAATTGATGGTACTGAAGTTTTAGTATTATGTGGGCAGATACAGGTTGGTATGGTCCCCATAGTCACAATGCTGAGGCTTTAGCATTGCAGGGCAGAACATGGACTGTGGTGTCTTGGCTGAGGGGGAGGGTTACAGTTCGGCCAGGTGTAAGTAGAGGGTTTGGTGGGGGCCTTGGGAGTGCTGGAGAGTGTTGGAGATACAGCTTACAGCTTAGTCTGTTGCTGGAGTGACTTCTGCTGGAGTGAATACAGTTTACATTTTCAACACTAGTTGTCACTGTTGCCAAAGCTTATATGTTTTCTCTCTGACTGCTGTGCTTTTCAGAAAGTGTTGGCTTTCCTGTACATAGAGGTGAGCTCTATGATTTTTTGTTCCTGTCTATGTCATCCACCATTTAAGGTGACCTTCTCTTACTGCACTCATGTTCCAGTAAAGCCAGTTCCTGTCACACTCTGCCACATAGAGGGTTGTGAGTAGAAGTGGTGTATAGACTCCGGGTGAGGTGGACCACATCCAACCTAAGTGGCCTTAAAACAGTGTGGTCCATTGGGAATTCTCCCTGCAGATAGTCCGACCCTGGTGGTAGATATGGGTTGTCAGTCACCTAAACTACCATTTAAAGTTTATGAAAATGCACATATGTTGTTTTTATGAAAAATAGATATTATGATGCCTAAATAGAAGCAGATCAAGCTGGGGTACAGGTCAGTCTGCGGCCTTGTCGGGTATAACCTGATAGGACATTGAGTACCACTGGTTGGGAACCCCTGTTCTAAAACACTATACATTCCTTATCTGTTTATAGGAGAAGCAGTACCTTTATCTATGTCACCGGTTATTGTAAAAGTCCAAGAAAGCCCTAATATGCTAATAGCAAAATATTCTGCTTACAGAATAGCTGGTTGGTTGTAAAATAATTAGTCTTAACGAAAGCCTATAACTTTTAGCCTTAGATTAAAGCTCACTTATGTCTACATTCAACTCTCAAATTATATCATTGTCTCTCAAACCCAAAAAGTTAAATAACCGCCAAAGTGGTTATTGGTGTTTTTATTTTATGATGAATTAGGGTGGCGGGGCAGCGGGGGGGCGCTGGGTTTGCTGTATTACTATAATCTTGCCACTAAGGTTTTCTTTTTGTATTTGGAGTTATGCTGGCCTGCATGGTTTTTAATTGCCCATTGTGATTGTATGTACACTTGTGGGTTTAATACATTTTGTACATATGTTTTTATGTTATGTTGTTGTATGTTTTGGCTCTCTTCTATTAAAGTTTAAAAGGTATATGGTAGATGTACATGCACAGGCCTATATAATCTAGGAGACTGTAACGGCTGGGAAAAAGCTGCACAAAATGAATAGACTCTACGATCAACCAATCTTTGACCATTCCTTTTATTCTCTTGCTTAAAATACTAAAATGTCACGATGGTGCATACCTCTGCTGGAACAATTTTGTTGTCCATTAGCCCTTACAACCTAATCTTGCTCGGCCAATTGCTCCCACAGTGAGATCATTAAGTAAATGATTTTAGGATCAAACGGCCTGCATTGACAATAGAGTCCCATGTAAGATAAATGCTTCAAAGGTCCGTCTCTTAAATTACAGTTCTACGGGCTATTCATCACATCCCGATGGGGCTAGACCAACTATTACTTGGCTTTTGCTCCAGGCTAAGGTAACACTGCTAATCACCCTTTGTAATAAAACTGACCTGTGGACAGGATAATACTTGTTTGGAGATTAAGGAATAAAACAAAAATTATTTAAGGTTAAAAACACATGTATGCTACAAATACGGAATGAATGTCTTCCTCTGGGCTTGTTAAAGTGGAAGAATGTGCTCAGATCTGACTTGTGTCAGACAAAGGCCTCCTCAGGTATATGAGTTTTTTAGCTGATGAGCAGCCTGGCCTGTGATTTTCCTCCCTCACTTCCAGTACTTGTCACCAGGGTGCTTTGATCTTGGAGAATAATGGCAGTGGGAAGAGTTAATCTGCTCATACAGGTGGAGGGAGTTTCTTGACAGGTTGAAGTCCTTAACATACAAATAGATTTCTGACTGATTTTTACAGTCACAGATACTCAGAAAAGACAGGGTCACACCTGCATGAATAGGGCAACTTAACGATTTGCATAAATTAAAGACGGGTGAAATCCTCGCTCCGCTGGGAAAAAGTTCTCACAAGTCACATAGACATTGTCAGAGTGGAAGGGGGGCTTTCAAAGGTAAATAAGAACATTAGTTCATTTATTTACAGTTGAAAGGTTTCACAGTTTGAGTTATTTTAAGCTAAATAAACCCCAACTACATGATATCTGTAGAAAAACCTACAAAGGATAACTGTTCCATTACCAACAAGTAAGGTTATTCAAATTATTTAGGATTTTTCTTAAAGCAGACCAACACCCGTGCGGTGGGAGTGTTGGTCCCTGCTGTTATAAGACAGGCTGGGGAGGGCATCCAGAATTCTGGAGCCCCTCCACACATAACCCCCACAGTGGCCGTACATCTTGTCCTAAACTGCCCACTGGCACTTACGTTATCAGGAAATTCCAGCGGCCGGGCCAATTGCGGTGCTCGCTACCCTACCATTTGTTGCCCTGGTTTTCCAGTGGAGAACTGAGGTTTGGGTAAGCTTTATGGGCGTTCTGGGGGGTTATGTTCTGGGGGGTTATGTGTGGGGGAGGCTCCAACATTCTAGATTCACCGCAGCCTTTCTTATAGCTTCAGGGAACCAAACCTGCACAGCACGGGTGTTCGTTGGCTTTAATAATCCTGATCACATGCAATGGTTCATTTCTACAAGCAAAGTGCAAAATATTTTTTTAATAGGGTATATATTTTATTTTAGAAGTGACAAAATAAAAATAACCGGAAATCCAAACACGCAAAAACAGCCTCTCCAAATTTGTTTGAATTCCCTATAAGCTGCTGTTATTTTGTAAGTTCTGAAATTAAACGGTCTAGCCCATTAAAAATAATTAGCACACCACCTGTAGAAATGCCCTATTACATGTGTGTATAATTCTAAATAGAAGAAAAGTATACTTTATTATGCAGCTCTGAACTCAGCCACTCCCCCAAAAACCCAGATTTATTTGGATAACCCTTTGATTTATGTTAATCATTTCCCCCCTATCCTTCCTACTGCTCAGGCAACCCTTTTAGCTTTGACAGTGACAGTAAGAGAGGAAGTGATCCTATATAGCATCATGACAGGTACAACAAGGCATAAGAGTGCTTCTAGATGAGACAAAAACTAAACAGGTTGCTTCTGGAGGTACGCCAAAAATTGATCTTATAGGACCCATCCCAAGCTCTATGTCATGGGTTACCTACCTTTGTTACCATGAAAGTAACATTCAGCAATAAGAGATGGTTAAGAGCCACGTTAAATGTAAAACACTCCTAGAAGGAATAGAACAAACAACAGGTAATTGTTCTAAATATGGAGGCAGTAAAGTACTCAACAGCATCAAACTTGGCAATGGGGAGGCTAATTTATTATAAAAGGTGCTGGCGGCACTTTAGCATCTGAGACGCTCGGCAGTGCCCGCACAGCAGCTTCAGGCTGCCGATGGTATCAGTTGTAATGCTCCCGGCCAGGCTGTGTTCGCAGTGCATGGCTTTTATACGCCTATGCTCTAGTGACACCTAGCGCCGGCCGAGAATGCCACAAGTTGAAAATATTTATGAAAAAAATACATAGCACTCCCAGAGGTGCTCAAAAGATTGGATTCCAGGCACACGCCCCTGTTGGACCAATTTTAACTTTTTTAGGGTCCTGGAATATAATTTTTTTTTAAATAAAAATGTGAATTGTATTGGGGACACTTGGAAAACATGACATAGCTTTCTCAAGGCCCAAATCACAAGTTTGCAGCACAACACAAAAGTTCCAAAAATGCATCCAAAAATAATCCCAATCAGCCCAGGGATCCCGTGGCACATGCACCAGCCCAAAAAATAAAAATAAATGAAATGCCTAAAAAATTTTAACCATTCAATCACATTGAAATGCATCGGATAAGGCCACAAAGTGCAGTTTGGTCCTATCTGGCACTGTAGGAAACTCAGTGCCGACACTCATTCCACCTCATACACCTGGCACTATCACAGGAGTTCTGGCCTTTTGATGAATAAATACACCATTTTCACTGGGACCTGACATTCATCTGACACTCATCTGGCACTATATGGTCTTAGTGTGCATGTCATTCCTCCTGTCCCTTAAAATACTTAACCCACATGACTGGATCTCCCTGATCCCAAAGAGGGAAATGTAGGAATCGAAACCCAGAAACATCTGGGAGTCTGGAAAGCAAAGTGCGGCCCTGGAAGCTGCACCTTTCTCGACCTGGCGGACTTTGTAGTAGCCCCATGCATGGTCCTGACAATGCTCAGCCCAGGATGCCATGTAGCCCCCTCCCTACCAGAACAGTGTGCTAGACCTCTGCTAGTGTTCTGGTCTAGCAGACAACTGGTGAGCCACAAAAAAGGTGGTACCCCAAGTTCAAGTACAAACCTAAAGTAGTGATTGGCCAAAGATGACTACAGGAAAGCTATATGTAACAGGTATCTGCCAATAATGTCTCATATAGCGAAATACAACCCTTGGGGGGACAAATATGAATTGTCTGCTGTTCTGTGTTATGGTGACCAAAGCATCTTAATCCAAATAGAAATGTTTCAGCTTGCCTTTCCAAATGCAGAGTGAAGAGGCTTTGTCCAGTGTGTTTAAATGTTAAATAAATAATCTCATGTTACTCAGGAAAGTATGATAAACCATTTTCATGCATATCTTATTTATGTAAGCTTAGTGCAAATCCTGCCAGCATTCCAGAGAAAGTGAATTCAGTGACAGATTGGGACTGAAAGGTGATAACAGCTCCTCAGGCATGAAAAAGCTTCATCTCTAGAAGGAAACCTGGAGTGGAATATTGAGCTGTTATATAGTGAGAAAAAGAGGACACCTACCTCAAGCAGTGCCAGGTTCTCTGCCTCTAGTCCACACAAGTCGATTAGTAACCAATGGGCCACCCCATCCCTGTGGTCAGACAGGTCCTTTTATTGTGTTGAAATGCAGACATAACCAGGAAGCATCTCCCCACTATTGGGTGCCACCATTAGAAGAAGAGATGAGCGAACTGGTTCACAGGGAATTTTGGCCCCCCTCTCCATGCCAACCCTTAAAAATAAAAAAAAATTGTGTGGATTCCCCCCTATCCAAGTAAAACAAGCCCGAGTACCAGCTGTTGGTACTGGTAGACCAGGGCATTGAGTCCGAGCAGCTGGAGCCAGGCCCTGGGGTGGCAGGCCCTTCTGCACCCCCTTGGGCTTTGGGGATGTAGGTGATGGGGTGGGGGTTATGGCAAGTCAAAGATCCCTTACCAGTTCTGAAAGAGTTAAATGTAAGTAACACACACATAAATAATATTCAATTTCCCACCCCACCTACCTCACCCCAATGATGTCCCGCGACGTCCACTGCTGCTTCTGACAAAAGGAGAGATCCGCCTATCTTTCTGGCTTCTGACATCTCATACCCCACTGCAGGGAGGGACCTTTTATACCAGCAGAGGTGACATCCGTTCACATCCCTGTGGCAAGGAGCGATGAGGCCGGAGCCCAGCCGGGGCAGTTGGATTTCTGTGGAGAGCGGTGTAGGACAGCATCGGAGAATGAGGACATTGCCTGTTGCTGGATTGGGGATTGAGGTAAGCTTATTATTTTATTTTCTGATCGCTAAAAGGCTGATTTGGATGAGCCTTAATTTCTTGGGGAAATTCAGCAAAAAGTTTGCTCATCTCCAGTCATAAGTGGTGAGCCTAGATTGAGAAATCCTGGTGGTACTGTAGTTATCATTGTCAGTGTCATGGCTTTTTATTCTTTCATCTTTTATCCTGCAAGTCATTTATTTGCCACAGGCTACTTAAACCAGATCAAAAGTCAATAAATATTTTTGGTTTGGCATGTAAGGTCCCAAGGGGAACTGAGTCTTAATGGGACAGCCCATACATTTGCAGATGTGCGCCGATCGAGACCCCTAATAATCACTAGATATTAGAGGACTTATTGCTGACTAAGGGTTAGAGTGCTGCTTTAAGATTTGCTCATGAATAATAGGTTAATTAACCTCGTAATGCTGAATGTAAAATCTTGTATTACATCCTAGGCAGATTTCTACTAGGGTGCTTTCAGAAGGGTGTTGTGGAAGTCATTTTTTATTTCCTATTTAAGTTTTCTCTGTAGTCTTTGTAAATTACAGATTAATATGGTTACCTTTAGTCTGTGCAGTGGGGGAGGTTGTCTCTGCTTGTCTGTTGTGGTCTGTTGCTTTTTATACATCCAGCATAAAAATATGGGCGTTAACCTAGCAGAAACTAAAACAAATAAAAAATAGAGGAAAAAGCAGTTATCCTCCTGCACACACACTGCATGGTGTTTATTACATGGTGTGATGCAGGAGGGGTGTGGTTCAGTCCACTACTTGGACTAGCAATAAAGGGATGTGCAAGCACAATGTTTGGCTATAGAAAAGGTGCTAGAAGTCAGAAACCCCAGCATTATAAAACAGCATGTCAGGAATAATCAGCTGAACAGGAGGTAAGGAAGGAATGCTTTGCATTTAGCCTGGAGAAACCCTTTACATTTTTAGTGAAGCAGTAGCACGTATGGGGCAGGTATGGTAATAGGCAGGGAGTACACAGAAAATAAAACAAAAAAAGAAGACACAAAGAAAAACAACTTGGGGATCGCCCAAATATCCAACCTAAGAGTCAGTTCTTGAAACTGCCGGTAGAACAGATTTGTTATTATTTGCTCAGGTCTACCTGTTATTATGGCAGACGATCTTTGATCTCCCCTTCCTCCTTACTCACATCTAGGGTTTAGCTGAAGAAATACGGGCAGATCAGTCCACAAGGAGTTTATCGAACCAGACTTCTCAGATTTATTTAATTAAGGAGCAATTAGTTGGGACTGATTTCTATATAACTAAACAAACTGTTTATTGTCTTGAAAACCTGGCTTGTCTCTGGTCCTTTATTCAAAGTTAAACTGTTAGGTGAAACCAATTATTAGCATTATTCTTTTGGAGTCAGCTTAAAATGTCTTTATATAAGGTGAGCCGTAGAGACTGTCAATGATGGCCAAGGTTATACTCTGGGGAAGCGAGTGTGTAATAACACACAGAAAAGAGTTGAATATATTAAATGCAGCTTAAAGGCTTTTGAGGCAGATTTCTTAATGTTGTGGCACCAATGCAGTATGTTTAATCCCCATGTCTAAATGTGTTAAATTATACATTTAAAAAGCAGTTTAACGAGGAGGCCGATTTAAAGTGGACCAAAACCCAGGATTTTGACTATCCTGGGTTCTGGTCCTTGCCCGTGGGGCACCCCGATCGGGTGTGCCCCGCTGTGTGAAACCCCCCCAGATCACTCTGAACAAACTCACCTCTTCCTGGTCCTACGACACATGCGCGGCTGCTTGTCCAATCAGCATGTTCAGATCCGAGCGCAATGACGACCGCTTCCCCCACTACCCTCTAACAGGGTCATTCACAAACACCTGGAGCGGGCACGCACCTTGCTAGAGGGATAGGGCGGAAGCAGCAGTGGCTCGCGGATGCGCCATTGGACTGGAAAAGAAGGTGAGTTTATGACCGACCTGGGGGGTTTAGCACAACGGCACATCCCAGTTTTGGATGCCCCTGGGGGGGAGAACTGATCGGTCCAGGAATCTCATAGATTCCTGGGTCGATCTCTGTGGGTTTTGAGCCACTTTAAGAATAGCGCCACATATTGCCATTTGTCAGTCAAAAAAAGTTTTGAAAATTGCTTCCCTTCTTATCATCAGGGGCATAAGCAGTTTGAGAGGGCTTAACCCCCATGCAGATGTTGTGGAATGGCATAAAGATTATTCACTCTAGAATTACATGGGGAGGCCATCTTGCCACACACCTGATAGTCCTGCTTACACATGAGAATTAGAGGGGTGCTGAGCCAGCTGTAATTCACACCAAATTAACAGAGATATGCCTCAGAAACAAGGTGAAGCTTGCTAATGTAGCAAAAGACATCTGTGTGAGGAAAGCTGTTACAATGTATCTCTATGGCTGCTGCGGCTGCAACAGCACTCAGTCAGGGGGTACAATGTATACAATGTATTTTATTCAAACATTAGTCATTACTGCTGAAGACTTACTACTTCTGGCTAGAAATATTTCACAGAGCTATGAGGCAATTTTGACTGAGAGACTTGGTTTTTCAGAATCAGCTTCTTCATGTATGTGGCAAGATGGCCACTGCCATGCAATTCCAAACATCTGCATGGTGTTAAGTCCTTTCAATAAGTTTATGTCACTGATTGCCACAGAGGGGTTTTAGGGGAGCAATTTACTAAGCTTTGATTTTTTGACCGGAGGTTCACTTTAAGTGAAAAAAGTACAGAAGGAAACATCTTTTTTAAATAAAGTATATTGGTGATATGTTTCTCTTTCCAAAGTCTAGAATATAAGAACATAACATATTCTGAAGTTTCAAATGATACTTGTCTCTTAAGTGCACATATTTTGTACTCCTCTCATGTCCCCAAAGCCATGGACAAGATTTGAATTGAAAACAAAATGGGTGAAACAATATACTGCATAACTTTTCCATTATATCTTACTGGAGCAATGAGCAGAGGCAGACTGGCCACAGGTAGCCACAGGGTAATTTCCCTAACACCGGTGTCGGACTGGACTACCAAGAAACCAGAGGATCCTTTTATGGGCCCCAGACTCTGACCCAGGGTCCCCATAGTAGTAGGGCAAAGGTTTTAAAGGTCCCTGTTCAGGCATACACTAACTTCTTCCCCCTTAACTCCGTTGGGAACTGTGTAAAATTAGCCATTTCAAAGCAAAATAAAAAATCTCTGCATCTCAAAATCTCTGTAAACACCTTATATATTCTAAGCAAAACCCACTTTCTTCACCTCAATTTATGTGTCGTAGCTGAGCCAGGAATGGCAAGGGCCACGCTTGCTTGTACAGAAAGCTCCAAGGGACAGAGTGGCTGTTAGACCACTTTTTTTGCATGGCCCTGGAAGAATTAAATTCAAAGCAGGGCAAACTCTGGAACCCTGCTACAGCTTCTACCGTTCACTGCAAGAAAAGGAGAAGAGACACATGGGGCAGGCATCAGCCTTATTATTGTCGTTGGGTTTACAGTCCCTTTAAACTTAACAGAGGCATTCTGGTTTGCCTGGAGTATTGTTATTTAATGTGTTATAACATTTTACATCATGTTTCCCCTTATAAAATTATAAAACCATCTTATTTTGAGGGTGAGCCCTAAGAATTATTTATTCTGGTGGGCCCAAGGTGCTCCTTTCGGACACTGCCTTTACAATACTAATGCTTCAGTACCATCTCTTTAAAATTGACCATTTCCACCCCTGCCCATGATCCGCTCTTAGCCAATGAGGGGGGGGGGGGGGCTCAGCAGTTTGTGGTCTGGTCATGGGCAGTACGGGCACGGAAACTCCCGGGCTGATTCTTGGGCCCGTTCTGCCCCTGGTATTGCGGGTGCACTAACCAGCTTGCACCACTGTATGCTGATAATTAAAGCGGACCTTCACCCTGAATAAGAGCCTATCTTATATGTCTCCCACACTCTGTACATACAGATTGCCCACATTGAAAATCATCCTACCTGCATCTACTGCATGTTATGAGCCTTTAAACATCCAAGATGGCGGCTCATGGAACATCAGGTAGCCTGCAAACAGGAAGTGCCTTCTGACTGTGCTGCTCTGCCTTCTGGGATTGCTGACCTTTTCCTGACCCCAGCTCTGCTCTGTCTGAGCAAAGCACAGCTGTAACCCGCCCCCCTGTAAGTTATCCCGCTCTCCTCTCCTCAGTAAGTGTCATGCTTCTGAGTCAAGATGGCGGCGCCCATATCCTAAAGATGCACCAATTTAAAAACGTAATAAATTATGCAAGTGTGAATGACGCAGTGTGCTAGTGTTTGCGAATGCAGTTCATGCCAGTCTGGTATAGATTTTGGGACATCAGACTCCCCGGAGTTATTGGAATATGACTCTGATCTGACCCCTATGCCATTCAGCCATTTATTAGTAGTATTCTGATAAAATTGAACCCAAATTCTTGTTGAATTTAGCTTTAATCCAAGTCTGAATAGCAACACAGCACAAGCCAGCTCCCTTTAGGAATCACAAGAGAAATAAGAAGAATACAGGAATGCAAACTATAGTAGATATTCCGTTTTAACTTTTTAAGGCATTTACTGTGCTTAAAATACTTTCTCTATCTAGGTGGAACATTCTTTGTTCTGCACCATTTCCCTTGTTCTATATGGTTGCTTTGTCCTGGACAGAATGATATATTGATAAACTGCCATTATAGTGAGATTAATTATTATCAATCAAGTTTTTAATTAAAAAATTTGCTGGCAGAATTTTACCCCAATATTGGCAAAAATTTGTTACAAATGAACTAAACAAATGAACTAAATGGAATCGGCAACACTATATATGGTACAGCGTTAAAAAAATAAAGCTTTATTAATAGAAACATAGAAGGTTGAAGGCAGAAGGAGACCATACGGTTTATCTAGTCTGCCCTTATGTGTATACTGTATGTTCTCTTTATCTTAGGATAGATGTGTGCTTATCCCAGGCATGTTTAAATTCAGTGACTGAAGATTTTTCAATTACCTCTGCTGGAAGTTTGTTCCAAGCATCTACTACTCTTTCTGTAAAATAATATTTTCTAACATTGCTCCTGATCTTCCCCCCGACTAGCTTCAGGTTGTGCCCTCTTGTTCTATCATCTAAAAGTTTTTTCTTAAAAACACTTCCCTCCTGAACCTTATTCAATCCTTTCACATATTTAAAGGCCTCAATTATGTCCTGTCTCTCCCTTCTTTCCTCCAGACTGTACAGATTAAGTTCTTTAAGTCTCTCCTGATAAGTTTTAAGTTTAAGTCCTTCAACCATTTTTGTTGCTCGCCTTTGGACACGTTCTATTTGAATAATGTCTTTTTGTAGGTAAGGTCTTCAGAACTGCACACAGTATTCTAGATATGGCCTCACCAGGGTTCTATACACCAGGGCTCCCTCCATTTACAATTAACGTGAATCTGTAACCAGGATGGCTCAGGATGCCAGTTAGCGGCTTCTGTGCATGGGGAAGATTGATATAGGGACTGGCCCCACCTACTGCGACTGTCATAGAGAGTGGAGTACACACCCCTCTCTGAAATATGGGGGGGCTGTTCTCATAAAGTTTCTGAGCATCAGAGTGGGAGGAAGCTGCTTGAGGGATTCTCATCCTTCTTTTTTTTTTCACACAGCAGGTCTTCGTGTGTTCCCTTATATGTTGCATTGTGGTGCAGTGCCCTTTGTTTCCTGTCCTCTGGTGGTGATGGTAGCAGTACCTGGGGACATAACATTCGGCCACAGCATCAGCAGGTGGAGCAGGAGGATCCGGAGGAATGACCCCAGTTGAAGGAACCCAGTTGAAGGACCTGCGGCAGGATCCAGTAGCTTGTGGCTACAACACACAATGGTGTCTATAAATATCCCCCAAAAAAGGTAAAAACCGGCAGCACTAAGCGACGCTCACCAGGTGCTGGGCTAAACGGTAGCTGGGAAAACAGGCACTGATATAGGCCTGTGACTACCTAGTGCAACAATGGACGCTAAACCAGTAGCGTTCTGTGTAGCATCTCTTAGTGCCAATGCAGACCACAGCACACCGGCGGAGAACACTAGAATGCCGGTGCTGTGGAACTGACACTATAGACAAAAAAACCCGGGGCCAGGCATACATCATAAATTAAGCCCTTAATTTAACTTCGGTGCAAACATTAAATGGGGCCCTGTCAAGGCTCATGGAGTAAACTTTTTTTCTGTGTTTAATCTCAGTTGGATGCAACTAGACAACTAATGACTGAAACAACAATGCTGCTTCCTTTCTCTAAATCAGGGGTACTCAACCACTTCTTGTCAAGGTCTATTTACCGGCATCTGGTGAGAGGTGAAGGTACGAATGGGTAGTTAGAAATCAGTGCACTGGGGGGGTGTAGATTCCAAAACTAAAAAAGGCTGCTTGCCCTGCCCCCCACCCCAAGAATCCTTGTGGACACTGGGAAAAAAATTGAGCTTTTTTTTTCCCCCACAGAACCTACAGGTCTGGCCCGTGCCAAACTGCTTTTAACCCTCCTGTATTCTGTGCATGGGTGGACTAGGGCCCAATAGCAATAAGGTCAGTAACAACGATGGATGTATAGAGCTCAGGGGAGAGGGATGAATTGGAGAGGAGCTGAAAGGAAGATGGAGGGATAGACAGAACAGGAAGGGCAGGGAGGGATGGAGAGATAGAGCTGGGAGAAGAGAGGGATGGGCAGATGGACAGGAATGTATGGGCAGAGCTGGGGGGGGGGGGTAGATGGCCAGAGCTGGAAGAAAGAATAATGTAATGGATTGGCAAAACTGGGAGGACAGGTATAGATGGGGCAGAGAGATTGTGCTGGATGGGGCAGAGCTGAGGGGAAAGGGATTGGATGGGCAAAGCTAAGAGGACAGGAATGGATGAGGAAGAGCTGAGGAGACAAAGTTGGTTGCGGCAAAGCTGAGGGGGCAGGGATGGATGGGGCTGAGCTGGGGGTACAGAGATGGATGGGGCAAGGCTAGGGGGCAGAGATGGCAGGACAGGGATTGATGGGGCAATGAAACCGAGAAACCAAGTTTTTGTGTACCCTACAATGCCATGTCCTGTCCGTGCAGTACTTTATATTTCAATGCTAGGTTCCAGGAAGCAAAGTCATGACACTGGCAGGAAGACTAAGCACTACATCACCGATCAAGTAAAGGAGGCAGGGCTGTCAGGGCAGGGGTCTGGAAATCTGGCACATTCGGACGCCAGTCTGCCAGTTGAGTACCACTGCTTTAAATTATGCCAAGTGATCACAAATATGATAAACTAGAGGAGCAACAATAATGGGGCTCCCTGAACTTCTGGGCCCTGGTGCAGTCACACCCCCTCCAGTTACGCCCCTGGTAAGAGCTGGGTATATATCAACTCCTAAAATGCAATGTTCTGCTTGATTGGTAGACAAAATCTTTGGCTGTCAGATGCTTCACAGATAAGAGTCATCCTTCTAGATCAGGAACATAAAACATATCCTTCACTGGTATGGCTAAATTATGTCCCGCATCATTCGGGCATATAAGGGTTCAATTTCCATATCCCTCTGCATGTATTTTACTTCCATCTTTTTTTTTTAGTGAAAAAGCTTCTATCACTTATCATGTGCCTGGTTGCTCCCGAGTCAATGCACCAGCCTTGAAATATATGATTGCCTGTCACTTTAAATGTGGCATTCCAGTTCCCTTCACGTGGATTAGACATTGTGGATTTGACTTTCTGTTTAGTATAAGAATGACTCTATCTCATTTGCTCTGCTTTCCATATAGTACAGTCTCTAATTATGTTTGTGGTACCTAATGCACACTCTGGGTTCCTTCCTGTATGTCTTAGTGTCTCTAGCTTTAAGAGTGGTTCTGGTGTCTGGTTTTGAGTCAAGCTCCTGTCTTCACTGGTACTAAACTATGAGCCTTTTCTTTACAAATGCTAGTGTCAAATATGTCTCGGCCTTGTTTCCAGCGCATTAATCAGTGCAGTATATGTATCAGGTAAGCTGTACAACAACATAACTGCGGCATGACAGTCTGTTAAATTTTCACCAACTGATCTGAGTTGTGCGATCACTTCCAGAATGGCATTTATATGCTCCTGCATGTCCTGCTTTCTTCTAAGCTTCATTTTATAAAGTTTTCTTAGCAGAAAAAAACTTGCTGTTTATGCTGGATCACTAATGTGATCTTTTCAGTACATCCTCTATACCTTTTGCTGTATTCTCACTGCAAATGTGAATAAACTGTCCGTCATCTACTAGTAAGCTTGTGACCTGTGCCCGTCTGTTTTTCCTGTCCCAGTCCTGATAATTATCCTGTGGCCTCTCTGTAGTAATAACCTCCCACAAGTCATCTCTGGATAATAGCATTTCCACTTCAAACGTCCATACCTGATAATTGTCATTGTTCAGCTTGGCCATTGAGAGTTTAAGCTCTGAGCTGCTGGCCGTTCTTCCTCCTTTCCGTCTAAGAACAGTCTTACCTGTATACAGGAGATGTCTCTGGAAAGCATCTTTATGACGATCTCTGCACCGGCTTGTCAAGGTCTATTTACCGGCATCTGGTGAGAGGTGAAGGTACGAATGGGTAGTTAGAAATCAGTGCACTGGGGGGGTGTAGATTCCAAAACTAAAAAAGGCTGCTTGCCCTGCCCCCCACCCCAAGAATCCTTGTGGACACTGGGAAAAAAATTGAGCTTTTTTTTTCCCCCACAGAACCTACAGGTCTGGCCCGTGCCAAACTGCTTTTAACCCTCCTGTATTCTGTGCATGGGTGGACTAGGGCCCAATAGCAATAAGGTCAGTAACAACGATGGATGTATAGAGCTCAGGGGAGAGGGATGAATTGGAGAGGAGCTGAAAGGAAGATGGAGGGATAGACAGAACAGGAAGGGCAGGGAGGGATGGAGAGATAGAGCTGGGAGAAGAGAGGGATGGGCAGATGGACAGGAATGTATGGGCAGAGCTGGGGGGGGGGGTAGATGGCCAGAGCTGGAAGAAAGAATAATGTAATGGATTGGCAAAACTGGGAGGACAGGTATAGATGGGGCAGAGAGATTGTGCTGGATGGGGCAGAGCTGAGGGGAAAGGGATTGGATGGGCAAAGCTAAGAGGACAGGAATGGATGAGGAAGAGCTGAGGAGACAAAGTTGGTTGCGGCAAAGCTGAGGGGGCAGGGATGGATGGGGCTGAGCTGGGGGTACAGAGATGGATGGGGCAAGGCTAGGGGGCAGAGATGGCAGGACAGGGATTGATGGGGCAATGAAACCGAGAAACCAAGTTTTTGTGTACCCTACAATGCCATGTCCTGTCCGTGCAGTACTTTATATTTCAATGCTAGGTTCCAGGAAGCAAAGTCATGACACTGGCAGGGAGACTAAGCACTACATCACCGATCAAGTAAAGGAGGCAGGGCTGTCAGGGCAGGGGTCTGGAAATCTGGCACATTCGGACGCCAGTCTGCCAGTTGAGTACCACTGCTTTAAATTATGCCAAGTGATCACAAATATGATAAACTAGAGGAGCAACAATAATGGGGCTCCCTGAACTTCTGGGCCCTGGTGCAGTCACACCCCCTCCAGTTACGCCCCTGGTAAGAGCTGGGTATATATCAACTCCTAAAATGCAATGTTCTGCTTGATTGGTAGACAAAATCTTTGGCTGTCAGATGCTTCACAGATAAGAGTCATCCTTCTAGATCAGGAACATAAAACATATCCTTCACTGGTATGGCTAAATTATGTCCCGCATCATTCGGGCATATAAGGGTTCAATTTCCATATCCCTCTGCATGTATTTTACTTCCATCTTTTTTTTTTAGTGAAAAAGCTTCTATCACTTATCATGTGCCTGGTTGCTCCCGAGTCAATGCACCAGCCTTGAAATATATGATTGCCTGTCACTTTAAATGTGGCATTCCAGTTCCCTTCACGTGGATTAGACATTGTGGCTTTGACTTTCTGTTTAGTATAAGAATGACTCTATCTCATTTGCTCTGCTTTCCATATAGTACAGTCTCTAATTATGTTTGTGGTACCTAATGCACACTCTGGGTTCCTTCCTGTATGTCTTAGTGTCTCTAGCTTTAAGAGTGGTTCTGGTGTCTGGTTTTGAGTCAAGCTCCTGTCTTCACTGGTACTAAACTATGAGCCTTTTCTTTACAAATGCTAGTGTCAAATATGTCTCGGCCTTGTTTCCAGCGCATTAATCAGTGCAGTATATGTATCAGGTAAGCTGTACAACAACATAACTGCGGCATGACAGTCTGTTAAATTTTCACCAACTGATCTGAGTTGTGCGATCACTTCCAGAATGGCATTTATATGCTCCTGCATGTCCTGCTTTCTTCTAAGCTTCATTTTATAAAGTTTTCTTAGCAGAAAAAAACTTGCTGTTTATGCTGGATCACTAATGTGATCTTTTCAGTACATCCTCTATACCTTTTGCTGTATTCTCACTGCAAATGTGAATAAACTGTCCGTCATCTACTAGTAAGCTTGTGACCTGTGCCCGTCTGTTTTTCCTGTCCCAGTCCTGATAATTATCCTGTGGCCTCTCTGTAGTAATAACCTCCCACAAGTCATCTCTGGATAATAGCATTTCCACTTCAAACGTCCATACCTGATAATTGTCATTGTTCAGCTTGGCCATTGAGAGTTTAAGCTCTGAGCTGCTGGCCGTTCTTCCTCCTTTCCGTCTAAGAACAGTCTTACCTGTATACAGGAGATGTCTCTGGAAAGCATCTTTATGACGATCTCTGCACCGGCTGCGCTGTCTTCCATTCTGGGCTTTGCTCTGCCTGGGCCATGATTGGTCACTGGACTTCATCCCCTCACTGTGGCCTCATTTTCTCATTGGGACTTCATTCAGGCAGTGGGCCTATATATAACCTGTTGGGCTGGGTACAGTGGAGTCAAATCTAAGATAGACATTTGTGGTTTAACAGGAACTGGCTTTACTGGAAAATGCATGCAGGATGACAATGTCACCTTACATGGTGGCTAACACAGACAGGAAAAAAGTGATAGAGCAGCTTAATATACAGGAAATACAAAAACGTCAGGAAAATGCATAGGGAGACTACATTTAAGCATGAGTAACAGTGCCATCTACTGTCATAACTTGTCATAACTGTAAACTGCAGTCAATCTGGCAAAAGTCCCAAAATCACATTCAGAGAGGAGCAGAAGTTGTTGAAAAGTATTGTATCTCCAACAGTACTTAAATACCCTCCCAAGCACCCCATTACAGACAGTGTGCAGAATCCTCCCCAATCACCCCATTACAGGCAATATGCAGAATCCCCCCAATTGCCACATTATAGACAGTGGACAAAATCCCCCCACAATCACCCTATTACAGGCAGTGTTTAGAATCCCCCCAATTACCCCTATTACAGGCTGTGTGTGGCATCCCCCCATTACAGGCAATGTGCGGCACCCCACTTTACAGGCAGTGTGTGGCCTTCCCCTTTATGTGCAGGGTGCAGCATCCCCATTACAGGTAGTGTGTAGAATCTCCCATTACAGGTAGCGTGCGGCATCCCCCCTTACAGGCAGTTTGCAGCATCCCCCATTACAGGCAATGTGCGACATGCCCCATTACAGGCAGTGTGCGGAATCCCCCATTACATGCTCCCCCCAATCATGTTTCTGAGGAGGGAATGCAATGGAGGACACGCAGATAGGGAGCAGTTAAACTTACACTTGCTCTCTGTCTGGCAGGCCTCCAGTGCCCTGTGATCCACACATCCACACCGACATAGAAAATGTTATACCTTACAGTTCACACATTTCTCTGATCACGCTGACGATCATGTTCCTACATCCTGAATCTGGTGGGTGGGTGTCGTTTATTTAAGGTAGTGTGCGGCATCCCCCATTACAGGCAGTGTGCAGCATCCTCCATTACAGGCAGTGTTCCACATTCCCCATTACAGACAGTGTGTGACTTACCCCATTACAGGCTGTGTGCAGCATCCCCCATTACAGGCAGTGTGCTGCATCCCCCATTACAGGCAGTGTGCTGCATCCCCCATTACAGGCAGTGTGCTGCATCCGCCATTACAGGCAATGTGAGGTACCCCCTATTACAGACAGTGTGCAGCATCCCCCCCATTACAGGCAGTGTGCGGCATCCCCCACTACAGGTTCCCCCCAATCACGTTTCTGAGGAGGGTGTGCAATGAAGTACTGGCAAGCAAGAAGCAGTTAAACTTACACTTGCTCACCAACAAAAATCATTTCTGGGGCCCACCTGAGGAAATCATTCTTGGGACTCACTAGATGAATGATGGAAATCATTTTAGGGGCTCACTAGATAAAATCAGTCTTGGGGCACACCAGAGGAAACCATTCTTGGGACATACCAGAGAAAACCATTCTTGGGGCCCACCAGAGGAAATTATTATTGGGGCCCACCAGAGGAAATCATTATTGGGGCCCACCAGATGAGACAATTCTTGAGGCCAACCAGAGGTAATAATTCTTGGTGCCCACCAGATGAAATCACTACTGGCAAACTAGAAACACTGGCACACAGGCCCCCTGGAGGACCCTCATTTGGGCCACTCCGACAATGTTCATTTTTAAATGCAGGTGTTACATATTGTCACATATTGTATAAGCATGATACATGATATACTTTCCTGTAGTGACCTTTCAGTGGCATTTTCTGAATGGTTTAAATCTATTAATAGTCAGTTCTTGAATTCTAGAGCTAATAGCAATCCCTCTTTTTTTTTACAGTTCCTGAGATAACATCTAGCGTTTCATTCTCTCCTTAAAGAAGCCCTAAGCTCATAATTTATACAGATAATTAAATGGCATATAGAAGAGTTGCTCTTGAAATCCCCTTCCCGTCTGCAGGTTTCACCCTGCAAAAAGAATCAGTCATCATCATTAATTTCTGACAATGTTACCACTGAGTCATCTTTCCGAACAGCCAGTGAATGCAAAGGTCTATTTCCGGTGAAGCTGAAACATTATTTGTATTCATATAGATGAAAGGATATATAGGAAGTAATCATCCATCAGTGTCCTCCCAGAAATGATCACTGATGCATATGATATGTGATTCTATATCTGCTATCAAGAGCCTTTACAGGAAATGTATGCTTTTTCTTTTCAGAGCCAGTGAGCATGTTATTCAAAGCACAATATGTCATTTGAAAGAAAAAATAGTTTGAAATTGACAAGATGGAGGGGGTTATCAAAATACTTTTGCCATCTTCTCCTGTAGTACCAAAGGCAAAGACATAAGGGCAGATTCAACACTGTGCGAACACCTATTCTTATGGTGCAAATATATATGTGTATAATGCATGTGCTATTCAGCAGTGCAGATGAATCCATCCTGTCATATGAAAACCAGTTTTGCAATTAATGCGAACGCATGTATGCATGCGAATATTTGTACACATTGCATGCGAAAAGGCTTGAAAAGTGTGCAAGGGCTTTCTAGCTGTGCGAGCATGTCTAAGTAGTGATGCCTATGTTATAGGGCCGACCATGTGAATATATATTCTTAAGAAAATGGCAGATGCATGCAGGGATGCATATGGATATCTACCCTAAGTACATTAGTTGTCACTTTTTGCTCCATAGCTACCCAATTAGGTAATTTGAGAGCGGTAGCACAACAAACAAGTAGAAAACTCGATTTTCGCATGAGAAAAGGCCACACTCACCAGGGAAATGGTGAAGAGCAATTTCCGCATAGCTTGGTGCCTTTTTATAGCATGGAAAAGGTCAGGTGACGCTGCTGAATTATGTGAACATGCTTTTCGCATGCAGGAACATTTTTGCATGCAAATGCATTTGCCGACAAGCATACACATGTTCATACTTGATTCTCAAAAATTTGCAAAAAAGATGTTGAATAGCAAAACTGAAAAATAGCATGAGAACATGCATACTCTCGCATAAAACAGTGTGAAAATTCAAATTCTCACAGTGTTGAATCGGCCCTATAGTCTACCCCATCATAAGTTTTGTCACTGTATCCTGTTCAAACTCTATTTCTCATTAGCAATAGTCCCTTTTTCAACAGCAGAGAGACACTTATGGGCAGCACCAAATATCGTCCTCTACCTGGTTTACTGGGTCGGAAATCCCCCTCCATGACCCTCCCCTCCAATGAAGCAGATAGTCACATGGGGGGCTTTGCTTCTGTAGTATAATAGCTTTCCTCCCCCGGAGGTCGGCATTGTTCCTGGCTGGATGCCAGGATAGAAGGAGGCAGGGTTCTGTGTCCCCCTGTTCAAGAGATGCCTGTGGGTTGTCTGCTTTAGATGCCATCACTGGCTTTGAAGACCCCCGCGCCGGACCTGGAGGAAGCCTCTGACTCAGCTGACCAAGAAGAGGACGAAGCCCGGCGGGGTACAGAAGAAAGAGAGATTGGTGAGTACTGTTTAATTTAGAATATCAAGGCTCTTATTTAAGAAGTGCGTAGTTTAGTGTTATTTTGCTGCCATAGCTCCAGTTTTTTAGTGCCAGCATCTCTTTTATTTTGGTGCTGCTATTTGGACAGAATGGCGCTGGAAATAACTGCGCCTGATGTTAACTCATTAGCTCGGATTGTCGCACTTGGTATTGGCCGACCTGTGTTAGTGCCTGTTGGACCTGATTGCCGGCCGGCCTGTTTTAGTGCCTGTTGGACCTGACTGCCGGCCGGCCTGTGTTAGTGCCTGTTGGACCTGACTGCCAGCCGGCCTGTGTTAGTGCCTGTTGGACCTGATTGTCGGCCGGCCTGTGTTAGTGCCTGTTGGACCTGATTGCCGGCCGGCCTGTGTTAGTGCCTGTTGGACCTGATTGCCGGCTGGCCTGTTTTAGTGCCTGTTGGACCTGACTGCCGGCCGGCCTGTGTTAGTGTCTGTTGGACCTGACTGCCAGCCGGCCTGTGTTAGTGCCTGTTGGACCTGATTGTCGGCCGGCCTGTGTTAGTGCCTGTTGGACCTGACTACCAGCCGGCCTGTGTTAGTGCCTGTTGGACCTGATTGCCGGCCGGCCTGTGTTAGTGCCTGTTGGACCTGACTGCTGATTATCCCAGCGCCAGTGAGCACTACTTTGTACTGCTGTCTTTTAGCTTTATGCTGCACAGCGTATTTATTAATTTTTGGCATGCTGAAAAGATTGGAGCTGTATTTTTCTGGCACTGGTCAGCATTTTATCATTAAACTTACAGGACATCACTGCTGGGGACAAAGGGGTCAAACTTTACAGTGCGTCTTGTTGTATAAATTACACATTAGTAAGCAAAAGAAGCCATGAAAAATGATATTACCAGAAAGAAATAAAATGACATTTGGTGACATCTAGGTCCTATATTTTACATTATTGATAAGTCACAATGCAAGTTCTGTACAAAAAAAAAGCATAAAACACTTCAATACAGTTCCGCCCGTTGTGCTCTATGGGCCCTTAACCTACAGCGCCACTATAAACCAGGGCAGCATAAACAAGAGTGCCTGGCGCTACGAACTATATGGCGCTATTGATACATTAGAGATATTCTGGAGGCCACACCGGCGCTGCCTGTTTTTTGTTTAATGGATTACACACTGAGTGCTGCTGAGACAAAAAATATTGGCGTTGTGTGGTATTAACAGGCGCTGACGCTTGATAAATCAGGCTCCCCATGTTTTTGCTGTCACTTCTTTTACATTTTTGTGAACTGGTGAGAGGTACAGGGGACCCCTATACCATTGTACAGGGTAGGGGACCAGCATGCCATCTGGCACCACCATCCTAATACCTGCAGCCACTTTTGGGCACTGTGGCCCAGTGTCCATATGTATGGGTCTGCTGTTCTTCCAGAGGTGCCCTTCAGTAGAGGTCCTAGCGAGTACAGGGCTTGGTGCAGCCCCCAACAGCCATTGAATGGCTTTGGGTGGACAGTTTATGGTTCTTGTGGCGCTGCTAGTGCTCGGTGTCTAATGAGGGCAGATGGGGAAGGGTTACTTCCCCCCCCACTCCTTTGTTCTCCTTGCTGGCTCTAGGCCACATGCGCTGTGCAGATCGGTGCTGGGCCCCTGTCCTACCTCTTATGCGCTTGCCCAAATATATGAGGGGGGATGTGGGTGGAGTTTTTGGCTCTGCACGCTGCTTGTTATGGGGTGATTGGGGGGATTTTGCATGCCGACAGTTATGGGGTAATAGGGGGAAATTCGTTATGGGGTCTTGGGGGATACTGCATACTGCCTTCTATGGGGTTATTGGTGGGGATTCTGACACATCATCTATTATAGGGGAATTATGGGGGTCTGCACACTACTTATTATCAGGTATTTTGGGGTGGAGGGGTTTTCTGCACACTGCCCATTATTAGTTTTTTTTTTTGGGGGGGGGGGGGGGGGAGTATTTTAGCACACATTTGGTTCAGAACATTTTTTTCTTATTTTCCACCTCTTAACCCTAGATGCATTTCATGCATTTCATGCTTCTTATAGTGTGGAAAAATGCTGTGTGTAATGTTCTTTTGACATAAGCACAACTTAAACAACTACAATGCATAATCATCTCATGCAGTACACCAGCCAAGGGAAATCCATAAAACATCTTATTTTAAAACCAAGTCCTAAAATAGCAAAATGCTTCAGGTACAGGCGCTTACAGGCCCCTACATATGACAAGTCCAAAAATGGTTGTCTTGTAAAATTAAGTCATTCCTTTGGTATTCATTCCTACTGTGGTAAAGTTCATCAAATATAGGGAAGAGCTCTATGTATCTAACAGACTAAAAAAATATCCATTAGGAGAAATTTTTAAGCTGAATTCCAGTTAAGACTTTAACCATCAGGACACGGGGGTTACCTTATCCTGGGTGCCGCCATCTTGGACAAAACCACAGAACTGCATTCCCCGGTTCCCTGTGCGCACCTGACCACCCATCCAAGTGAATAGGTGGTGGGAGCATGCACGGACCCGGGGGTGGTGCTTTGTGTCCTTTCCTGCGGTGGCCATGTGGTCTCAGCAGGAGCAGGGCTGGCTCCTTGGATAAGGTAAGATATCAGCACCAAGGTAGGGTGGCAGGGCGGGGGGGGGGGTATAACCTAACTGGAATTCTGCTTTACACTTTGACTGGAATGAGGATAATTGTAGTGTACAAACTATGGTCCTGATTAGGGATGAACAGATCCTACCCACAAATATGCGTGTTTGTTAACCTGAAGCCGAAAACGTATTTTAACTAGAACCACAACATTCTCTAAGCACTGGGGTAAGTGTGTCCCCACAACTAGCTGTGAAGACTGGGGTGATAGTGTCCCCTTATATCACAACTTGCTGTAAAGACTGGGGTGAGAGTGTCCCCTTATACCACAACTAGCTGTAAAGACTGGGGTGAGAGCGCTCCCTTTTACCCCAATAGCTCTAAGCACCAGGGTGAGAGCGCTCCCTTTTACCCCAATAGCTCTAAGCACCAGGGTGAGTGTGCCCCCTTATACCACAACTTGCTGTAAAGACTGGGTTGAGAGTGCCTCCTTATATTACAATTGGCTGTAAAGACTGGGGTGAGAGTGCCCCCTTATACCATAACTTGCTCTAAGCACTGGTGTGCAAGTGCCCCCTTAAACCACAACTTGCTCTAAGCACTGGGGTGAGTGTTCCCTTATACCACAACTTGCTGTAAAGACTAGGGTGAGGATATCCTCTTACACCACAACTAGCTGTGAAGACTTGTGTCCCCTTATACTACAACTTGCTGTAAAGACTGGGGTGAAAGTGCCCCCTTAAACCACAACTTGCTCTAAGCACTGGGGTAAGTGTTCCCTTATACCACAACGTGCTGTAATAGCTGAGGTGAGAGTTTCTCCTAATACCACAATTGGCTGTAAAGACTGGGGTGAGAGTGCTCCCTTATACCCTAACTTGCTGTAAAGACTGGGGTGAGAGTGCACCCTTATACCACAACTAGCTGTAAAGACTGGGGTGAGAGTGCACCCTTATACCACAGCTAGTTGTAAAGACTGAGAGTGTCCCCTACAGCTTGCTGTAAGGTGAGGTGATGGTGGTGAGGCCAGAAAATATTGAGGCAGTCGTAAAATATATGGCATGCAGTAACACCAGATCTGTGGGATACTCACCCACCCACTCCACTGCAGCCGAGAGTGCAAAGCCCTCCACCTCACCACTAGAGATGAGCGAACTTTTGAAAAATTTGATTCGACTGATTCGCCGAATTTTCCGACAAAAATAGTTTCGACCCAAATTTATTCGCGGCGAATTGCTATTAAAAATGGCTATTTCTGAGCTTCCTAGAGCCTCAATAGGGTTGTAAACCATTCTGCCTTGCTGTAACACACATAGGATGCGTGCTGGGTTACTGAAATAATACTGTAAATAATTAGGACATGCAGATCAGGCATCGCTATTAGAATCGCAGAGGGGCACAATTACAGAGAGTTGAGGTGGCATCACTATGAGGGGCCCCTATATTGCCTGAAAAACACACCCTGGAGCTGGCAGCAGCAGGAGCCCAAATATTGGCTGAAACACATCCTGGAGTTGGCAGCAGGAGCCCAAAAATTGGCTGAATGACACCCTGGAGTTGCAAGCAGCAGCAGCAGGAACCCAAACATAGCTTGAAAGAGACACTGGAGTTGGCAGCAGGAGCCCAAAAATTGGATGAATCACACCCTGGAGTTGCAAGCAGCAGCAGGAGCCCAACATTGGCTGAAAGAGACACTGGAGTTGGCAGCAGGAGCCCAAAAATTGGATGAATCACACCCTGGAGTTGCAAGCAGCAGCAGCCCAAACATAGCTTGAAAGAGACACTGGAGTTGGCAGCAGGAGCCCAAAAATTGGATGAATCACACCCTGGAGTTGCAAGCAGCAGCAGGAGCCCAACATTGGCTGAAAGAGACACTGGAGTTGGCAGCAGGAGCCCAAAAATTGGATGAATCACACCCTGGAGTTGCAAGCAGCAGCAGCAGCCCAAACATAGCTTGAAAGAGACACTGGAGTTGGCAGCAGGAGCCCAAAAATTGGATGAATCACACCCTGGAGTTGCAAGCAGCAGCAGCAGGAGCCCAAACATTACTTTAAAGAGACACTGGAGTTGGCAGCAGGAGCCCAAAAATTGGATGAATCACACCCTGGAGTTGCAAGCAGCAGCAGCAGGAGCCCAAACATTGCTTTAAAGAGACACTGGAGTTGGCAGCAGGAGCCCAAAAATTGGATGAATCACACCCTGGAGTTGCAAGCAGCAGCAGCATGAGCCCAAACATTACTTTAAAGAGACACTGGAGTTGGCAGCAGGAGCCCAAAAATTGACTGAAACACCCTGGAGTTGGCAGCAGCAGCAGCAGGAACCTAGACATTGGCTGGAAGGCACCCTGAAGTTGGCAGCAGCAGGAGCACATACATTAGCTGGAAGGCACACCCTGGAGTTGGCAGCAGCATAAGCAGGAGCCCAAACATTGCTTGAAAGACACCCTGGAGAAACAAGGGCAAACTGAAGTAGCTTAATAAAGCAGCTGATGCTGATCAACGCTTATGTTGTATACCAGATAGGGTGCAAGGTGCAGCTTTGGGGTGCCCTGCAGCCTGGTTTATTAAAAGCAGTCAAAAACAAGTGCAAACTGAAGTAACTTAATAAAGCAGCTGATGCTGATCAACGCTTATGTTGTATACCAGATAGGGTGCAAGGTGCAGCTTTGGGGTGCCCTGCGGCCTGGTTTCTTGAAAACAGTCAAAAACAAGCGCAAACTGAAGTAGCTTAATAAAGCAGCTGATGCTGATCAACGCTTATGTTGTATACCAGATAGGGTGCAAGGTGCACCTTTGGGGTGCCCTGCGGCCTGGTTTCTTGAAAACAGTCCAAAACAAGTGCAAACTGAAGTAGCTTAATAAAGCAGCTGATGCTGATCAACGCTTATGTTGTATACCAGATAGGGTGCAAGGTGCAGCTTTGGGGTGCCCTGCGGCCTGGTTTATTAAAAGCTGTCAAAAACAAGTGCAAACTGAAGTAGCTTAATAAAGCAGCTGATGCTGATCAACGCTTATGTTGTATACCAGATAGGGTGCAAGGTGCAGCTTTGGGGTGCCCTGCGGCCTGGTTTCTTGAAAACAGTCAAAAACAAATGCAAACTGAAGTAGCTTAATTAAGCAGCTGATGCTGATCAACGCTTATGTTGTATACCAGATAGGGTGCAAGGTGCAGCTTTGGGGTGCCCTGCGGCCTGGTTTATTAAAAGCAGTCAAAAACAAGTGCAAACTGAAGTAGCTTAATAAAGCAGCTGATGCTGATCAAAGCTTATGTTGTATACCAGATAGGGTGCAAGGTGCACCTTTGGGGTGCCCTGCGGCCTGGTTTATTAAAAGCAGTCAAAAACAAGTGCAAACTGAAGTAGCTTAATAAAGCAGCTGATGCTGATCAACACTTATGTTGTATACCAGATAGGGTGCAAGGTGCAGCTTTGGGGTGCCCTGCGGCCTGGTTTATTAAAAGCTGTCAAAAACAAGTGCAAACTGAAGTAGCTTAATAAAGCAGCTGATGCTGATCAACGCTTATGTTGTATACCAGATAGGGTGCAAGGTGCAGCTTTGGGGTGCCCTGCGGCCTGGTTTCTTGAAAACAGTCAAAAACAAATGCAAACTGAAGTAGCTTAATTAAGCAGCTGATGCTGATCAACGCTTATGTTGTATACCAGATAGGGTGCAAGGTGCAGCTTTGGGGTGCCCTGCGGCCTGGTTTATTAAAAGCAGTCAAAAACAAGTGCAAACTGAAGTAGCTTAATAAAGCAGCTGATGCTGATCAAAGCTTATGTTGTATACCAGATAGGGTGCAAGGTGCAGCTTTGGGGTGCCCTGTGGCCTGGTTTCTTGAAAACAGTCAAAAACAAGCGCAAACTGAAGTAGCTTAATAAAGCAGCTGATGCTGATCAACGCTTATGTTGTATACCAGATAGGGTGCAAGGTGCAGCTTTGGGGTGCCCTGCGGCCTGGTTTCTTGAAAACAGTCAAAAACAAGCGCAAACTGAAGTAGCTTAATAAAGCAGCTGATGCTGATCAACGCTTATGTTGTATACATCTGGTTAAAATAGCATGTGCCTTGGGATGCCAGTGTGGCGTAATGTATTTTAAGCTGAACAAAAAGTAACAATAATCCAAGTATGAGAAATGCTTTTAGCAGATAGGGTTAAATAGCATGTGCCTTGGGATGCCAGTGTGGCGTAATGTATTTTAAGCTGAGCAAAAAGTATTAACTATAATCCAAGTATAAGAAATCCTTTTGTTTAACAGATAGGGTTAAAATAGCATGTGCCTTGGGATGCCAGTGTGGCGTAATGTATTTTAAGCTGAACAAAAAGTAACAATAATCCAAGTATGAGAAATGCTTTTAGCAGATAGGGTTAAAATAGCATGTGCCTTGGGATGCCAGTGTGGCGTAATGTATTTTAAGCTGAGCAAAAAGTATTAACTATAATCCAAGTATGAGAAATCCTTTTGTTTAACAGATAGGGTTAAAATAGCATGTGCCTTGGGATGCCAGTGTGGCGTAATGTGTTTTAAGCTGAGCAAAAAGTATTAACTATAATCCAAGTATGAGAAATCCTTTTGTTTAACAGATAGGGTTAAATAGCATGTGCCTTGGTATGCCAGTGTGGCGTAATGTATTTTAAGCTGAGCAAAAAGTATTAACTATAATCCAAGTATGAGAAATCCTTTTGTTTAACAGATAGGGTTAAAATAGCATGTGCCTTGGGATGCCAGTGTGGCGTAATGTATTTTAAGCTGAACAAAAAGTAACAATAATCCAAGTATGAGAAATGCTTTTAGCAGATAGGGTTAAATAGCATGTGCCTTGGGATGCCAGTGTGGCGTAATGTATTTTAAGCTGAGCAAAAGGTATTAACTATAATCCAAGTATGAGAAATCCTTTTGTTTAACAGATAGGGTTAAATAGCATGTGCCTTGGGATGCCAGTGTGGCGTAATGTATTTTAAGCTGAGCAAAAAGTATTAACTATAATCCAAGTATGAGAAATCCTTTTGTTTAACAGATAGGGTTAAATAGCATGTGCATTGCATGCACAGTGTGCAGCTGTATTTAAACCAAACCAAATATTATTAACAGTAACCCAGTAATTATGAATCATAGCCAGCACTAGGCACCCTGTCAATGTGACTTGTATGCTGCTGGATTGTTCCGGTTTTAAACCTCTTTCCCTAGCTCTATCTACCACTTTAAATCTCCCTACCTATCTGTAAATCTCCCTACCTATCTGTAAATCTCCCTACCTATCGCTAACTGTCTGTCCCTGTCAGTCCCTGTCTGTCCCTTTCTGCAGCCAGCCAGCAACCACCCTTGTCTCACGAATGCAAGTCTGGAATGCGTACAAGCAAGATGGCCGCCGCTTTATATAGCGCTGTGACTTCACCGGAGCTCCTGGCTGCTGATAGGCTGCATGTGACCTTCCCATGATACCTTGCCCCAGGGGATATGTCCGGACATGTGCTTCCACCATTTTAGAATGCCTGTAATTGAAATAAATGGAGTTTAAAGGAAAACTTCGATCGATCGAATCGCAGGGAAATTCGGATTCGTTCAGAATCGAATTTTTCATGAAATTCGGAACGAATCCGGGTTCGTCCGGATCGATTCGCTCATCCCTACTCACCACCCATAAAATTTGCAAGGCCGCCCCATCAAGAAGTCACTAATGCTCTATGACACTGATGACAGTGATGACACTCCTAGCTGGGATACCGTGGACCATCATAGAAAATTTATGTTAGCATTAGTGCACACCAATGGAAAAAGGTAAGTAGATATGCAGAAGTTAGGTGCAATTGCTCGAGATGGGGCTCCCCTCCTATTGAGCATCAGATTCCATGGCTTCTTGGTGTGCAATTTCTTGAATAATTTATTGTTTTGAATACCGTGGGCCATCCACATGCCCCAGTTGCAGACCTAATAGTTCCCAGATGCCCAACAACTTATGTTGCAGGATGAGGATGTGGCCAGCAGACTATCACAGGACACCCTCGATGATGATAAAACCCTAGTGCCAACTGCAGCAGCTTTCTGCAATGTCGAGGTTGAGAAGGAGGCTAGAGTGGGTGGAGGAGTATGTCAGGGAGGATGACAAGATCCTAGACCCTACATGAACTGAAGGCCATCAGAGTTCAGAGGAAGAGGTGGTTGCATCTCTCAAACTTTGGAGAGAAAGAGGAAGTAGAGCCCATCTCACCCACGAGCCCTGGCCCTGAATGCGAGAATTTCAATGTTGCTGGCCTTTGAAATGCTCCCATTCTGCCTGGTGGAGACGGACAGTTTTAAAGATCTCATGGCGGTGTCTGTCCCACAATATGCTGTTCCCAGCCGCCACTACTTTTCTAGCCAGCTAATCCCTGCCCTGCACCAACAATCTGTGGTTAAAAATAAATGTGCACCGGGCAATGCCATTAGTTCTAGTATCCACTTCACCATGGACACGTGGACAAGCATAGCAGGGATGATACATATCTCTAACTGCCCACTGGATCAATGTAGTGGTGACTGGGACTGAGGCGAGAAGCACTGTGGTGCAGATCCACCACCCAGGATTGTGGGGCATCAGTCAGTGCCTCCTGTAGCCTTCTCCTCCTACTCCGCTTCCTCCTCAGGCAGTCAGCGCAGCCCCGTGCACCAACAATTTGAGCAATGCCATGGGGAAACGGCAACAGAAAACCTTTTTTATTTGTTTTGAGTACTTTCGCTCAACTACTTAGTGCAGGACAATTGCCCAGGTGTTACCCCTCCCCCCCAAATTAGGCCTCCAACACCCGTAAAAAAGCTAACTTTTTTCTTTATTGATCCTCTAGCTCTTGCTGGCCCCATTTTACAGCCATTTTTGTGCCCCAAAGTTCGGGTTCCTACTAGGGATCTGTCACATTTAGTTACGCCACTGCAGATAAAAATTACTGCTAAATCAGCTAAAATTGCCCTAGTGCCCAACTGTATTTGAGAATGAGTTATCAGTTATGACTTGGAATGCACTAAACAATGACCAAACGACACCAAATTAGTGAAGATGCACCCCCTGTGTCCAAGTAAAAATACCACTTATGCCCCCCAAGATGATTGGGTTGGTACAGACCACACAGCATGGATTGTGACTGAAGATGATGCAGTATAAACATGAGGCATTCCACATTTATAATACATTTAGATAAATGTGCCAATGACTGACACTGGTGTAATTTACAATACCCTGTAGATCATATCTGTTATATCCGTGTCCTGAATGAAATTAGCTACAACTAACCTCTTGTCAGCAAAAGCTGAGAGTCACTGTGTTATTGGATTGTGAACAGACTCTCTTAATTAATGTAGGGACAGTTTGCGGGAATTATAGATTTTGTCCTTTTCAGTTTAATGAGCACTAAAGTGTATTAGTACATATATTACTCTGCCCTCGTTACAATCACAATGATGCCTTGTTGCTTCATCTGGTTTTGAATAGGGTCCAAACTATCATATTTTTTGTTCGGGTAATGACAAGCTATTGATGTTACTGAGTTCACAGGAATGATACAGCCTTGGACGAAGCCAAGTCAATAGCTTCTGATGTTCACATTAGAGACTAAGAAATCAATACAGTTTTCCTGTTATTCTTTTATGATTAAATCAATCCATGTTATTTACTCATTGCATAAAGAATAGTTTGCTGCCAAATAGCCGGGCTTCTTACAGCTCCCTGCAGACAAGATGCTGCCTCTGACAGTAACAAGTGCAGGTTAGAGACACAATGAATCTATATTGTCTTGACATATTGTAATGTGAACATTTAGAGCAGCCCCTGTGCAGAGGAACAGTCCTCTTATAAAAGATGCCAGACACCGCAGTATTAGCCATGTTGACTCTTGTCTGTAGTCTCATTAAAGGGACCGACCAGGCTATGTGAAAAAAAAAAAACAATAATTGTATGCGTACCTGCCATGCAGAGGATTCATCCGGGTGTGCTTCTGAATAAAGCTCCAATGAAAAAAAGGGGTTTCAGTGCTACTTCAGGCCTGATACAAGGTGCACACACCCAAAACTGGTCACCATCGGGGCACTTGATCTCATGGGAACCTGGACAAGGCATCTTTCTTTTTTTTTCTGTTTTTATGAACTCTTTTCGATACTAATCCTAGAGGAACTCTGGAACCTTTTTTCTTTCATTGGAACTTCTCCTTCTTGCGACCTACCAGCCTGCTCTCCCCACACCTTTTCTTCCCACTGTAGAGGTGAGCAACAGCCTTTTTATCTTCTGAATAAGGCTGTTCTTGTTGAGATTTTTGCACCTTTTCTGAAGCTTTTATTTTTTCATCACCACCCTTTTTAGCATTGAGGTGAGAGGTGGTTCTATCCCATTCCCTCTTGTATCACACTCTATGATGGACACATCATTGCCTGGAGGATTGCTGCTCCCTTCTTTGCATGTCTGTCTTTTCTCTTTGTACATATACACCTTTCAGTGTCAAAAAAGTCAGGAATAAATCTGGGGCTGGGCTACAGGAAACAACCTGTATCTCAGTGACAGCAACTTTGTTCAGCAGCTCGTCAGGATGAATCTGCATGACAGATATGCAAAAAAAAAAAACAACAAAAACAAAAAACAAAAAAAGCAACTCCCCCACCCATGGTCTCTGCTTAATCACTGATGAGATAGTAAAAGATAAATGGGTCCAACAATTGCCACCCCCCTGCACATGACTCATAATAAGAATTGAAATGTCTAGTGCTAGAACGTATAAAGCAAAATGGCAGCAAAGAACAAAGGAAAGGAGGCAAAGGAAATAGATTTAGGGTACAGGGTATCACCAAATCAGTTAAGGCATAAAGGGAGTCCAGTCAGGAACAGACCCACACATTCACTTGAGGAAGCAATGAATGCACATCACAGGATGCATGGGTCTGTGATAGATTATGGGGGGTCATGCTAATTATTTGGTGAAGCCATTGTGACTTGTGTGGATTGCAACCTGCATCTTTGTGAGCTTTTTTTCTACTTTTTTTCCCCAAAAACGTACCCGTACCTGTGATAGGGTACAGCGCTCTGTGGCCTATGCAGAAAAATGTGGCCAATTCTGTAGGTGTCCCACTATTGTAGCAGGCTGCCCCTTTAATTCCCAATTTTAGATATTTCAGTTTGGCTTTATCCAGACAGAGTGGGAGATAAAATTACCCATTTGGCTTTGTTTGCTTTAGGTCCACTTTAAGAAATTGTGGTAAAGTGTATGGAAAAGTGGTGAATGGTGTCTATATTTCCTTTGGTTTTTTTCAGCCAGGCACGATCCATGCCGGGATAACAGAGCTCCAGTCCACATCCCCTAGTCATCTAAGGGGTTTTCCCCTACTCCCAGGTCTTTCCAGGTGATTAGATTAATTGAAGGAAGGAAGCCTAATAAAAGGAACTGCTGAGGCTTCCAGTGTGGAGAAGGAGAGACTGGGATAAGGAGCCCGTGCCTTGCTGCTCCCAAAACCTACAGGTCTGAACTGCATCCGAAGGACTTTATGTGTTATGTTTTTTTTAAACCTGTGCATTAGTAGCCTGGGCTTGTATGCCCTGAAGGGGGACCTGTGATATTGAGGACTTGCAATACTCTGCACCTATCAGACACTGGACATTGCTAAAGCTGGTGAGGAAACCGCTGACTGTACTGCATTGTACCCTGCATTATACTCTGAATTTAAGAGATTTTTCTGTTGGATTTTGTCTTCAATAAACCGCTTATTATTTCAACTAAGAACTGTTTCCAGAGTCATTGCCTTAAGCCCCCCAGATCCTGACAAATTGTACTAGTTATCTAAAGTTTGGTCTGCTTGCAAGTGAAAATGTATACATGTTACCTGACATGTTGTCAGCCATAGAAAGGATAGGCACCCCACGCAGTTTCCACTCATCTCCATCTATTACCATCACCAGTGGCTTCATGTGCCTGATGGAAATTCTATCCCTGGTTTCAGCTCCCATGATGACATCAGTAGCCATAAAATAATTCTCATGTCTGACCTAACTAAGAATTACAGGATTCTGGTGCAAAGTTTAAAAAAAGCCCCATCATTGCTCTTTTTAAATCAAATTTGATATAATAACCATGATTAAATAAACTACACAGCCAATTTAGAAAGAGTGTGTTGCCAATTTGCTAAATAATGACAAAACATTCAAAGACAAGTTTGTTTGGGTGCGGAATTGCAAGAGCTATATTATAACAATTGTTGGGAGGAACTCACTCAGCACCTGGTGTAAAATGTGCACTTTTATTTCCTTTTTTTTTACCAAAAGTGCACCTGGTGCTGAGTCAACACCTTTGTAAATTCCTTTATTTAAAGGCAGACTTAAATTGAAAACCTATTTCTCCTCTACACATGTCTCCCCCTACAATTCAATTTCGTGTTTTGGTATAGGGGGTAGAAGGGCGATTTTCGGTTTACACTTAAACTGGACCAACAGCGTGGCACAGTTGGGAAAGAAAGGTAGCGGCCATTTTGGAGCTTCCACTCCCAACTGATATAACTGACAATGCACAGTAACTGGAACTTCCGGTTTGTAGGTGGCCTGCAAATGCATGAACCACCATCTTGTTTTTAAAATTTACCCAAGCACGAGAAAAAAGTAAATTAATTTTTATGTGCAGCAATCTAAATTGCCCTGGGGAGGGATACATATGAGCACTGTTTGTTGTGTTGGTCTGGTTCAAATAATTGTTGACTGTTGGTCTGCTTTAAGGTACCCTTTAAGCATGTGCCAGCTTAAAATAAATGATGGCATGAAATGTCGCACAATATTTACACAAGTCTGAACCTGTCCCATGAAAGGTATGAGTACCACCTGGACCCGTATACAGGTGGGTATTCCTAAAACATGGGCCCATGTTCATACTGATGCCAGCTAGTATGACCCCCCCACCTAGTATGCCCCAGAACAGCCCACCCCCCACACCCGGCCTCTTGTGTCACTCCAGTGACACAAGGGGGCATTTGCAACTCAACATACCCTTTTCCCTTCATCATAAAAGTTACATTCTGAACTCTAGTATCTGTTCTGGCCAGAACACAATACCCAATATACCGCAATACTTTATTATCAGACTAAGAGGCCGATTCATTAATAGTGCCAGGTAGCGACAGATGAGCGGCAGTAGCGTGATTTTCACAGCGCCAGCTAGTATTCGCTGTGCTTGGCCAGGGTTTGCTTGTTGACAGCGACTCAGTCGGTGTGCGGTAATGTTGAATACGGGGTTAGGGTTCGCTATTTCACAGGTTCCGCGTTGTATGGGTGCGCCTGACAGCGAATGGCCAGAGCGAACGGCTTGCTGCAGATTCATTAAAAAATCACGCTCAAAAATTTCTCACGCTGTGAATTCCTTGTTTAAACCCCAGAGCGCTGGCGGCGATGTGTGTAAAGTAGTTTTTAACCCCCAAACAACCTTTTTTTTTATATGTAAAAATTATACAAGTTTTTCTAAACATTTTGTAATATGAATACATGAATATCAGACCTGTAATATCAATTCTGCACAATATTTTTTTTTTTTTTTTTTTTACTTTAAAAAAATTCCTAATATTGCAGAAATGGTCACAGAATTTTTGACATTAAAAAAATAAAAAAAAAACAGTAATAGCAATTAATTATGATTATTTAAAGATTGCTCCATTGAAATGCATTGGACCACGCCAGGGAGCGCCAGGTCATACCTGTCGCTGTGATGGGATTTGCAGCGCCGCTGTTCGTTGCAGTCGGCTACATGATGAATCCCGCGGTAGCTGACGCTCTCGCCGGCGCTAGCCTCATTTAGCGTGATAAATGCGTAATTGTGACCGCCGCCGGGCGTACTTGATTCGGTAGCCGCCGATAGCTGGCGGTACCTGGCGCTCGTCAGACACTACCTGGCGCTAGCCCTTGATAAATAAGGCCGTAAATGCAGCACCCTAAACTGTAAATTTTCACAAAGTGGGCACACTGGTTACCAATGTCCCCTTGAGAATTAATGGTGTTAAGTCCTGCATAGGTTCTTAGCAAAAAGCTGCCCTGTAGAGGTGAGGATATGTCTGACTATCTCTAATTAAATGCACCACGCAACACATACAGACAACCCCACATTTCTTCACAGCCATTGAACATATAGTGGGGCATCTTGCTAGTGTCCAGTTTCTAGGAGCTTGTTCTTATCTTTGTATGAAATACTTTTTCCTCCACACAGGCAGTTTTATAGCACTGATGGAGCAAGCGCTACCTGTGCATCTTTGTGATCCACCAAACCCGTTGGCGGTACTTGAGGTCAGAGATGAAACAGTACTAAGACACCTGCACCCATAAGGATTATTTCTAGATATAATATCATAATTTTTAGCCTTATTATTAGAACATGTCACATAATAGATTATATAATAAAGATCATTCTAAAAGAAATAATAGAAATAAATATTGAATATATGTGGCTGCATGTATACACACATTTTAAACTGTAGCTGTGACATTCTGTCAATTTAAAGTAATTGCCATTTTTTACTATAAAATAATTCATGTTTTTGTTTTACATTAAAACACAACAGGCGTCTATACACACTTGCATAATGCTTCATTATAATTTTTCTTTCAAGAGAATCTTAATTACCAAGTATTTTTTTTTTTGTGGCTGAGATATCTAGCAGAGGCAGTGTCACTCATATTGGTGCTACAACGTAGTGAAAATTACTAATAATACTCATATAATTATCAAGAGCCTTGTTATTAAAGAGTTCTTGGGAGTTTTGTAAAAAAAATACAGTTATTCACACTAATTTCTTGCATGTGATAACATAATTTCCATCTGCTGCATTTTGCATAACAATATCATTTAAATGAATGAAAGGAACACTTGTAGATGTGTTTTGGTTTATATTTAGGTCAAGGGAGAAAGTATAAAAGAAAAGCTGATCTGAGGTCAGGCTCATTTTGCTGTTGGTGTATCTGTGCTGTGAACATTGAAGATAGTTACATGCACAGTTTCCCCTCAGCAAGGATCTGAGTGTGGACCACTTTTAAGGGTCCAGTGTCCCATATTAGTAAAATTGTTAAGTTGTATTTGCAGATTATTTTACTACTTCAAAGGGGCAAAAATAAATTCACTATACTTATTCTAAGGGCAATTATTCCATGTTTGTAGCTAGTACAACCTATCATCTTGCCATTATTTTTACAAGCCACAATTATTTCACTGCTCCCAACAACATTCGATTTACTGTACTTTCTTAAAGTGGACCAACACCCAGGATTTTGACTATCCTGGGTCTTGGTCCACTTCGGTGGGGCACCCCCGATCGGGGTGCCCCGCTGTGTGAAACCCCCCCGAACCCCCCGAAAAACTCACCTCTCCCCGCTCCCAGCGCCGACGGACAAGCTTCTGACAGCCGCGGACAAGTGGCTACTCCGCCGCCTCCCGCGCGTCACTCTTGACGCGCGTGCGCGCCCGCGCCGGCCATTCACAGACGGCCGGCGCAGGCGCGCGTACGTCTAGAGGGGCGCGAGGGAGGCGGCGGCGGCGGAGGAGCGCAAGGTAAGGGGGTTTGGGATGTTTGGGGGGGTTTCACGGGGAGGGATCTTATATTTTATCTTATAGATTCCCGGGCCGATCACCCGAGGGTGATGGTCCACTTTAAGGGACAGTGTCGATATGTAATATTTGTTCAGGGCAGGTCTTCAGGGCTGAAACACAACATCACAAAAAAGGTATGTAAAATAAAAGTAGGCAAGGGGGGGTGTTATGGGATGTGGGAAATTGACTTTTGAGTCACTTTCAGCAAAACCAAGCTGTAGAAGATGTCAGGTATAAGATGTAGTTAAGTGGATAACCCTGCATACATAAACTAAGGCCCTTATTTATGAAGGAATAGCGACAGGTAGCGACTGGTGAGCGGCCGGTAATGACGGGCCCCGCCACGAGAACGCCGGCTCCCCACCACAATCACACATTTATCAAGGCAATCCTGCTTAGCGACTGAGATAGCGCCATATAGCGACTCATTCATCATTATTCCAGCCTCAGCCCACAGCGCCAGCGTCCGACCTTGAACAGCGACAGGTATGACCTCTCGCTACCTGGCGCTCTCCAATGCATTTCAATGGAACAATCTTTAAATATTCATAATTCATTGTTATTAATTTTTTTTTTTTTAAATGTGAAAAATTCTGTGACCACTTCTGCCATTTGAAAAAAAATTAAAAAAAAAAAATGTACAGAATTGATATTACAGGTCTGATATTAATGTATTCATATTACAAAATTATTTTAAAAACTTGTTTTTTTGGGTTTCCAAAAGTATGGTTGTTTGGGGGTTAAAAAACTACTTTTAACCCATCGCCGCCAGCGCTCTGGGGTTTAAACATGCATTTTACAGCGCGAGAATTTTTTGAGCGTGATTTGTTAATGAATATGGTGGAAGCCGGTCGCTCTGACCAGTCGCTATCATGCGCTCCCATACAGCGCGGAACCAGTCAAATAGCGACTCCTCGCCCAATATTCAACATTACGGCAAACCGACTGAGTCGCTATCAACTACCGAACAACGGCCAAGCACAGCGACTACTAGCGGGCGCTCTGAAAATGCCGCTACAGTTGCTCAACTGTCGCTACCTGCCGCTGTTAATGAATCGGCCTCCCCGACCACTACACTTCATTTTGAGTGGCCAGCCCTCTCCAGGCCATGTCCAAAGTGTCCAAACAGTGAGATGCAAAAAGGGAGGTGCTGCCTCCCCATGCTGTTAATATATCGTGAAAACTGCTGTTTAGATACCTACAGCTTCAAAAGATAACTCTATTAGGTGTTCAAGATGGTGCCCATACATTACAGATGCTTGCCTTCCCTGCTGAAGGTTCTTAATAAGAAAGGGTGTTAAGTGCACTTGGAGTGTAAGGTTGATATGAATCTGCTTGTCCATAGTCGATGTGGATCACCTGGCTTCTAGCAAAATGAAGTAGGCATGGATTTTGGATTACAAAATGAAACATACACAAAAAAGCAAGAAAACAGATTATACTAATTGCCAACAGCATGATGGTAAGTGGGTGAGTAATCAATCAAATTTCACAATCGAGGTTAAGGACTGGGTTTGTCCCTGCTAACTCAATATATCCCACTACCATGCCAAATTAATAAAATCTTGACAATTTGTTTATTACATTTAAAATGTATACAACAGTATTGTTACATACGCAATTATAAAAATGATTATTTTGTGACATTGGATACAAATGACTGGGTATTCGACATAATAGATATGGTAGACTTGAGACAATCACAGGGTACTGATCTTGGTCAATCTTATAACACGTTCGCCCCCACTGAGGGGTTTTTTCAAATAGCACCTGGACAATTTTGACATCTACAAATGTAATCAAAGAAATAAAAAAGAATATATAACTTCATAAATACTTTATTGTTGCCAATTCTTATTCTGGCCACATAAAGAGGACCACTTTGAAATGAATTTAGGAAAGATTACAAAAGTAAACCAAAAATTTAGACCAACAAGCTAAAGAAATGTTTGTTTGGAAGATGCTAAGAAACATCTCACTGTACTGTATAGAGCTATTGTTTTGTAAGGATGGAGCCTGCATGGTCTTTTGCTGCTGCTGCTATCTATCCAGGTGCCAACAGAGCACAGTAAACAATGATGAAGGGCATATAGGACGGACATTGAAAGGGTGAGTTTGGGTCCACGGGGGGAGATATAAAGCGATTACTACAGCAGAAGGAGTTACGATGGATTTATCATCTGGACTCACAGGCCCCTACAGGATTGAACGAAGACCTGGCCTTCACACCATTTTTGGGGAGGTGATTTCACATTCACATTTTGTATTAGGTTAGTATTTAAGTTTATTTATGCATGTTAAGAATGGGTAAGCTGGTTTATAATATGTTCACATAATCTTTGGGCACTTTTTGCTTTTGGGGCATTTGGGGTTGTTGGTAATAACACAGTTTCACAATTATGGTACTTATACATATTTTTATTTAGATATCACAGCACTGTTTTGCAAATCACAACACCAGGTCGTACATTCAAGGAAGACATCTCCTGAAATAATGAAAAGTCGGGGCTGGAACAAGTGATCCCTGGAGTCACCTCCGTCACTCAGCAGTCTGCATTTGAATGTATCTAAAGAGTAAAAACAATATCATGTAACCCAGTTTATTGAAAACATGGACCACATAGCAGTGATTTGTTCCCTTAGGGGGTTCATAGTCCTTCTATGGACATATGTGGGACATATTGGCATTGTCACATATACACATATATGACGGTTTATTTGACACTCTTGTTTTGCGCTCTGGGTTGGTAGGTATAGCATGTGAGAAGGAGACCATGGTATGTTGGCCTCAGGGTATAGGTGAATCCCTAAGATGGAGATATTCTCAGTAACTAGGGAATGGCAGAAGTTGTAACTATATAATGTATATAAAAAGGAACAAGCCTAGCCTGGGTATATTACAACAGATAGAGATAACAATATGGTGCCCAATTCACTTACTAGTATATAGATATGATCTGTTAGGCATGTAGAAATAGGTGTTCTAAATAGTGATATATGTGAATAGTAGTAATTCATTAGATAACGTAATGTACATACATTGGTGTCCAGTTTTGATAAAAGTATGTTTAAATGTTATTAGCTAGTACCTGGAATACTCACCCAATCCAGCCTGTCATCTACCGCAGACCGAGCCAGCATCTTGCGTTCCATTGACACCGTTATTGTATTTCCTGTGCCTGGAGCGCAAGCTCCGTGACGCACGTCCGGCCGGCGTGTATCACGTGAGCGGCTGCAGGGCGACGCGCTTCCGGCGGGTGCGCGTCTGCCCTGCACCGTAGCGTGCGGCCGGTGTTTGGCGGGGGAACGGGCAGTGGTGAGTATTTAAGGGAGAATGGGATGAGGGCATCGGTATCTTGGCCCTGCCCTGGAGAAGTGACGCGAGACGTCACGCAACGCCTCGGCTGGGAGAGGAGGGGGTCTGTGTGGCTTGTTACTGGAATATCTGAGGTACTGTGTCTTGTTATATATGTGTCTGTTTTTTTCCCCACGGCTGTCCTGAGGATGAATATGAACAATTTGTGATTTATGGCACTTAGCACTTTATGTAAATAATATTTGATTTTTTGCACATTATTGAGATTTATAGTAATAGGTTTATGAGATAGGCACTGGTAGATAGGCAGCAATGGGCATTTAAAACAGCAACAGACAAATATATGTTATTAATTAATTGAGCCATAAGGGCGCTATCCATCTGGACACTCTGGTCAGTGTTGTCCTGCCCCCCCTCCACACATTCTGGTCCTTCCCCCCCCCCCTTTCTCCTTCCCCCACTCTCGGTGGGACTGTGTGTAAATATATGTATTTTAATAATGTTTTTAATTCTATGTATGTACATAGTAGAAACAATTGAATAAAGTAATATTAAGTGTTAATTATAACGGAGTGGTGCCATTCACTGTGGGGTGTGGATTAAGGGAGTGTGGGACTCTCTATATTGGTGGGATATGCAGTAGGTGCACACATGTGCCTCCACCCCTAGTTTGTGCACACCCTTGACTAGAAATTTAGTGGGTGCGGTCTTTCCTGTTTTTTGTCTGGCTCATAATATTTGTTCAGGGCAGGTCTTCAGGGCTGAAACACAACATCACAAAAAAGGTATGTAAAAAAAAGGGGGGGTGTTATGGGATGTGGGAAATTGACTTTTGAGTCACTTTCAGCAAAACCAAGCTGTAGAAGATGACAGGTATAAGATGTAGTTAAGTGGATAACCCTGCATACATAAACTAAGGCCCTTATTTATGAAGGAATAGCGACAGGTAGCGACTGGTGAGCGGCCGGTAATGACGGGCCCCGCCACGAGAACGCCGGCTCCCCACCATAATCACACATTTATCAAGGCAATCCTGCTTAGCGACTGAGATAGCGCCAGATAGCCACTCATCCATCATTATTCCAGCCTCAGCCCACAGCGCCAGCGTCCGACCTTGAACAGCGACAGGTATGACCTCTCGCTACCTGGCGCTCTCCAATGCATTTCAATGGAACAATCTTTAAATATTCATAATTAATTGTTATTAATGTTTTTTTTTAAAATGTGAAACATTCTGTGACCACTTCTGCCATTTTAAATAATTTTTTTAAGGTAAAAAAAAAAAAAAAAGGTACAGAATTGATATTACAGGTCTGATATTAATGTATTCATATTACAAAATTATTTTAAAAACTTGTTTTTTTGGGTTTCCAAAAATATGGTTGTTTGGGGGTTAAAAAAACTGCTTTTAACCCATCGCCGCCAGCGCTCTGGGGTTTAAACATGCATTTTACAGCGCGAGAATTTTTTGAGCGTGATTTGTTAATGAATATGGTGGAAGCCGGTCGCTCTGACCAGTCGCTATCATGCGCTCCCATACAGCGCGGAACCTGTCAAATAGCGACTCCTCACCCAATATTCAACATTAGGGCAAACCGACTGAGTCGCTATCAACTACCGAACAACGGCCAAGCACAGAGACTACTAGCGGGCGCTCTGAAAATGCCGCTACAGTCGCTCAACTGTCGCTACCTGCCGCTGTTAATGAATCGGCCTCCCCGACCACTACACTTCATTTTGAGTGGCCAGCCCTCTACAGGCCATGTCCAAAGTGTCCAAACAGTGAGATGCAAAAAGGGAGGTGCTGCCTCCCCATGCTGTTAATATATCGTGAAAACTGCTGTTTAGATACCTACAGCTTCAAAAGATAACTCTATTAGGTGTTCAAGATGGTGCCCATACATTACAGATGCTTGCCTTCCCTGCTGAAGGTTCTTAATAAGAAAGGGTATAAGTGCACTCGGAGTGTAAGGTTGATATGAATCTGCTTGTCCATAGTCGATGTGGATCACCTGGCTTCTAGCAAAATGAAGTAGGCATGGATTTTGGATTACAAAATGAAACATACACAAAAAAGCAAGAAAACAGATTATACTAATTGCCAACAGCATGATGGTAAGTGGGTGAGTAATCAATCAAATTTCACAATCGAGGTTAAGGACTGGGTGCTAACTCAATATATCCCACTACCATGCCAAATTAATAAAATCTTGACAATTAGTTTATTACTAGAGATGAGCGAGTAGTATTCGACCGAGCCGGTATTCGATCGAATACTACGCTGTTCGTCATTTCGATCTCCATTTCGATCGAGTACAGCGGCGATGGCGCACTCACAATTCGTTTCCCCTCCCACCTTCCCTGGCGCGTTTTTTACACCAATCACCATGCAGGGGGGGTGGGACAGGTCCTGGGAGGACGCTGGCATCGCGAGAACGGCGTCTACACGCATTGGCTGGAAAAACCATGTGACCTCGAATATACAAAACTCAGCACTTCCTCTTCGTCAGCATTAGCAGCTTGAACTTAGTGAGGGACAGACGCTCACAGCAGGGAAAGACAGGCTGTCGCTGGCAGGGCCCCAGAAGCTCGGAATATCGCATTTACCACCATCTATACCAGCTACCAGAAGACAAGAGAGTCATTAAGAGCCCTTATTAGGGCTACTACGCTGAACGGTATATAGCTCCTATGTAGGCAGGCAGGGCCCTAGAAGCTCAGAATCTCGCATTTACCACCATATATACCAGCTACCAGAAGACAAGAGAGTCATTAAGAGCGCTTATTAGGGCTACTACGCTGAACAGTATATAGCTCATATCCTATGTAGGCAGGCAGGGCCCCAGAAGCTCAGAATATCGCTTTTACCACCATATATACCAGCTACCAGAAGACAAGAGAGTCCTTAATCCCTTATTAGTGCTGCTATGCTGAACAGTATATAGCTCATATCCTATGTAGGCAGGCAGGGCCCCAGAAGCTCAGAATATCGCTTTTACCACCATATATACCAGCTACCAGAAGACAAGAGAGTCATTAAGAGCCCTTATTAGGGCTACTATGCTGAACAGTATATAGCTCATATGTAGGCAGGCAGGGCCCCAGAAGCTCAGAATATCGCTTTTACCACCATATATACCAGCTACCAGAAGACAAGAGAGTCATTAATCCCTTATTAGGGCTACTACGCTGAACAGTATATAGCTCATATCCTATGTAGGCAGGCAGGGCCCCAGAAGCTCAGAATATCGCTTTTACCACCATCTATACCAGCTACCAGAAGACAAGAGAGTCCTTAATCCCTTATTAGTGCTGCTATGTTGAACAGTATATAGCTCATATCCTATGTAGGCAGGCAGGGCCCCAGAAGCTCAGAATATCGCTTTTACCACCATATATACCAGCTACCAGAAGACAAGAGAGTCCTTAATCCCTTATTAGTGCTGCTATGTTGAACAGTATATAGCTCATATCCTATGTAGGCAGGCAGGGCCCCAGAAGCTCAGAATATCGCTTTTACCACCATATATACCAGCTACCAGAAGACAAGAGAGTCATTAAGAGCCCTTATTAGGGCTACTACGCTGAACAGTATATAGCTCATATCCTATATAGGCAGGCAGGGCCCCAGAAGCTCAGAATATCGCTTTTACCACCATATATACCAGCTACCAGAAGACAAGAGAGTCATTAAGAGCCCTTATTAGGGCTACTACGCTGAACAGTATATAGCTCATATTCTATGTAGTCAGGCAGGGCCCCAGAAGCTCAGAATATCGCTTTTACCACCATATATACCAGCTACCAGAAGACAAGAGAGTCATTAAGAGCCCTTATTAGGGCTACTACGCTGAACAGTATATAGCTCATATTCTATGTAGTCAGGCAGGGCCCCAGAAGCTCAGAATATCGCTTTTACCACCATCTATACCAGCTACCAGAAGACAAGAGAGTCATTAAGAGCCCTTATTAGTGCTGCTATGCTGAACAGTATATAGCTCATATCCTATGTAGTCAGGCAGGGCCCCAGAAGCTCAGAATATCGCTTTTACCACCATATATACCAGCTACCAGAAGACAAGAGAGTCATTAAGAGCCCTTATTAGGGCTACTACGCTGAACAGTATATAGCTCATATTCTATGTAGTCAGGCAGGGCCCCAGAAGCTCAGAATATCGCTTTTACCACCATATATACCAGCTACCAGAAGACAAGAGAGTCATTAAGAGCCCTTATTAGGGCTACTATGCTGAACAGTATATAGCTCATATGTAGGCAGGCAGGGCCCCAGAAGCTCAGAATATCGCTTTTACCACCATATATACCAGCTACCAGAAGACAAGAGAGTCATTAAGAGCCCTTATTAGGGCTACTACGCTGAACAGTATATAGCTCATATCCTATGTAGGCAGGCAGGGCCCCAGAAGCTCAGAATATCGCTTTTACCACCATCTATACCAGCTACCAGAAGACAAGAGAGTCCTTAATCCCGTATTAGTGCAGCTATGTTGAACAGTATATAGCTCATATCCTATGTAGGCAGGCAGGGCCCCAGAAGCTCAGAATATCGCTTTTACCACCATATATACCAGCTACCAGAAGACAAGAGAGTCATTAAGAGCCCTTATTAGGGCTACTATGCTGAACAGTATATAGCTCATATGTAGGCAGGCAGGGCCCCAGAAGCTCAGAATATCGCTTTTACCACCATATATACCAGCTACCAGAAGACAAGAGAGTCATTAATCCCTTATTAGGGCTACTACGCTGAACAGTATATAGCTCATATCCTATGTAGGCAGGCAGGGCCCCAGAAGCTCAGAATATCGCTTTTACCACCATCTATACCAGCTACCAGAAGACAAGAGAGTCCTTAATCCCTTATTAGTGCTGCTATGTTGAACAGTATATAGCTCATATCCTATGTAGGCAGGCAGGGCCCCAGAAGCTCAGAATATCGCTTTTACCACCATATATACCAGCTACCAGAAGACAAGAGAGTCCTTAATCCCTTATTAGTGCTGCTATGTTGAACAGTATATAGCTCATATCCTATGTAGGCAGGCAGGGCCCCAGAAGCTCAGAATATCGCTTTTACCACCATATATACCAGCTACCAGAAGACAAGAGAGTCATTAAGAGCCCTTATTAGGGCTACTACGCTGAACAGTATATAGCTCATATCCTATGTAGGCAGGCAGGGCCCCAGAAGCTCAGAATATCGCTTTTACCACCATATATACCAGCTACCAGAAGACAAGAGAGTCATTAAGAGCCCTTATTAGGGCTACTACGCTGAACAGTATATAGCTCATATTCTATGTAGTCAGGCAGGGCCCCAGAAGCTCAGAATATCGCTTTTACCACCATATATACCAGCTACCAGAAGACAAGAGAGTCATTAAGAGCCCTTATTAGGGCTACTACGCTGAACAGTATATAGCTCATATTCTATGTAGTCAGGCAGGGCCCCAGAAGCTCAGAATATCGCTTTTACCACCATCTATACCAGCTACCAGAAGACAAGAGAGCCATTAAGAGCCCTTATTAGTGCTGCTATGCTGAACAGTATATAGCTCATATCCTATGTAGTCAGGCAGGGCCCCAGAAGCTCAGAATATCGTTTTTACCACCATATATACCAGCTACCAGAAGACAAGAGAGTCATTAAGAGCCCTTATTAGGGCTACTACGCTGAACAGTATATAGCTCATATTCTATGTAGTCAGGCAGGGCCCCAGAAGCTCAGAATATCGCTTTTACCACCATATATACCAGCTACCAGAAGACAAGAGAGTCATTAAGAGCCCTTATTAGGGCTACTATGCTGAACAGTATATAGCTCATATGTAGGCAGGCAGGGCCCCAGAAGCTCAGAATATCGCTTTTACCACCATATATACCAGCTACCAGAAGACAAGAGAGTCATTAATCCCTTATTAGGGCTACTACGCTGAACAGTATATAGCTCATATCCTATGTAGGCAGGCAGGGCCCCAGAAGCTCAGAATATCGCTTTTACCACCATCTATACCAGCTACCAGAAGACAAGAGAGTCCTTAATCCCTTATTAGTGCTGCTATGTTGAACAGTATATAGCTCATATCCTATGTAGGCAGGCAGGGCCCCAGAAGCTCAGAATATCGCTTTTACCACCATATATACCAGCTACCAGAAGACAAGAGAGTCCTTAATCCCTTATTAGTGCTGCTATGTTGAACAGTATATAGCTCATATCCTATGTAGGCAGGCAGGGCCCCAGAAGCTCAGAATATCGCTTTTACCACCATATATACCAGCTACCAGAAGACAAGAGAGTCATTAAGAGCCCTTATTAGTGCTACTACGCTGAACAGTATATAGCTCATATCCTATGTAGGCAGGCAGGGCCCCAGAAGCTCAGAATATCGCTTTTACCACCATATATACCAGCTACCAGAAGACAAGAGAGTCATTAAGAGCCCTTATTAGGGCTACTATGCTGAACAGTATATAGCTCATATGTAGGCAGGCAGGGCCCCAGAAGATCAGAATATCGCTTTTACCACCATATATACCAGCTACCAGAAGACAAGAGAGTCATTAAGAGCCCTTATTAGGGCTACTACGCTGAACAGTATATAGCTCATATCCTATGTAGGCAGGCAGGGCCCCAGAAGCTCAGAATATCGCTTTTACCACCATATATACCAGCTACCAGAAGACAAGAGAGTCCTTAATCCCTTATTAGTGCTGCTATGTTGAACAGTATATAGCTCATATCCTATGTAGGCAGGCAGGGCCCCAGAAGCTCAGAATATCGCTTTTACCACCATATATACCAGCTACCAGAAGACAAGAGAGTCATTAAGAGCCCTTATTAGGGCTACTATGCTGAACAGTATATAGCTCATATGTAGGCAGGCAGGGCCCCAGAAGCTCAGAATATCGCTTTTACCACCATATATACCAGCTACCAGAAGACAAGAGAGTCATTAATCCCTTATTAGGGCTACTACGCTGAACAGTATATAGCTCATATCCTATGTAGGCAGGCAGGGCCCCAGAAGCTCAGAATATCGCTTTTACCACCATCTATACCAGCTACCAGAAGACAAGAGAGTCCTTAATCCCTTATTAGTGCTGCTATGTTGAACAGTATATAGCTCATATCCTATGTAGGCAGGCAGGGCCCCAGAAGCTCAGAATATCGCTTTTACCACCATATATACCAGCTACCAGAAGACAAGAGAGTCCTTAATCCCTTATTAGTGCTGCTATGTTGAACAGTATATAGCTCATATCCTATGTAGGCAGGCAAGGCCCCAGAAGCTTAGAATATCGCTTTTACCACCATATATACCAGCTACCAGAAGACAAGAGAGTCATTAAGAGCCCTTATTAGGACTACTACGCTGAACAGTATATAGCTCATATCCTATGTAGGCAGGCAGGGCCCCAGAAGCTCAGAATATCGCTTTTACCACCATATATACCAGCTACCAGAAGACAAGAGAGTCATTAAGAGCCCTTATTAGGGCTACTACGCTGAACAGTATATAGCTCATATTCTATGTAGTCAGGCAGGGCCCCAGAAGCTCAGAATATCGCTTTTACCACCATATATACCAGCTACCAGAAGACAAGAGAGTCATTAAGAGCCCTTATTAGGGCTACTACGCTGAACAGTATATAGCTCATATTCTATGTAGTCAGGCAGGGCCCCAGAAGCTCAGAATATCGCTTTTACCACCATCTATACCAGCTACCAGAAGACAAGAGAGTCATTAAGAGCCCTTATTAGTGCTGCTATGCTGAACAGTATATAGCTCATATCCTATGTAGTCAGGCAGGGCCCCAGAAGCTCAGAATATCGCTTTTACCACCATATATACCAGCTACCAGAAGACAAGAGAGTCATTAAGAGCCCTTATTAGGGCTACTACGCTGAACAGTATATAGCTCATATTCTATGTAGTCAGGCAGGGCCCCAGAAGCTCAGAATATCGCTTTTACCACCATATATACCAGCTACCAGAAGACAAGAGAGTCATTAAGAGCCCTTATTAGGGCTACTACGCTGAACAGTATATAGCTCATATTCTATGTAGTCAGGCAGGGCCCTAGAATCTCAGAATATCGCTTTTACCACCATATATACCAGCTACCAGAAGACAAGAGAGTCATTAAGAGCCCTTATTAGGGCTACTATGCTGAACAGTATATAGCTCATATGTAGGCAGGCAGGGCCCCAGAAGCTCAGAATATCGCTTTTACCACCATATATACCAGCTACCAGAAGACAAGAGAGTCATTAAGAGCCCTTATTAGGGCTACTACGCTGAACAGTATATAGCTCATATCCTATGTAGGCAGGCAGGGCCCCAGAAGCTCAGAATATCGCTTTTACCACCATATATACCAGCTACCAGAAGACAAGAGAGTCCTTAATCCCTTATTAGTGCTGCTATATTGAACAGTATATAGCTCATATCCTATGTAGGCAGGCAGGGCCCCTGAAGCTCAGAATATCGCTTTTACCACCATATATACCAGCTACCAGAAGACAAGAGAGTCATTAAGAGCCCTTATTAGGGCTACTATGCTGAACAGGATATAGCTCATATGTAGGCAGGCAGGGCCCCAGAAGCTCAGAATATCGCTTTTACCACCATATATACCAGCTACCAGAAGACAAGAGAGTCATTAAGAGCCCTTTTTAGGGCTACTACACTGAACAGTATATAGCTCATATTCTATGTAGTCAGGCAGGGCCCCAGAAGCTCAGAATATCGCTTTTACCACCATCTATACCAGCTACCAGAAGACAAGAGAGTCATTAAGAGCCCTTATTAGTGCTGCTATGCTGAACAGTATATAGCTCATATCCTATGTAGGCAGGCAGGGCCCCAGAAGCTCAGAATATCGCTTTTACCACCATATATACCAGCTACCAGAAGACAAGAGAGTCATTAAGAGCCCTTATTAGGGCTACTATGCTGAACAGTATATAGCTCATATGTAGGCAGGCAGGGCCCCAGAAGCTCAGAATATCGCTTTTACCACCATATATACCAGCTACCAGAAGACAAGAGAGTCATTAAGAGCCCTTATTAGGGCTACTACGCTGAACAGTATATAGCTCATATTCTATGTAGTCAGGCAGGGCCCCAGAAGCTCAGAATATCGCTTTTACCACCATATATACCAGCTACCAGAAGACAAGAGAGTCATTAAGAGCCCTTATTAGGGCTACTATGCTGAACAGTATATAGCTCATATGTAGGCAGGCAGGGCCCCAGAAGCTCAGAATATCGCTTTTACCACCATATATACCAGCTACCAGAAGACAAGAGAGTCATTAAGAGCCCTTATTAGGGCTACTACGCTGAACAGTATATAGCTCATATCCTATGTAGGCAGGCAGGGCCCCAGAAGCTCAGAATATCGCTTTTACCACCATATATACCAGCTACCAGAAGACAAGAGAGTCCTTAATCCCTTATTAGTGCTGCTATGTTGAACAGTATATAGCTCATATCCTATGTAGGCAGGCAGGGCCCCAGAAGCTCAGAATATCGCTTTTACCACCATATATACCAGCTACCAGAAGACAAGAGAGTCATTAAGAGCCCTTATTAGGGCTACTATGCTGAACAGTATATAGCTCATATGTAGGCAGGCAGGGCCCCAGAAGCTCAGAATATCGCTTTTACCACCATATATACCAGCTACCAGAAGACAAGAGAGTCATTAATCCCTTATTAGGGCTACTACGCTGAACAGTATATAGCTCATATCCTATGTAGGCAGGCAGGGCCCCAGAAGCTCAGAATATCGCTTTTACCACCATCTATACCAGCTACCAGAAGACAAGAGAGTCCTTAATCCCTTATTAGTGCTGCTATGTTGAACAGTATATAGCTCATATCCTATGTAGGCAGGCAGGGCCCCAGAAGCTCAGAATATCGCATTTACCACCATATATACCAGCTACCAGAAGACAAGAGAGTCATTAAGAGCCCTTATTAGGGCTACTATGCTGAACAGTATATAGCTCATATGTAGGCAGGCAGGGCCCCAGAAGCTCAGAATATCGCTTTTACCACCATATATACCAGCTACCAGAAGACAAGAGAGTCATTAAGAGCCCTTATTAGGGCTACTACGCTGAACAGTATATAGCTCATATCCTATGTAGGCAGGCAGGGCCCCAGAAGCTCAGAATATCGCTTTTACCACCATATATACCAGCTACCAGAAGACAAGAGAGTCATTGAAAGCCCTTATTAGGGCTGCTATGTTTTAAAAATTGTGTGGAGGCCCAAGAGCTGAGACCTTTTAAAAATTGTGTGGAGGCCCAAGAGCTGAGACCTTTTAAAAATTGTGTGGAGGCCCAAGAGCTGAGACCTTTTAAAAATTGTGTGGAGGCCCAAGAGTTGAGACCTCTTAAAAATTGATTGTATTAAGCCCAAGAGGTGAGCCATAATTTTTTTCATTAATACAACAATTCTACGGCGGTTAAGGAGGAGGAGGAGGAGGAGGAGGAAATGGCACTTCATACAGATGGCACTTCACTCTTGGCTGCTTTCCACTGTTGTACAAGCAAAGTCCGGGTCAATCCACTTGCTGTTCATTTTGATTAGCGTCAGCCTGTCGGCACTGTCGGTTGACAGGCGGCTGCGCTTATCGGTTATAATGCCCCCGGCTGCGCTGAACACCCTTTCTGATAGCACGCTGGCGGCAGGGCAGGCAAGCACCTCCAAGGCGTACAGGGACAGTTCCAGCCACGTGTCCAACTTGGAGACCCAGTAAGTGTAGGTCGCCGAGGGATCGGGGAGGACAGGGGTGTGGTCTGCCAGGTAGTCCCGCAACATCCGCCGATACTTGTCCCTCCTGCTGATAGCGGGCCCCGCAGTGATGGAAGTTGCACGAGGGGGTGACATGAACGTGTCCCACACCTTGGAGAGTGTTCCCCTGGTGGCTGTGGGCCTGATCGATGTTGTCAGACTCTGGGAGACACTCTCCTCTCTGCCGCCAGCGATGCTGGGTGGGAAAATCTGCATCATGTTCTGCAAGAGTTCCCTCTGGTATTCCAGTAATCAATTCGTCCTCTCCTCTACCGGAATAAAAGAGGAGAAATTATCTTTATACCGGGGGTCCAGGAGTGCGAAGACCCAGTATAGTTTGTTCTCCAATATCCGGACAACACGTATGTCCCGGGAAAAGCAGCCCAGCATGAAGTCAGCCATGTGTGCCAGACTCTGAGTAGGCATGACCTCACTGCCCCCACCAGAAGGATCATTTTCCATTTCCTCCTCTTCCTCCTCCTCTCCGCCCCATCCGCGCTGAACCAATGGGACGCACACAGCCTGACTGCTACCCTCGCCGCCAGCATCCTCTTCCACAGCCACCTCCACGTTGTCCTCCTCCTCCTCATCCTCCTCCTCCTGCAACTGCCACCGAGCAGCAGACAAAAGTGTGGTCTGACTGTCTACCTGCGTTGCGTCTCCTCCTACCCCCGTCTCCTCTGTGTGCAATGCGTTCTCCCTTATTGCGATGAGCGATTCTTTAAGGACGCCTAGGAGCGGGATGGTTACGCTCACTATAGCGTCCTCGCTGCTGACCTTCTTAGTGGACTCCTCAAAGATACGCAATACATCGCATATGTCTGCCATCCATGGCCACTCGTGGTTGGCAAACTGAGGGAGCTGAGTTGGAGGCACGCGTGGATGCATCATCTGGTACTCCATCAATGCTTTTTGCTGCTCACACACCCTGGCCAACATGCAATAGGTGGAATTCCAGCGAGTGGGCAGGTCGCACAACAGCCGATGTTGAGGCAAATGGAGGCGTTGCTGGATTTTTTTTAAGCTAGCAGCAGCTACAGTTGACTTCCGAAAGTGAGCGCACAAGCGCCGCACTTTGACCAGTAGCTCTGCCAGGTTGGGGTAAGTCTTTAGAAACTTTTGTACTACCAAATTAAAAACGTGGGCCAGGCATGGTACGTGATTGAGTTCTGCAAGCTCCAGAGCCGCCACCAGGTTACGGCCGTTATCGCACACGACCATGCCTGGTCCTAGCTGCAGCGGCGACAGCCACATCTCTGTCTGCTGCAATATGGCGTGCCTCACCTCTGCGGCGCTGTGCTTCCTGTCGCCCAAGCTGATGAGCTTAAGCACCGCCTGCTGACGTCTCCCCGTGCCAGTGCTGCAACGCTTCCAGCTAGGGGCTGAGGGCGATGTTAAGGCAGAGGAGGAGGAGGAGGAGGAGGGGGAGGAGGAAGAGGAGGGGGGTCTATCAGAACCCGTGCTGGCAATCTTGGGCGGGGGTGGTATGTAGGCCGTCCCTGTTTGCGACCCCGTCCCCGCTTCCACAACATTCACCCAGTGTGCCGTCAAAGAGATGTAGCGTCCTTGGCTGCAAGCGCTTGTCCACGAGTCGGTGGTCAAGTGGACCTTTGCGCTGACTGCGTACCTCAGGGTCCGCCTGATGTTACGCGACACGTGCTGGTGCAGGGCGGGGACGCCACACCGGGAAAAATAGTGGCGGCTAGGGACGGAATAGCGAGGTGCAGCAGCCGCCATCAGGTCGCGGAAGGCCTGCGTCTCCACAAGCCTAAACGGCAACATCTCCAGGGCCAGCAGTTTGGAGATGAGGCAGGTTAAGGCTTGGGCTTGGGGGTGACTGGAGGCGTACTTCCGCCTGCGGTTGAACGCCTGCGAGATGGACAGTTGATGGGACGAGGAGATGGAAGGTGCAGACGAAGATGCGGGGGAAGGGGGGGCTGAAGGAGAAGGCCCCAAAGTAGCCGAGGCAGAGGCAGATGTGGAGGTGTCCTGGGTGGAGGTCTGGACCGCAGTGGCAGCACACAACAAAGGGGAAGAGGCAGTGGCAGCAAGACGGGGCGCAGGTTGTATTGCGTTTGCTCTCTCCCACTCAGCCCAGTGCTTGAATTCCAAGTGACGGCGCATGCCTGAGGTGGTCAGATTGCTCTTCTCAGAGCCCCTACTCAGTTTTGAGTGGCAGATTGCGCAAACCGCGCTCAGTTTGTCATCCGCGCAAACATTAAAAAATCTCCACACCACAGAAGTACGAGGCCTCGATGGGGGAGCTTCGCGCGACTGCCTGCTGCCGGGAAGAGCTTCGGCCCTGCTGGCTGTGGCCTGCCTTCTCTGTCTGGACTGTCCTCTGCCTCTGGACTGTCCTCTGCCTCTTGCTGCCTTATTCGGTGATGCGCAGACCGCATCTCCACTGCTTTCCCCGCTGGACATCACCCCTGTCCAAGTGGGGTCGGTCATTTCGTCGTCCACCACCTCCTCTTCCACTTCCTCTCTCTGTTCCTCCTCCTGCCCACTGGACATTCCAACAGCCTCCCTTGATGGCAACTGCGTCTCATCATCATCGCTCATGATAGCAGATGCTGGTTCCGGGTCCACATCACTAGCAGATGGCGGATACTCAAGTGTTTGGGCATCACTACAAACAAATTCCTCTGCTAGCTCCTGGGATTCTTGCAGCACATCTGGAAAAGGACCCGAAAAGAAGTCCTGGGAGGGGTCAAGGGTGGGCTGACTCTGTTGGCCAGGTTGGGAGGAAGGAGGGTCAGAGTGAGACTGTGTGGATGACTGGGTGGTGGACAAGTGACTGGAAGCGTTATCGGCCATCCATTGCACCACCTGTTCACGCTGCTCAGGCTTTAACAGAGGTGTACCCCGCCCCCGCATAACTGTCCCATAAAGGCAGGGAAGCTGGATGAGCGTAATGCTGGCTGCCCCTCATCAGCATGCATTGTATCCCCACTGGCTTCAACGCGGTTTGTGCCCCCACCAGCATTTCCGCGCCCCCGTCCTCGTCCACGTCCCTTTGCGCTAGCCCTCCGCATTTCAGACGTTTTACTTTTTTGGCCACGCGTTATGCCAAATATAAAAATATTTTTAAGAAGAACACCTGGCTATACAGCCGTATACTGCCAGAAGGTGAAATGGTGCCTATACGCACCGGGTATATAACAAGGTTTTGTTGGTAAAGAGGACACAAAACAGTAGTGCCAAATATAAAAATATTTTTAAGAAAAACACCTGGCTATACAGCCGTATACTGCCAGAAGGTGAAATGGTGCCTATACGCACCGTGTATAAAACAGTGTTTTGTTGGCACAGAGGACACAAAACAGTAGTGCAAAATATAGTTTTGTATATAGGTGCTAATACACCACTGAAGTCTTTCTGTCCCTATTCCAGCATCAGCAGCTACCCCTCACTAAAGCAGCCGTTTTGAGCAGAGTGTATATAGTTTTGTATATAGGTGGTAATACACCACTGAAGTCTTTCTGTCCCTATTCCAGCAGCAGCAGCTACCCCTCACTAAAGCAGCCGTAGCTGCAGCACTAATAAGTGCTCAGCTCTTGGGCCTCCACACAATTTTTAAAAGGTCTCAGCTCTTGGGCCTCCACACAATTTTTAAGAGGTCTCAGCTCTTGGGCCTCCACACAATTTTTAAGAGGTCTCAGCTCGTGGGACTCCACACAATGTTTGAGAGGTCTCAGCTCTTGGGCCTCCACACAATTTTTAAAAGGTCTCAGCTCTTGGGCCTCCACACAATTTTTAAAAGGTCTCAGCTCTTGGGCCTCCACACAATTTTTAAAAGGTCTCAGCTCTTGGGCCTCCACACAATTTTTAAGAGGTCTCAGCTCTTGGGCCTCCACACAATTTTTAAAAGGTCTCAGCTCTTGGGACTCCACACAATGTTTGAGAGGTCTCAGCTCTTGGGCCTCCACACAATTTTTAAGAGGTCTCAGCTCATGGGACTCCACACAATGTTTGAGAGGTCTCAGCTCTTGGGCCTCCACACAATTTTTAAAAGGTCTCAGCTCTTGGGACTCCACACAATGTTTGAGAGGTCTCAGCTCTTGGGCCTCCACACAATTTTTAAGAGATCTCAGCTCGTGGGACTCCACACAATGTTTGAGAGGTCTCAGCTCTTGGGCCTCCACACAATTTTTAAAAGGTCTCAGCTCTTGGGCCTCCACACAATTTTTAAAAGGTCTCAGCTCTTGGGCCTCCACACAATTTTTAAGAGGTCTCAGCTCGTGGGACTCCACACAATGTTTGAGAGGTCTCAGCTCTTGGGCCTCCACACAATTTTTAAGAGGTCTCAGATCTTGGGCCTCCACACAATTTTTAAGAGGTCTCAGCTCTAAGCTTCCCTTACTGCTGGGGTGACACACTGTAACAAACCTCCTCCTGTAAGCTTCCCTGACTGCTGGGGTGACACACTGTAACAAACCTCCTCCTGTAAGCTTCCCTTACTGCTGGGGTGACACACTGTAACAAACCTCCTCCTGTAAGCTTCTCTGACTGCTGGGGTGACACACTGTAACAAACCTCCTCCTGTAAGCTTCCCTTACTGCTGGGGTAACACACTGTAACAAACCTCCTCCTTTAAGCTTCCCTTACTGCTGGGGTGACACAATGACACAAGAGGACATGTCTGACCACATCTCACACACACACACACACACACACAATGACAATTAGGGGTGGGGTCTATTTGTTTTCCCCCTTGCCTATGCCATCTGTGGTTGTGGTTGTCATAGGCAACGTGATTTTAAGGGGTGCAGAATTTTGTTCTTCTTTTTTGTACAGTTTGGCTTGGGGTCCATGGCAATGTAGAGGAAAGAAGGTTTCCTTGTCTTGTCTCACTTTACGTAAAAGTTATATTGTGTTTGGAGTGTATTGTTGAGTGGCTGTGATAGTGGCGTAATAGTGCGACTTGGGCGCGTTATATGCACCCAGACATGCTTCCCCTGCTGTCCCAGTTGCATTCCAGCAGTGTTGGCATCATTTTCTGATGTTTCAGGGTGGACTTGGTGACCTCCAAGTGGTCGAATTGAGATTTCCAAGTGTCGAGCATTTTTTTCCCATAGACTATAATGGGATTCGATATTCGGTCGAGTAGTCGAGTAACGCGGTCTATTCGAATCGAAATTCGAAATTTCGAATATTTCACTACTCGCTCATCTCTATTTATTACATTTAAAATGTATACAACAGTATTGTTACATACGCAATGATAAAAATGATTATTTTGTGACATTGGATACAAATGACTGGGTATTCGACATAATAGATATGGTAGACTTGAGACAATCACAGGGTACTGATCTTGGTCAATCTTATAACACGTTCGTCCCCACTGAGGGGCTTTTTCAAATAGCACCTGGACAATTTTGACATCTACAAATGTAATCAAAAAATAAAAAAGAACATATAACTTCATAAATACTTTATTGTTGCCAATTCTTATTCTGGCCACATAAAGAGGACCACTTTGAAATGAATTTAGGAAAGATTACCAAAGTAAACCAAAAATTTAGACCAACAAGCTAAAGAAATGTTTATTTGGAAGATGCTAAGAAACATCTCACTGTACTGTATAGAGCTATTATTTTGTAAGGATGGAGCCTGCATGGTCTTTTGCTGCTGCTGCTATCTATCCAGGTGCCAACAGAGCACAGTAAACAATGATGAAGGGCATATAGGACGGCCACTACACCACACCCCAACAGAGACACAGCACATTACACAATAGTATACTGCACCAAACTGTCCTTGGGCATTTCCACTGAAATGAGGTTGAAACACACAGTGTGTAAGGGTCCTTACCATGGGCATTCATACCATAGAGGTAGGGAAAGCAGCTGCTACCGGGCCCGTGTCAGAAGAGGGCCCGGTGCAAAGACCTTTGGCCTGCTCAGTGTGGTCCGTTTTATGTCTGGAGTGCTATTGCAGTATGGAAGCAGCTGGAGGAATAAGGTGATGGCAACCTTGTTACATCCTGTGAAACCTACACCACTGGCAATCCATGCAGACAGCACGCCATCACTGTATACAGAGGTGGCATTCATCAGTGCGATCAGCTTTCTATGAGTCATCTCTCCATCAGCAGGTGCAGCTCTTGTTACAATTGTAAAATCAACCACATGCCAGGCTGTTACAATGTAACCCAGCAGGGAGATGTCTAGTTTTTAATACTCAGTGCTGTTGCCTGTGTATTGTGGGCTCCTTAGGAGTACAGTATATCTGCTCTTTTTTTAGGGGGCCACTATTGTTTTTCTATGGGACCCTGTGAAATCCTGGCTTTTGCAAGAGATCAGTGATCAATTGTTGACACGATTCTAGTATATTTTGAGTCCATATTTTGGTTGTGTTTCATTTAGCTCCTCTTTACATTTGTGTCAGTCCTAGAGTGTAGAAGGTCCAATTCTGCATATGCTTGTACACAAATATGGCACAGCGGACACTTGTGTATTTGTCCCACATTTTCATTTGCCTGTGGGTTTATTAATATAGTGCTGTTGATACTGCATTTGGAAGCTCTTGGCTCAGGGAGGTGTGCTATGTATTTTTAGATACAGTTGATACTGCGTTTGGAAGCTCTTGGCTCAGGGAGGTGTGCTATGTAGTTTTAGAGTCCATCAGATTTTATGTTTTAATAAATTTAGTCTTAAAAGTTAAAAGCATAAAAATGAATTGAAGAATGTTCTTGCCCCTGTCCTCTCTCACTCTCATATACCAGCAGAGGCACATGGCTATGACAGCTGCAGCTGTGCTCGCAACCAAGTACACTTGCACACACCTCCAACACCCGCCCCAGATACACATTGCTATTCCCTTAAACATATAGGACCATGGCTAGTGTGATTCCACAGGTGTGGCTTGCTATTCCCTTAAACATATATGACCATGACTAGTGTGATTCCACAGATGTGGCTTGCTATTCCCTTAAACATATATGACCATGACTAGTGTGATTCCACAGGTGTGGCTTGCTATTCCCTTAAACATATAGGACCATGGCTAATGTGATTCCACAGGTGTGGCTTGCTATTCCCTTAAACATATATGACCATGACTAGTGTGATTCCACAGGTGTGGCTTGCTATTCCCTTAAACATATATGACCATGACTAGTGTGATTCCACAGGTGTGGCTTGCTATTCCATTAAACATATAGGACCATGGCTAATGTGATTCCACAGGTGTGGCTTGCTATTCCCTTAAACATATATTACCATGACTAGTGTGATTCCACAGGTGTGGCTTGCTATTCCCTTAAACATATAGGACCATGGCTAGTGTGATTCCACAGGTGTGGCTTGCTATTCCCTTAAACATATATGACCATGACTAGTGTGATTCCACAGGTGTGGCTTGCTATTCCCTTAAACATATAGGGCCATGGCTAATGTGATTCCACAGGTGTGGCTTGCTATTCCCTTAAACATATATGACCATGACTAGTGTGATTCCACAGGTGTGGCTTGCTATTCCCTTAAACATATATGACCATGACTAGTGTGATTCCACAGGTGTGGCTTGCTATTCCCTTAAACATATATTACCATGACTAGTGTGATTCCACAGGTGTGGCTTGCTATTCCCTTAAACATATATGACCATGACTAGTGTGATTCCACAGGTGTGGCTTGCTATTCCCTTAAACATATAGGACCATGGCTAATGTGATTCCACAGGTGTGGCTTGCTATCCCCTTAAACATATATGACCATGACTAGTGTGATTCCACAGGTGTGGCTTGCTATTCCCTTAAACATATAGGACCATGGCTAATGTGATTCCACAGGTGTGGCTTGCTATTCCCTTAAACATATAGGACCATGGCTAGTGTGATTCCACAGGTGTGGCTTGCTATTCCCTTAAACATATAGGACCATGGCTAATGTGATTCCACAGGTGTGGCTTGCTATTCCCTTAAACATATAGGACCATGGCGAATGTGATTCCACAGGTGTGGCTTGCTATTCCCTTAAACATATAGGACCATGGCTAGTGTGATTCCACAGGTGTGGCTTGCTATTCCCTTAAACATATAGGACCATGGCGAATGTGATTCCACAGGTGTGGCTTGCTATTCCCTTAAACATATAGGACCATGGCTAGTGTGATTCCACAGGTGTGGCTTGCTATTCCCTTAAACATATATGACCATGACTAGTGTGATTCCACAGGTGTGGCTTGCTATTCCCTTAAACATATAGGACCATGGCTAATGTGATTCCACAGGTGTGGCTTGCTATTCCCTTAAACATATAGGACCATGGCTAATGTGATTCCACAGGTGTGGCTTGCTATTCCCTTAAACATATAGAACAATGGCGAATGTGATTCCACAGGTGTGGCTTGCTATTCCCTTAAACATATAGGACCATGGCTAGTGTGATTCCACAGGTGTGGCTTGCTATTCCCTTAAACATATATGACCATGACTAGTGTGATTCCACAGGTGTGGCTTGCTATTCTCTTAAACATATATGACCATGACTAGTGTGATTCCACAGGTGTGGCTTGCTATTCTCTTAAACATATATGACCATGACTAGTGTGATTCCACAGGTGTGGCTTGCTATTCTCTTAAACATATATGACCATGACTAGTGTGATTCCAGAGGTGTGGCTTGCTATTCCCTTAAACATATAGGACCATGGCTAGTGTGATTCCACAAACTTAACTGACAACTGGTTCCACTTTGAACTTTGAACTTAACTACCAATATGTATTTCAAAACCTCTTAATACTGTGCTAAATAACTTACCACCTGATTGGTAGATCAGGCTGTGTGATGATCATTAGCATGTGATAGTTATCATGTTATGATAACTGAATATAATCATTCACTGTTTTTATTTATTAATGATGAATGGGAACGGCAGATGATGGGTAGCATTCGCTGAATGTTTGACTGTTATCTCTGTAAGGGTCTCTTTTGAGCTACCTTGAAACAGGGCTGCTACAGGGCACTGAAGGGGCCAAGGCAACGGCCCTGATGACAGTCTTTTGACTTCCCACCTGCTTCTATGCTTTCAGGGACACTCCCTACCTAGCACAGCCATATACTAATCAGCCTCTGATTCTTGGGTCAGCCATTTTGCCCTGGACACTGTGTAAAAGTTTTTATGCCCATAAAAAAAGAGGTTTACTCAAGCCATTTTGGACATCTATCTTTTTTGCAGGGTGGTGTATGTCCACGCTAAAGAACTCCTCTGGCCCAATTGCACAAGTGCTTTTGCCAGCAATGTCATGTTCCCAAGTTGCTCCATAGATACTTACCTTACTCCAGTCATCTGCTCCAGTATGCTGCATTACTTGTTGTCAGGGTGTTGGAGCCGGCAGGGGAGCATGCAATGGTGACCATCAATACATTACAAAGGAAGGTGCCTGTTTCAGGCAATGCTGAAAATGCTGAAAATGAAAATGCTGAAAGTGCTGGCTCTATTGTCCTTTGTAAATCTGAGCTTTCTCAACATTATGATGGAGGTGAGAGCAGGCACTATAAAGTATCTTCTACTATGAGTGAATAATGTCTAATAGCCTGTCACATTTGCCACTGGTTTGCTTTAAATTATTTTCTTTTTCAACATCGTATGAATATTTTGCTAATCCTTCATATAGCTGTCATTTTTGAGCTTATTAGAGTTCTGAGCTTCTGAAATTGTTAAACAATGCTGTTTCTGTAGCCATTGATTTCACCCTCTCTGTCTCCTTTTTTCTACATATTTAACTTGTGCTTGGTTTTCCTGAAGCCAAACATATAAAAAAGGGGAAAACAATAGAAGCTTTCAAATCTGAGAAGCTATTCAAATGCAAAAGCTGCACAGTCTGGTTAACTTGTATAATTGATCACTTAACTGTCTTTCATTGTAGCTACCTGAATGCTAAAGTATCCCACTGTTCTCTTCCTCACTGGGTTAGGTTATGTAATTGAAAAAGGCTCTGACTATGTATTTTCCAACAGTTGGGACAAAATACAATGGCATTGTTAAGGCTTCTTTCTCTCCTTTTATTATAAACCTGTCCTACTTTAATGACCGCTGCAAACAGGACAAATTGTGCAATGGCCTGCTGAAATACAGATACTATGGCAGGACTCATTTATTTTGGATAAATAAAATGGATTTTATTTCTACCACGAGAGAATAAACCACAAGCTTGGCGGAAGTTTCATTCAGTTCAGGTGTAAGTGACCCCTCTTCTCATTAGCTGATGTGTTTATATGGATTTTTAATAGTACGTAATTTGCAATAGTGCTCCTTTAATAATTAATAATAATTAATTAATTTAATTAATAATAAATAAATAAATAATAGCTACTAACATTTGTGGCCAAATGTCCACCTTTTTGGTTCCTTAAGCTTAAAACAAGTAAAAAGTTTTAAAAACTAACTTGCAGATGACACTTTGATTCATAATATTCATAATAATGTCGGCTAGTGCCAGCATGTGTTAAATGAATGAAATAAGCCTGTCAGTTAGTGAAGTCTGCATTTTTCTCCTGCTTTTTGCACACTTTTCACCCCTCCAAACAAGCTCTAAATTGCTCGCAAATTTACGCGGTTTTTCCACCCTCTAAGCCATGCCCAGCAGCACTTTTGAGATGATTTGCACTGATTGGCTGATCTCAAATGTGCTGCAGCTACGTGCGCCGGCCTGCTGGCGCACTCCAGGCTCTCTGCTCGGGAGTGCTTGCTCCTGTGCCCAACCATTCAGAAAGGATGCATGTGGAAGCACGCACGGCTGCAAGGAAACCGGGATGTGGCGGTCGGCGATCACAATGTCGTGGGACCCACCAGAAAAAGTGAGTTTACCGGTGACCCAGAGGGGGGTAATACACAGCAGGGCTTCCGGTATAGGATGGCTAGCGGCCATCCCTGGAATCTTTTAGATTTCAGGACCATGGCGAGTAGGTTTCACTCACATTAAATACCTCCTATCCAGGGATAGTTTTAGGATAAATGCCATCCTGTGCCACGTTACAGTATTGTACCCCCTCAAACACATACATTCACAACAATACATTCACGTTCAAAGAATGATAGTGATAGGTGAGGAGAGAAAGTGGGAGACACAATGATGAGAAAATGTAAAGGAGATAGAGAAAATGTGATAAGGGGAGGAGATAAAAACCAGAAGAAACATAGGAACAAAGGGAATGTGAAAGCGGGTAAGGGAGTATGTGGGGAAAAAGAGGGTGCCAAAAGGAAACAAAAGGGTTGGATAACATGAAAAACGAGACGAAAAAGAGGGAATATATAGTAAATAAGAGACAAGGGCTAAGGTAAGTTAGAAGAGCGAAAGAAAAAGTGGGCACATGAAAATAAGAGAAGGAGAAAAGGTAAAATGAGAGAAAGCATTAATTTGTAATACTATGTTATTAATTGAGGGTAGTAGAAAAGTAAGGAAATAAGGTGATATCATTTTTATACACATTAAAATATACGTAGTTAGTCTACTTAGCACCTTATTTCTCCATACCATTCTACTAAAGTTAGTTGCAAATAAGAGAGGCAAAGAGAAGGCAAGAGAGAGGGAGACTAGAGAGGCAACATTCAAATGAAAGAGAAATATGGGGGGAATGTAGAAAAGAGGGAAATCTGGAGAAGATGTGGAAGAGACAGGAAGATGGAATCCCCCCCCCCCCAAAAATCCCAAATCCTGGGTATGTGCATACCTTACTCTCCAGATACACCAAAAGCTGCTAAGATTAATTCACACTAATAACAAAAATCTATGGGGGTTGTGCTAATAACTTGGTGATGCAAGTTTAAGGGGACTGTAAACCCAATGGCAATAATAAGGCAGCAAGCAGCTCACCTGATACTTGTCCCATGTGCCTCCACTCCATTTCCTGAAGTACAGGGTAGATACCATAGCAGGACTCTGAAGTTTGCCATCCTTTTAATTTTATTCCTCTAGGACCATGCATAAAGATATGTGTAAAAAAGTAAAAAAAACTGCCACTCTGTCTTTCAGAGCTCCTAGCGTAAGTGAGCATGATGGCAAGCCACAATGGTCCCACAGCAGTGTCTGGCCACAGCAGAGCATGCTCATGACTCATAAATATGCACCGTGACATGTTCTTCCAAGTTTAGCTAAGACCCAGAAATTAAAGCAAGGATATCTGCTTAGCTTGCAATATATTTACATGTAATCAAAGATTTTTAGACTCTTTGCAATGGCTCAGTTCACAATGTGAATAAAGTGAGAGGAAATGAGTGTGTGTCTGGGCAAGGTCCCTGTGTGAAACTCCCCTGGTCACAGCAAAACTCATCTTTGCCCTGGCTCCCACTGCGTTGTAAACATCTCCTGCTGCATTTCCTGCATCTCTGGGCTGAGAAGCTGTCCTGCTCCCAGCCATTCAGATAGGCTGGGGACGGGAGCGTGCTCTCCTTTGAAGGGAAACAGGGGATGCGGCCACTCTCGCTCCCTATTGCTGAGCTTTGTGTCTCAACAGAGCTGTATGCTGGGCATTAATATGCACGTCATATGGTGCTTATTGAATAGGAGCCCGTGCATGCGTTGCTTGATAGAAAGTTTTAATGGCTGACCTGGCGGGTTTCACTAAGTGGGGCATCCACAATTGGGATGCCCTTGGGGCAAGAGTCAAATCCAGGCATAGTATAATCCTTTATCAAATAATTAGCATTGTCGCACTGATGCATGCTCCAACTGCTGCGATGTGCAGGAACAGATTGCAAGTCGGTATGGATCATTTGTAATTCTTTATTTTTGTTACCGACCTACTGACCTACCTATGTATATAAAATGTACAGTACAAATATTTCTAGTTTTTTTTAGATTATACTAATGGGTTGGAATATCTGAATAAATGTTGTTAGTACTCTTGACCTGCGTTGACCCAAATTTGGTGAAGACATTTTCCTATTTACAAGGCATGTAAGTCTATAAAATGCCACACCTAGCAGCAGCCTGGAAGCTGGCAGCACACAGGAGCCTTGATTGATGTGCTTGTTATTTATTGTCTTCAACTCCCTTTTATTTAGTGCATTCACCAGTAGCAGTAAATACTTGTAAGTCATTAATGCTGTATTTGCACAGCCTACACCTTTCTTACCTCACCAGCAGAGGACAGGTTAGGCTGTAAAAATACTACTACTAACAAGATGGGATGCTGGGAGTCATGCTGTGCTCCATTCATAAAATCAGTGTTTTCCCAGACACACCTTTCCATTAGGAGCCCTGGTGTTCTGCATATTTAAGGAGAACGTCACTGGCAGTTTATAACAGTACACAGTGAACTAAATCTTTTAAACCCGTCATGGGAGGGTCTGCTGAGTAGCTCACGTAGCCTGAAGCTTATTCTGTATAATAGGAAGTGCCGATGCCCCCCCCCCCGCACTTCTTTTTTTGTGCATATATGGCCACTGTATTCTTGTGCATACATAGGATTTTTTTCTGCATTAAGCCCATCCATACAGTGAGACAAACAAAAGCAGTGTACACAGGCCCGGAGTGGTGGGCTGCCCTAATCATGGCACCTGGAGAGCAGTTGGGGGGTTAGGTGCCTTGCTCAAGATCAACACAGTCATTACGAGAATGGAACCTGCCACCCTCCGAACACAAAATCGTTTACTTGTCATTAGGCAACAACTGCCCCTAAAATGTTGCAGGCCACCTTTCAACTGTTACCAACTTTTAGATGTAAAATTCACACCACAACATTAAGCCATGTTATCATGCTATTTAAAGGTTTCTAGTTTTCTATAGGTTGGAAACAGGGTTGAGATCTAGTATAAAAACAGTTCCTCCCACCTAACTGTCACTACCCTTGGCTGGAAGCCAAGGAAGGATGAGGGGGACCTGGGGACCCTTTAGTTCATTTCCCGGGAAGCATCTAATTGCAGCTTAATTTTAGCTGATAAAGCACTGGACAGAGGTCAAGAAAAGGTAAGTATGGGTTAATTAAGATTAATACAAATATGTGTGTGGTCCCCCTTGTTTTATAATTACTTTTGAACTGGAAAGGGAGCCAAATGACCCCACAGGGCCAAGGTTAGTTACAGTAGCACTTCCTCTTGCTGCACCTTTGGGTGAAACGGGTTAATGGGCTACTTATCAGGCCATCAACCAGCTTTTCTGTGTTAGGGCCGGACGCCAAACTCAAACACGGTCTTCTGGCTGAAGTCTCTGTTCAGGTTTGGGAAAGTTTGGTATGAACCCGAACTTCGTGGCTTGCTACAAACCCAAACTTTGTAGTTTGGGTTTGCCCATTACTACTCGTGATACAATATACTTATTATATCCCCTCACAGGGCAGCCCTCAACTATCCTTAAATTGCCCTGCATTGCTTCCAAAATATGTTCTATTGCTACCCTCCTCTCAGGACGGAAAAAGTATATGCCAACACCTATGTATTAAATATTGTCTCTTTATGCCAGTCTTGTGATTACCAATGCCACATTGTCTATAGGTTTGCATATGTTCTACCTTTCTTTCTAAAAAAAATTAAATATAGAATGCTACTGAAAAGTGCTACTTGATGAAAAAAGATTGGGAACCCATGATCTAGACCAGGGGTTCCCAAAACCTTTCCCACCAAGAACCACTTTTTATTTTCCAATTGTATTAAGTAAAACCTGGGTGGTGCGTATGGATTGTCGTATAAAACACACAATTGAATGTGAAAATTAAAGTGAATGATGTAAAAGTAATTATGGTGCAAATAAAGCTTGATTGAATAATACATGGCAGTAGATCAGGTTGGCACACAGGTCAGTTTGCAGCCTTGTCAAGTACCACCTTATAGGATGTGAAGTACCACCTGTTGGGAAACCCTGATCTAGACCAAAGGTTTCCAACCAGTGGTACAGCTACCATTGGTGGTGTGTGGGATCCTATCACAAGACTGCAGACTAATCTGTATACCAACCTGATCTGCTGCCACCTGTACTTTTCCCAAGCCTGATTTGCTCCTAAGTACACAACTGCTCCTCAAGACAATGACACAGATTGAAATGGCTTGACAACCCATACGTATCACCCAGATGGTACTTGTGATAATTAGAAACTAGAAAGTACTACTTGATAAAAAAAGAAAAAATGATTGGGAATTCATGATCTAGATCCAACAAGACTTACTTGTCATACTTCCTAATTACAACTTCCTGTACAAGATTCCTTTTGATTAAGTAGAGTATTTAACATGATCTTTTGGAACTGATATTACATACATCACTCACTTTTTGACATTTTACACATGGAACTTCCTTAGTTTAATCAACATTTTAATAAAACGAAAATCAGCAGAATGCTAAAAAATCAGCTTAAAGCTGACAAACACCAATGCAACATGGGTGTTAGTCCCCACCACTATATGACAGGCTGGGGGTAGAGCATCCAGAATGCTGGAGCACCCCCCACATACCACACCAGGAATCCAGCACCGCGATTGGCTCTTCTGTGGGTAGGCTATTCCTGCAGCCGGGACAATGGAGACACTAATCACCCACGTGAGGGCCGGGCGGCCAATCGCTGCACTGGATTCCATGTGGAGGATAGGGGTGAAAGTAAGCTTTATGGCATTCTGGATGCCCCCCCCCCCACTGTCATATAGCAGCGTCTATAATGAGCCACACATGCAAATGTTTTGCTTCAAATGTTTTAACCCTAAACTGATCAAATGATAAAAAGAATGAGTGTGTGTGTACACTGGAATATATCTTCTCTCCTTGTTCACTTTAGAATAAGATGCTATTGGTTTTCTGTTCATAAAATTGAATTTATTTTTTTACAATAAAATCAATAGACACAAAATTCTGTTTTTTGTGCCACTAAAATGTCTTATGCTTTGGAGCTCTTTCATGCCCCATGGAATAGCAAATAACAGAAATCTGCCCTGGAAGAAGATTCTAGTATGGTCAAAGCTTGTGTTTAGCATTTTATTTTCTGACATCAACTGCTTCTGTTCTGAAATTGCATGACAATGTTTTATTCTTTACTATCATCATTACTAATTTAATTGCTAATTGTAATAAAAATGTTATTATTTTGTGTGGATATGCTGGAAGTCATGTAGCGTTAGATAGAAAAGTCTGGAAACCGTCTCCACCACTTTAGAAACGTTTTAAAATTTGCCTGTATAACTTACTTAACCACAACACCTAAAATAGCGCAAAACATATTCCTGTTTTTGTTAAAGCGGAACAAAACTCAGGATTTTGATTAGCGTCCAGTGGTGTTTGCACTCCCACCCCCAGCCTATCTTAATGGCTTGGGGTGGGAGCGCACTCAGAGGCACGGCAAAAGGGCCACCAGGCGGGTTTTGTTCTGATTTAAGGTCACTAGCAATGTGGTAGGTACGTTTTTGTGGAAAGATACTGATTTTATCTGAATATGTAAAGGTCTCCAAATAAGGGGGTTATTTGAGAAACACAAACGCCAGGTAGTGCCACGTTGCGTCGGGTGAACGCCGGACACAGTATGTGAAAACCACATATATTAAAGTCAATCTGGTGGGCACCTCTAATAGCGTCATGTAGTGTCACATGTATCACTAGCGGAGGCTCAGTGTATAGCGCCGGCGCTCTAGATTCAGCAGCGCCATGTAGCACCTGTCGCTCAGTGTCGCTCTCCCATACACTTCAATGGTGTTTTATTTGGTTGTGTATAAATAGCGTTTTCCTAAAGTAATGTTCTAAATTTTTGGTTCAAATCATTCTGTGGCCTCTCCTGGCCAGCAACCAAACACTTTGATTGTGTTTTTTTTTTTTTTTTCTATGCAGAATTGAATGTGCAGGTCTGCCATTGCCATGTCATTGTCACAATGTTAAAACATTGTCATTCCATGTGTTTTCGCTCTGGTGCTGGTGGATATGTGTTAAGAAACAGACTTTTATCACATAGCTTCTGGCGCTAGAGCACCCAGTTTTAGAGCGCCGCCGCAGGTTGTGCATAGTTTTGTCTTAAATATGGGCTTCATGTGCTGGGTGCACTTGACTGGTGCTACCTATCGTTCACTGCAGCGCTGTCCTATTGTTAGATGTAGCGGCATCTTGGGTGCTTTGACCTCGGGACACCACCTAGAGTTCTCGATTGGCTCTGCAGTGAATCAGGGAGAGCGCTTCTACAGCGCCCTCCAGACATCACATTTACCACTGCCGGAAAGGATAGTACAACGTCATTTGTCCGCCTGCTACGCCAGGTTATAGCTCCAGACACCCGCTGGTGACCACTTGCTAAGCGCCGCTGCATAGATCTGGCTCACATGGCAATACTGGGCGCTAGTCTTAAATAAGCCTCTAAATAGAGAAGTTTTCCATGCATAAGTATATGACCCCCCCCCCCCCCCAACACACACACGCTTGCTGGATTACTATGGTAGCTCATGATTTCTAAGCCAGTGTCGTGGATTTTTAATCTGTCTGATGTTTGTGGGACCAAATGAGCAATGGCTGCTGGTTTCCTAATTTAGGTCCAAGTTCTTGGAAATAAGCTTTTTGTAACACCCACCAGCCACACTTCGCTCCTCCTGTGCTAAGCCAATTTTGGGTGTTAAAATAACTCACCTGATTGCTGCAATTCTTCCCAGATGCTGGCGAGGGGCAGGGCTCTGGACTCCAGTGACAGCTGGACTTGAGTGAGAGCCAAGCACAGAATTGGATGATTAACCTGTCACTCAAAGTCCTAGCTTCAGCTTCTGTGCAGATTGCCCCCCCCCCCCACCAGTGAGCTGCTTCTTATGTTATTGCTTGGGGCGAGGGAGGGGTGCGTAGAGTGTTATTAAGGGGGTTATTTAAGAAACGATAACGCCAGGTAATGCCACGTAGCAGCACTTAGCGTCGGGTGAACGCTGGGCACCGTATGTGAAACCACATTTAAGAAAGCGAATCTGGTGAGCGCCTCTAACAGTGTCATGTAACGTTACATGTATTACCAGAGGTTGCTCAGTGTATAACGCCGGTGCTCTATGTTCAGCAGCGCCATGTAGTACCTGTCACTCAGTAGCGCTCTCCCATACATTTCAATGGGGTTTTATTTGGTTGTGTTTAAATAGCGTGTTGCCACAGTAAACTTTAACATTTTTGTTTCAAATTATTGTGTGGCCTCTCCTGCCCAGCTAACAAACACTTTTATAGGTTTTTTAATTTTTATGCAGTAGTATTGTATGTGCAGGTCTGCCATTGCAGTGTCATCATCACAGTGATAACACATGTGTTTTCGCTCTGGTGCTGGTGGATATGTGTTAAGAAACATACTTTTATCACACAGCGTCTGGCGCTCAACGCTAGAGAGCCCAGGTTTAGAGCGCCGGTGCTGCTTGTGTGTAGTTTTTTCTTGAATACAGACTTCAGAGCCGGATTCCAGACGCACTTAAACCGGACCAACACCCATTAGTGGGGGGGGGGGGGCATCCAGAACGCTTGAGCCCCCTCGCACCTAACTGCACAGAACTCTGAGAATACTCACCCTTATTACGAGCCAGCACCGGAAAAGGAGCCCCGCGATTGGCCGCTGCATCAGTCACATCCCCGCTATCCCTTTAACTGGGCTTGTGCCCGCACCAGTCATTTGTGAATTGCCAGTGCGGGCACGCTCCCTATTAAAGGGTAGTGGGGGATGCGGCTGAGCATGCTGACTGAACGAGAGGCTGCGCATGCACCATAGGACTGAGGAAGGGTGAGTGGGGCATCCCCGATCGGGGTGTCAAAATCCTGGGTTTTGGTCCACTTTAACTCCACTATGGTTTTTACTATCCTGGATTTTGGTCTCTGCTCCCCAGGCACCTAGAATTTGGATGCCCCGCTGTGTGAACCCCCCCCTTCCAGGTCACTCAGTGAACTTGCCTTTGCCTGACCCTATGGCGCATGTGCAGGCTCACGTCCAATCAGCAAGCTCGACCGTGCTTGTCAATTTAGGCTAAGACTTGGTTAAGGGCCAAGTCTAGCCGCAAACAGCCGACTCTGCCTGCTACCCTCTATCATGGTGCGTGCCTGCGATGGCCATTCACAAATGCCTGATTCGGGGCCGCACCCTGCTGAAGGTATAGCCAGTGGCGACTGTGACTTGTTCATTAACCTTTGATCAGGGAGAAGGTTTTTTAGGGGACTCGAAGGGTCTCACAGAGTGAGGCATTCTGAGTCTGGATGCCCCGGGGGGGGGGGAGGGAATCAGCCGCTTTTGGTCCACTTTAATTCATTTAAATTAAACTAAATTACCTAATTACATGTCTGCTTACCTAAACCAGGATGTCCCCCGCTGGACTTCAAATGCCCCATGTTAAAATGGGAAGAGTCCAAACATAACTCGACGCATCTTGCAACAGCTTGGAAGGGCCTATAGCTGGAAACAATCAGGAAAAACCAAGAATTGACTGAAAAGCTCAACCGCGCAAGCAGGACAGCACAATGTGCACTGTTAGCTTTAGAGACATATATATTTATATTATTTAGTTGTTCAGCATCATCATTCATCATCTTCCATAGCGTGTGGTTTACAGACAGGGTACAACAACTATCACAAGCAAGGAGTTACAGAGCTCAAGTTTATTGTCCAGGCTCACTCAAATGCATTTCTGCTGTGTAGGGCAGCCATGCAATTGATTTTAAAGTTTGACTGGGAAACGCTCCTGTTGTGGACTGAATTTAAACCCTTGCGCCCTTTCTATTCTTCACACAAACCCTCAGGAATACAGGGAATTGGGAAACCACATGCTCATAGGTATGTGAACATAATCCTAACACACATGTTTATTTTACATTCCAAAGGAGAAAAACAATAAGGCACAACAACAAAAGCCTGACAAGAAACACGTTTTTCTTTAAGCCAATTTGTGGGTAGGGTGTGGTTTAGGAGTGTAGCTTATTTAAAGACTTTTGAGGAACAAATTAGTAAATTTGCATTTGCATGCTTTTCATTTATAGGCGTCACCCTGACCTGCTCAAAGGATCTTCTGTTAATAGCAAATGTTGGCGATTAGCAGGCTGATTCATTATTAGCGGCAGGTAGCGACAGATGAGCGTTTGTAGCAGGCATTTCAGAGCGCCTGCTAGTAGTCGCTGTGCTCGGCCGTGGGTCGCTAGTTCAGGGCGACTCAGTCACTGTGCAGCAATGATGAATACATTGTGGGGAGTCGCTTTATGACTGGTACAGCTCTGTATGGGAGCGAATGGTAGCGTCCGACTCACAACATATTCATCAAAAAAACAGCCTCACACACCTCCGGCGCTCAAAAATGCTTCGCTGTAGCCCAGAGCGCTGGAGGCTGTGTGATTAAAGGCTGTGTTTTAACATGTACCCAACAGCAACAAAGCAAAAACATATGGAATTACATTGTAATAACATTGTAACATGAACACATTGCCAGACCTGTAATGTCAATTCTGCATAAATATATAGAACATGAAAAATATTTTCAAAAATGGCTTCTTCTATGCCAGGAGAGGTCACAACATTATTTGAGATTTAAAAAAAAAATTAATAATAAAAAACCCCTGTTTAAAAAGAAATAAAAGAATGTCCATTGAAATGTATGGGAGAGCGACAGGTAGCGAGAGGTAAGACATGGTGCTCTGCAAGGCTGAACGCCTGCGCTGTACGCTGAGGCTGGGATAATGATGAATCGGATGCTAAATTTCGTTATCCCAGTCGCTCAACAGATTCTGCTTGATAAATGTGTAATTGCATGCCGTGTCCGGCGTTCACCTGACGCTACCTGTCGCTGCCTGTCATACAAGGCACTACCTGATGCTATCCCTTCATGAATAAGGGCCTGAAGAGGCTGATTTATTAATAGCGACATGTAGCGACAGTTGAGCGACTGTAGCGGTATTTTCACCGCGCCCGCTAGTAGTCGCTGTGCTTGGCCGTTGTTCGGTTGTTGACAGTCGGTGTGGCGTAATGTTGAATACAAGGTTACAAGTCGCTATTTGATAGGTTCCGCGATGTATGTGTGCGCATGATAGTGACTGGTCAGAGCGACCGGCTTCCACCATATTCATCAAAAAATCATGCTGAAAAAATTCAAGCGCTGTGAAATGCATGTTTAAACCCCAGAGCGCTGGCGGCGATGTGTTAAAAGTAGTTTTTTTAACCCCCAAACCACCATATTTTTGTAAACCAAAAAAAAAAAAGTATTTTAAATAATTTAGTAATATGAATACATTAATATCAGACCTGTAATTTCAATTCTGTACAATTTTAAAAAAAAACATTTTCCCTTAAAAAAATTATCTAAAATGGCAGAAGTGGTCACAGAATTTTTCACAAAAAAAAAAAAAAAAACATTAATAACAATGAATTAGTAATATTTAAATATTGTTCCATTGAAATGCATTGGAGAGCGCCAGGTAGCGAGAGGTCAGACCTGTCGCTGTTCAAGTTCGGACACTGGCGCTGTGGGCTGAGGCTGGAATAATGATGAATGAGTGGCTATCTGGCGCTATCTCAGTCGCTAAGCAGGATCGGCTTGATAAATGTGTGATTGTGGTGGGGAGCCGGCGTTCTCATGGCGGGGCCCGTCATTACCGGCCGCTCACCAGTCGCTACCTGTCGCTATTCCTTCATAAATAAGGGCCTAAGTCAATGCTCAGCCACAGATTCAGAGCTGCTGTAAACTGGCCAGATACCTGTCATCCTGCATTTGTTGGGACAGTCGTACCCAAAATATCAGAAAAAATGGGACATTTTGGTGTCCACAGAGGTTTTGGAGGGGCAAGGTAATAAGTGACTCCAAATAGGAATGTGGGACATCTGGTCACTTTAGATTGGGAGCTACCCCCCCCCCCCCCCTTTGTAGCCTATCTTTGTCCCGAAATAAAACCATAAAAACCCTGAGAAGAACAGAAAGATGGACAGTAAAGCACAGAGTTAAAAGCTATCCTTGTATCAGCTGCTCTTTCTATAAACCTGCACTGACCTGTTTTCCTGAGCTTTTATCAAAAGCATTATAGAGCTGTGAATGGGAGCTGTTACCTGATTTCAATGCACATTTCTGGAAAAGCCTCATCTTTGTGGGAGAAAATTGCAGCCATAACTGCAAGTTTTGTGACACAGCAAAGGCCCATTTATCTTTGTAGCACATTCATAAATAACATAAGCTTGATTCATCGTTGTGTTCAAAACCTGAAATCCTGGTATTAAAAAATAGTTACATACTTTCATGGAACAATAAATTTTAATAGTACTATATCAAAATTTGCCTGACTGCTGTCTTGGATGAATCAAAAAATGTTTGCGCTCTAAGGGGACAAGCTGCACTTACTAATGCAGACAATAAGTTGCGCTGAAGGCTTTTCGCAGCTGCAGACCCCGAAGCATCAAGAATGTATCACACCAAAGTGTCACTTAGAACTCAAGCCAGAAAATTGTTGTTTCTTGAGGTGTTACTACAGGAAAATCACCTCTGTGGGTTTGTTGGCTGCTGCCAAATAAATGACAACTTAATTTATGCCATTCTAAAGCAACATCGCTGAGCCATTCTGCCTCGCAGTTAAGTGCACTCCACGAAAGAGCAGAACGCCGCTAAAAGAGCAACAGGTTACTGCGCTGCGCTCCTGAAAATAACTGAAAACCTGGTAATGTCTCCCTGACAAAAGGTATGAATTCGAAGTGCGAAAACATTTTAAAGCAGCGCTATCACAAAAAAATAAAAATCCAAATAAATATGCTAGATGGCAAGAGGAGGGGTTACTTATACACACCGCATCAAAAAAAAAAACAAAAAACACCCAAGCCTGTTTTCTTGTTTTCATAGAAAGAAGAAAATCTGGGGGTTACGGGTTTTGAATGTACCATTCTCCTTTTACAGAGTAGATCTACTCAACTCTAGCGGTTTGTCTTCTGAGCCAGCCTGTGCTAGAATTACATCATATTGCTATTGCAATTCTTCTGATTTGTGTTGATATTTTACCTATAGGGGGTTGATTTATTGTATTCGTGACTTTGCTTGACTTTCATCTTCCCAGTTTTCGCGCGTATGTGCGCATAGAGGGAAAACTGAGGTGCATGGAGCTCGAATTGAAGTGGAGAACACCAGTGACAACTTACCTTCGGCGTACCTTTTGCTATGTTTGCACCGCAATTTACTGCTGAACTTTTGTGGCATTTACTTTAAAAAATGCTTTGGGGAACGTTGGCGACCTGTTGCTGTGGATTTAGTGTAGAAGAAACATGGGAAGGCTAATTTATCACTAGCGCCATGTAGCTTCACTTGAGTGTCTGAGACGCTATTAGCCCCTCAGCTGCGACAATGGCCACAGGCAGACAGCGCAGTTAGCATTTGACGATGTAGGCTACCTATGGCGCTGTGTCTTGTTGTATGTATATGTATGTGTCTTGTTTTTTCCAATGGAGATAGCAACATGTAGTGGTGGTAGGGAGAGCCAGAAATCATTTGTATTTCACATGTAAATGAACAGCGCCAGCTCGGGCGATATTCAGATGTACATCGCTAGGTGAAAAACAACAAAAGTCTTTAACTGGGGATGGCAGCCCAGTGATCAAATGACAAGAAATGGAATGGCATTGGGGACATACAAATGACATAACACGTAACTGTCAGGCATGAAAACGCAAGTTAGCAGCAGGTAACCTAACAGGCTGACTCATTATTAGCGGCAGGTAGCGACAGATGAGTGTCTGTAGCAGGCATTTCAGAGCGCCCACTAGTAGTCGCTGTGCTCGGCCATGGGTCGCTAGTTCAGAGCCACTCAGTCGCTGTACAGCAATGATGAATACATTGTGGGGAGTCGCTATATGACCAGTACAGCGCTGTATGGGAGCGAATGTTAGCTACGACTGGTCATTGCGACCAACTCACAACATATTCATCAAAAAAACAGCCTCACACACCTCCGACGCTCAAAAATGCTTCGCTGAAGCCCAGAGTGCTGGAGGCTGTGTGATTAAAGGTTGTTTTTTAACATGTATAAACCAGTAACAAAGCGAAAACATATGGAATTACATTGTTATAACATTGTGACATGAACACATTAATGCCAGACCTGTAATATCAATTCTGCAGAAATATAAAAAATGTAAAAATAAAATGAAACAATGGCTTTTTCAAGGCCATGTAAGATCCCAACATTATTTGAGAATAAAAAAAATAATAAAACAAAAACCCTGTTTACAGAGAAATAAAAGAAAGTCCATTGAAATGTATGGGAGAGCGACAGGTAGCGAGAGGTAATACGTGGCGCTCTACAAGGCTGAACACCAGCGCTGTACGCTGAGGCTGGGATAATGATGAATCGGACGCAACATGGCGTTATCCCAGTCGCTCAACAGATTCTGCTTGATAAATGTGTAATTGCGTGCTGTGTCCGGCGTTCACCTGCCGCTACCTGTCGCTACCTCTCATTTACAAGTCACTACCTGACGCTATCCCTTTATGAATAAGGGCCTAAGTACAATAATGATCCAAAAAAACATCCTAAACAGGTCAGGGATCCTGTGTCACTTGATTAAAAAATTAAAGAAAGTTAACTAGAAGTCACCCAAAAAACGGGACTGGAATGGCTAATTAAAGTGGGAGAACGAGACAAGTGTCTGATGTGGCGCTGTAGGGAACAAAGTGCTAATGCTAACAAAGCACCCGGCGCACTTTTTAAATGGAAAGCTACATGGCGATAGGAGAGGCGCTAAACATTTTTGGGCGTTAGCGTTTTTTAAATAAACCCCCAAATCAAAACCAAATACACTTTTATAGTATATGTCGTTATGGGAGGGGGTCTCATAATATATGTGGGGTGTCTAGGGAGTGTCTGGGTTGTCTGAAGAGCTTCAGAAAAAAAGTTTAATAAAAAATATAAAAGTAATGTGAAAATAATATCATTCATTTTCACACTGACACTCACGCTCGAAAAATAAGTTAAAAATGCTAAAAAGATGTAAAGAGACGATCTCAAGACAAATAACATTGATTCCTATGGGGTTCGCTGCTAAAAGTTGGCAAACAGAAAAGGTGCTGGAGTGCTAACGGCCACACCACTAGCATTGGGTGCACACCCGCCCCCAGCCTCAGCTGTGGGGGGGGGGGGGGGGGGTCACACAGAGGGGCAAATCCCAGCACTTTTCCTGTCCTTATGCTTACCGTAATATATATAACTTTATTCTACTGCAGCTATTTATACTAACTATATATTTTTTTCTCTCCTGAACTGGACCTATCCCTGTAATTAACCTTCTTATGGTCCGGACTGCCAAGCTAAATTCCTTGTATATATTGCATAGTGTGAAATAAACAGATTCTGGGCCCGATATTGGATTTCTTTTTCACCTGATTCAGTATAAATAACTCAATCCACCATTTGCGATTGATACACTTGCCCTTATAATGAGGAGCTGGAACCAGCCATGATGAATGAAATTATGGGGTTTATTCATCAAGGGATGGCGGCAGATAGTGCCTCATAGCGGCAGGCAGCGTCTGGTAAACGCTGGGCGCTATACGCAATACCACATTTATGAAGGCGATTCTGGCGACTCTAACAGCTCCATGTAGCGTCCGATTCATCATTACAGGTGGCTCAGTGTATAGCTTCGGCGCTCTAGCTTCCAGAGCACCAGGTATTACCTGTCGCTACCTGTCGCTCTCCCATACATTTCAATGGACGTTTCTTTTCTTCTTCTGTTTAAAATGGGTTTTTTGTTTTTATTTTTTTTCTCTCAAATAATTGTGTGACCTCTCCTGGCCTAGAAAGAGTCATTTTGTAAACTTTTTTGATTTTTTATATTTTTATGCAGAATTGTACAGGTCTGGCATTAACGTATTAATGCCACAATGTTACAACAATGACATTCCATGTGTTTTCACTTTGTTACTGGTTGATATGTGTTAAAAAACAGCGTCTGGCACTCTATGCTACAGCGACCAGATCCAGGGCGCCGACGCTGTGTGAGTCTGTTTTTTTGTTGAATATGATGTGAGTCGCTGAGAGTCGGGCACACTGAGCTGGCGCTATCTTTCACTCCCTGCAGCGCTGTACTGGTGTTAGAACGCCCAACATACATCACATTCATCAATGCCGGCCAGGTTCCTACAGCAACTGAGGCGCTCTGTTACAGCGCCCAATAGCCGATCACAGCGTATACTAGCGGTCGCTCTAAGCGCTGCTATTCAGATGCTCATCTGCCTATACCTGGCGCTAGTAATGAATCAGCCTGCCCATCAGCTTCCACTCAATGAAATCCAGATTTTTAAGTTGCATTAAAAGTCCTTCAGGAACGCATCATAAAAGCATTTACCAACAGAGAATAAGTCCAGACATGATGCGTTTAGCAATAGCTCCTTTTTTTCATGCATATTTCTGCCCCAGAGGATCCTCCAGTGGGACCCAGGTACTGATTTAGAGGCACCTTCAGGGCAGGACAATAGATGTAAAATGAATAAAGTGTTTCTGGCTTGCCTGGAGCGTCCTCGGAGTACAATTTGTACCTTTACCCCATCCAACATTTCCATTCCATACCCAATATAAACCCTCAAAACCAAGAACTTGACTTCAAAAAGATTTATTATACATCAACCACTGCTGAAAAAAACATTCACATAACATAGCTGTAAACAATATAACAATGATCACAACAACTGAACGCTGCCTGCCCCGCCCTGATGATCTGCTGGCTGGTGGGGCAGACAAGGATGAAGCTTGTGGGGGGAAGCACCCTGTCTCATGGGCAGCGGAACCACGGGATTGATAGGGTAGAGGGGACACTAGGCCCCAGACCCATTCCTCTCCCCTTCTTTCTGCATCCTTCCGCAGTCTGCCTAACAGGGCCTCCATGGACAAGGGCTATGAAAAGGAGGGGGTGAACCTACAGTACTTACCTAATTCTCCCACAATGTCACTAAAGGGCATCCCTTTTCTCCTCTCCTCCGCTTAAACTCCCCTACTCACAGCCCTTTCAGGACCTTCTCCCTTTTTGCCTTCCCCCATGGCTAGCCAATCACAATCCGCCCCCCCTCCCCCCTTGAGCACACCCCCTGGGTCAGTCATGTCTCTCAACCCCTTAAATAGGCCTTAAAGAGGCCTTCATTTCTTTATATTTGCTTTTGGGCAATAAACATATATTTAACCAAACTAATTGCATTTTATATGAAGGGTGGGCCCCAAGGATACTTTTCTCGTCAGATAGGGAGAAATCACATGCTTGTGTTCCAATAGCTAAGGGGTTACTGGCAATGTCCTTACCTAACCTGCTGCTTGATTTAGCCAAAGCTGCTAATGTGCTCACCTGTTACAGTGGAAGGATTCTGGGACTTGTAGTCAGAAAGCATACTACGATCTTTACTAAAGGCCAGGAAAACTGCTTACACTTTACCAACACAGAGCCACAGTAATATAAATAACTCAGAAACAGCATGCTGATACGTAAATTTGGGGGCACAATCCTAACACAAATGTTTATTTTACATTCCAGAAGAGAAAAGCAATAAGGTAGAACACCAAAAACCTGACAAAAAGGGAATTTTCCTTTAAATACACTTACCCCCTCCCAGTAATCGCTGGTACCACCCCCATTTTTCCTGATTCAAAATGCCTCTACACATTGCATGCAGTTAAAGAGACACTAGGAAACCAGCAGGTATAGCATCCTAGAGGCTATTTTTGGAAAACATTATATTAATCATCTGGGTGTGTATTTCCTGATCCTCCAGGTCTCGGTTCCAGGTAAAGATGAACATTTTGGCACCTCCGCATCGTTTTCTTAGTAATAAATTCAGCTGTCCTTGCCAGCTATCATCCTAGATAGATGTGGTGCCATTCAAACCCTGCAGCTTCGTCAACGGCGTCCCACCTCTCTGCCATAAATTTCTATTCCGAGAATGCTTTGCCTTTATTGCTTACTAATTACTGGTTGTCTTTGTTGAACTGTCATGACTCATGGGCATATATAAAGGTGTTTCTTTTAAAAAGCGCTTGTAATATCTCCATTGTTTACCTGTAATTTGACATGGTGCATGGTTCAGATACATTAATCAGTTCAATTGATTTGGGACAGAGATTACATGCATTCTCACTTGCCCAGATGACTATATTGACAGCGTTTTTGCTTTTTTTTTTGTTTTGAGAAGTGACTGTGTTGTCAAGGATTCACATGGAACAACTACAAAGCAAACAAACAATGAAAAGGTGATGAAACTCCTGGTGTCTTTCATGTAAGGCTCCTAAATAACCACCACTGTCTCAACAGAAATCGGCTTATGTACATCAGCACTCGTGTTACATATACAATGTACAAAATGTACATTTAGCAGTCAACTTTAAAATGCCATGAACACCAAAGAGCTAATAAACTTATTGTTTATTTAGGAAATTGGCAATTTTTTCTACCTCCTCTTTCCTACTGTTTCCGAAACTAGTGGGCTGTCTCAGCTAAATCAAGAGCTTCATAGTAGCAGGAACAGGGCCGTACATACCATAGAGGCACGTGCCCTTGGGCCAGCAGAACAAGGAGGCCCGACACAAGTTACCTATACCATCGCTTCAGAATGTACACCCCCCAGCTTCATACCTACCTAAGCAGCCAAGTCCCCGGTTTATCCTATGGACCAGCAATTTCCTCACTGTGCGTGCTGTGACTTGCTGCCATGCACATGCCGCACATACGTCACTGTGCACGAGCTGCCCTCGCCACCATGCACCGCTCGTCGTATGCAACACTCACATCCCTCATTATCGTTAGCACCATACGCCTCCCTCGCCGCCTCCTCCTGCACCTCCAGCAGATTCTGGTTGGGGAATGTCTGCCCAGGGGTGGGAGGGGGATTGTCAAGGGTTGTGCTGCTGAAAGAAGCCCGTCCCGTGATGGGGGCCTGTTTATGTGGCCTCATTTCGCAGGTGCCGCATGCCTCCCTCGCCACCTTCTCCCACACATTAAGCAGATCCTGGCTGGTGAGTGTCCACGGGAGTTGGTTGCTGCTGAAGGGGGCCTGGCTATGGGATCCCATCATGTATGCCCCTGAGCAGGAATATAATGTATTAAAAGCATGAGGTGTGTATGGCTTTCAAGAGTTGAAGTACTACTGTTGTGCAATATGACACTCTAATGTAGCAGCACGTATATAAACCTTTCAACAGATGGGAACTACTTTTGCTTCCCTGTTTTACAAAGGAGGACCTGACGTTCTGATATGTTTGTAGAAATGGGCCTAGGAAATAGTGCATTCCCAGAAGGCTGTAATTGTCCTCTTGAGATCAGATCATACTTTATTTTGCCAGATATATGCAACATAAGTATACTAAAAATTTATTGTGGCAGGGAGGCTACAGCGAGAACAAGTGGGGACTTAGGGGGGAACAAAACCCACCAGCGGCTGCCATGAAATCTAAAAGATCCTTTGGACCCCATCCCAGTTCATAGGGTAGGGTGGCTGGCATGTCACCTGCCAGCTCCGCAGGTGGCATGCCAAATTTTTTGACCTGGATCTTGCTGATATCCAACATGGGACTAAGTGGACAAATCAATAATCTGCCCGTATTTGAAGCCCATCACACCTAATAACCACATTTTTTTAAACAAATACATGTGCTTTGCCAGTCTACGCCACTCTTTTGGTTATGAGTAAAACTGGTAACTGGCTTTCTGAGAATCAACAATGGCTCCTCTAAAGGTGGGCATACATTTTTTTTTTCACCATTATTGTTTAATAGCAGTTAATACTCTCTAAAGTCCGCTTAAAGCAGACCAAAATGGCAGTAAACCAGCTCTAGAGTCTAAAAGACTCCAAAGTTCAGTTACAGCTTGTCCCTAGGGCATCTGATTTGGTATGCCACTCTATGTATACCCCCCCAGAATCGCCTGTATACTGACCTCAGGAATAGTCTCTACAGCATATGTACAGGTCTCTGGAAAAGAGAAAGAGCAATGTTATTTTTGCTATCTGTGACCCCATTACTGAGATTAAGATTCAGTCACAGACAGAACCGACCCAACAGGAAGATGGTATCAGAAAAGACATTGGAACGAATAGGATTTCAGTGTTGAGGAACACCGTATTTTGTTCTAGAAAGAACCTGTCAGACCTGATTTAGTAAATTATCTTTTTCTAGTGGCCACACAGATGATGAGGCTAAAGTGAAGGCCTGAAATTTTTCAAATTAATACTCATTAAAAAAAAAATCGAATTGAAAGCGAAGCAGAAAATTTGGGAACTGGCCAGTTTATGAAAAAGAGTAAAAAGGTTCTAACTACTCACACCAATATGAAAACTTTTATAACATTCCTCAGATCTTTTCATGAGCCCTCCTATGTCATACAGTCCACCCACCCGACCTTCCACAATAAGTGAATTAAAGCGTACATCCAGTTGTGATGTAAGATATTAACCAGTTGTTGTGGAATAGTATGCAGATGCTCCAGTCCTAAACTACATGGGAGCGACCATCTTGCTATATACCTGATACCTGCTTTTGAAAACTCAAATTAATTCCACTGTCTATATGCTCTGCGGCTGCTGTATGAGTAGGATATATGAAGATACATAATACCCGCTTCTCCTTCACACACAGACTTCCTTTGCTACAGCAGCCGTGTGTTCAGTGTGTGTGTGTGTGTGTGTGTGTGTGTGTGTGTTTTGTGTGGGCTAGCACAGCTCCTACCTCATGCTCAAGTGTAAGCAAGACTGTACAAGATGGCCACTTCCATGTAGTTCAGAAGCGCAGGATCTGCATGCTATTTCAAAACATCTGCACAGTGTTAAGCCCTCTTAAACATCTTACACAACTGATTTATGGAAAGGGGTTAGGGGAGCAATTTACTTTTCTTTTATTGAGGGGAGGTTCACTTCAATAGAGCAGAGAGTGGAAATCATGATGTAGTAGACCAAGGCAAAGCTTGGTGTTCCAGTGGTCCCAGAAGGACAGTAGCACAGGCTGTCCCCCTCTGAAGCTGAGGAACAGCACATAAGCTGACATAGATCAGACCACTAGGCCTCCATTATTCACTTTAGTAACATTTTAAAAATACACATGTCAAACGTGTACTTATATGTCGCACATTTTTTATTTTATTATATTACATAAAACCAGGGTATCTGTTTAAATAGACTCTAACAACATCAGCAAATAAAAGGTCCTCAGTCTAAGTAAAAGGTAAAAGTCTAATAACCCATGTCCAATATGCAATGACTATTCTCCCCAGTTAATGAGTCAATTCTAATTGTTACGCTACTAGAAAGATGTTTAGTGCTCCTCATGCACACACTTACCTGCCCTGTTCTAGCCCTATGAACAATACCTACCACCGTGGGCTTGTCTGTTTGTTAAATTGTAAATGGGCTTTCCTGAGTGGTCGGTCATAACAAAACTATACAACATGGATTGTGCCTATAATTATCTCCCAGTGACCCACGCTAATGACTAAAACACAAACTAGGGTTCGCAAAACCAGACTGATTACACTACTTTTAAAATTAGCTTGTATTCTATACACAGAGACTATACATACACAATTGAACTCCTAACCTAAAGAGTCATTTTTACTTAAAAATAAAAAATATAGAAAATGTTATCATTTTAGCGGGCAACAATGCGTCATCAAAGCCCCATGACTGCACTATTACAGTCCAAACCTCTACTCTTCTTGATGGTGGTTCTGACCTTCATTAAACAGTTAAACAATTTCAAAAGGGGTTATATATAATGATGAGTTTCAGGTTTGGGTCATTGTTACAAACTTAAAAAAAAATGACTTCTTCCCCCTGGGGCTACAAGCCCTGTGTACCAAGCAGGGATGGTAACCCAGGGCTCAAAAGGTAAATGCCCAGCCCCATCCCTTCAGCATGTATGCTTTTTGTCACATGCCAGTGTCATGGGCACACTTAGAAAAACACCAGGCCAATGCTACAGGCCAATGCCCAGTAGGAGATGAGGGTAACTGGGGTATCGGCAAGTCATCCACCACATCCTGGGCAGATGGTTTTCTTACCCCGTAACCTTTGAACTGGTATAGTGGTCTTTGGACCCTTCACCTGTTCACAAGTAACATAGAAAAAAAACACAATCACCCCACATTTTTAACACCCTGTAAAGAAAAAAAAATTTGCTCAATTACTGCTGATGTCCTCTTTCTGATTTTAGATGTTGTTTGAAGTCGGAAAAAAAAATCTTTACAGCCCAGCATAGCCGGCCCTGGAAAGGCCCCTGGCCTTTCCCCGAGGCCTCCCAAGTGGGAATACCTGCTGTGTGACACCCTCCAGATCCACAGTAACAGCTTACCTTTCCCTGGTCCTACGGCGCATGCACAGGGTCTTTTCCATTGTGAGCCATATGCCAAGCCTACGTAATTCGGGAAATGGCTCTGGTTGCAATGGGAAGCAGCTGCATCCCCAGCCTCTTTGGGCTGTGCACACGCTCCTGCTCTGTTGGGCATGCGCCTGCTTTCACTGCCCATTGCAGATTATCAGAGCTATTTGTCGAACTATGTAGAAACAGCAAACGCCTCTGGAAAAGAGCCAGTGCATGCACTGTTGAACCGGGAAAGGTAAGCTGTTACTGCTGATCTGGGGGGGTTTCACACCAGTGGGAATTCCAATGGAGAATGACTCAGACACAGACCAGCACCCTGCAAGCAAGCAGGTTTACATTGAACCAATAGGAAGAATAATATAAGTGAGTAAAATTTAGTTTTTATCATTAACGTGTGAAATAAAATAGTGAAAAAGAATGTCTTTTTTTCATTCGCTGAATTGCGCAAACCTGCAAAAGAAAACCATCTTTTTATTCAGAAAACAGCTGAAAATCTATTTTTGAATTATTATTATTCTGTTTAAATACTGAAATTTGGTAGTAATTAGGGTTTAAGTTATACAAATAACCATATGTATTACCAGTCCCAGTTACAGAAAAGGATGCACTGCAATTTCCAGCAGGTTGTTTCAGTTAGCTTACGTGCAAGAGAATTCCGTGATGACACAATGATTGGACATGACTATAGCCCTCCCCTCCCTTGTATATTCACTGTAATGCTTAGATCGAGACATTTAGATGTTATTGGTGGAACACCAAGTAAGTTACATCAATAGTTTCTTTGATCCATCTTAAAGGGATTATGGCTGAAGGCCAGTAATAACTACACAACAACATCCATTTGCAGACTAAAACAGTTTTCAGCCATTTACACTCACTGCTAACGGGGATCATAAATTCAGAAATGTTTGGTTGAGGCTAAAAACAAAATTGTCTTCAAAAATGTCTGTGTGTACAGGTTAGTCATGCTGAGATCACAGCCATTTGCCTCTTGGGCTTGAGACAACAGTGCTATTGAACTGTATGTATGTGATGTCTAATATCCAAAATGGGGGGAGGGTGTAGAGAAGAATTTAGTGAGGAGATAAATATTTACAAAGCTTAACATACAAATATTTTTTTAAATCCTCTGCTTCTGATGCTTCTGGGTGGATGGGAAATTATCTGTTTTTTAGGAGAGTCTCAATTAGTTTTACCACTTTATATGTTAAACTAACTGGCCAGTAATTACTGGCTTCTTCCCTACTTCCTATGGATTGGTACGACATTGGCCATTCTCCAATCATCTGGAACCTCACCAGTTGAAAGGGAATGGTTAAGTAAATCAGTGGCTGCAATCACAAATATAAGTTCCCTTAGAACTCTGGAGTGGATTCCATCTGGACCCATTGCCTTACTTACCTTTAGATGTGTCAGCTAAGACATCACCCTCCAAAAACTCCGGAGCTGGGCCCTTCCAGCTGGATGCTATGCTATGGCCATACCTATGGGATTGAAGGGCACTATCTGAAAATACTGAACAAAAGTAGCTATGGAGATGGTCAGCCGCAGTCTTATCGCAAAATATAATTATTAAAATATTCAGTTAAAGTGATTTTATACCCAGAAAGGAAGTTTATATCATCACCTTCTATCCCCAGCTCACTGCCCCAATGACAAACGTGCAGAATGACAGACATGATCAAGAAACCCTCTCTCAGCTTCTCTGCCCTCTACAACTATTGTCCTATTTCACTACTCCCCTTCTTCTCCAAACTTCTTGAACAACATGTCCACACAGAACTGGCACAATACTTATCTACCAACAACTTACTTGATCCCCTATAATCAGGATTTCACCCTAACCACTCCACTGAAACTGTCCTCACCAAAGCCACTAATGATCTGCTCACTGCTAAACCCAAAGGCCACTAATCCATCATCATCCTTCTTGACCTCTCCTCAGCCTTTGATACTGTTGACCACTTCCTGCTTCTTGATATTCTCTCCTCTCTTGGGGTTCAAGCTCTTGTACACTCCTGGTTCACCTCTTACCTCTCTGACAGATCATTCAGTGTATCCTACTCTAACACAGTTTCTTCCTCCTGTTCTCTTTCTGGCGGTGTGCCGCAAGTGTCTGTCGTCGGCCCCCTACTTTTCTCAGTTCTCTACACTTATGGTCTTGGCAAACTTATAACTTCACTAGGCTTTCAAAGCCACCTCTATGTGGATGACACTCAGATATACCTCTCTGGCCCCAATCTCTCCAATCTCGCCTCCCCAACTGCCTTGCAGCTATTTCTTCATTTATGCCATCTCGCTACCTCAAGCTAAAGATGGACAAGACAAAATTGGTAATTTTCCCACCATCTAACTCCCCTCTCCTCTATAACATGTCTATCTCTGTCAACTCTGTGGAGTCACTGGGGGGGGGGGGGGGGGCAGAGTCTAAAGGATAGCTTGGCTCTCAGAGGTACAGTCCCGGTTGGTGGAGATAGGCATAGGTGTAGATAGGTGTAGATAGGTTGCGACCACCAGGGTAACAGCAGAGACCAAAAGAAGTACTTGTCCAATGAATGCTCTCAGCAGGACTCCAGGTGCAGGACCAGCGAAAGGATGCAGGGTAGGCTCTCATCAGGGTTCCTGGATAACATGGCAGCTCAGCAGAAACTAGATGCAGGACCAGAGAAAGTATACAGGGTAGGCTCTCAGCAGGATTCATGGTTTGCATGGCAGCTCAGCAGGACAGAGAAAGGGTAGATGAAGTCACAGGACTGACACAACAGGAGATTTCAGGAGCCTAGGGACCACACATGTTGTTCAGGCACAGGCCTCAAGCCTGTGTGGGATTTTAAACAAAGACATGAAAAGTAAGACTGGCCAGTGTGCAGTTGCTCAGCGCATCCCCTGCATCCCTTTAGATGTGCAGGCTCTTTAGTAGGAGACAGGGAATTACCAGCGTTGCAGTGAGCCAGAGCACTGACAATCCCCCCCCCCCCAGGGGGTCTCCACTGTCCCCGGGGACCTGGCTTAAGGGGATACTTGCCATGGAACTGTTTAACGAGTTGGGGTGCAGCAGGAATGCATTCCCAGAATCAATGCTTGGGTCACTTTTGGCAAGACCAGAATTTGGAGAGCACTGACGGCCATAACCAGATCCTGAGTTCGGAATTCTATCGGTCTGACTAGAATGAGAGAACCGTCTATGGCAATGACTGACAAAGGATCTTGTAAGGGAAGCAGGGAGATGTCCAATTCCTGAGCCATGGCTAAATTTATGATATTTGAATCATGAGTGAGTCAATATATGCTGCTAATTCAAAGGAATGTCCAGAAGCAGGATTGTTGACAGACATGCATGCACGGCATGGGGCGCAGAGATGCACGGTGGCTAGGGAGATGAGTGGGACGTGCCGAGCAGCCAGCAGGGTGGAAGAGGTGGAGTGGATTGGGTAAGTATGCACAGGGGTGCATACTACAGAGTCGGTGGAGGCAGCTTGTGCTGGGCCCCCTTGTTTCACAGGGTAAAAATATATTTTACTTTTTCAAGCCTTTAATCAAGTGATGGCTTTCAGGTTACTGCTTTTACTTATTGTAGGATAAAATGGAATGCGAATGGCAGTTTAAACTTTCCAGCGCCAGGTTTACCTTTAGTTGTAAATAAACACAGTAGGAGACCTACAATCCTGTAGGAAGATGAAGCACTGCTAGGCTGGTTCCACACCAAGATGATTGCAGGGCGATTGTGATCCGTTTGCTACAGCCCTGCAATTGCTCTGCAAGCGCTGCCCATAGTAAACTCTGGGAACTTTCAAATTGGTGTGAAATAAACCTTGATGTGACTACTGCTAAGAAGGGCCAGGAGGAATTTAATTTAAGAATTGCACTGTTTAGCATCTTTCTAGTGGCTATCTAGTGGAGCGTCTGGATCTTTTTTTTTTTTTTTGGTGCTGCTATCATGTCTACAACTGCCCTGGAAGTCACAGCACCTGATGCTAACTAACTTGCTTTGAATTTTATAGTAGGTATCGGATAGAATGTGTCAGTTCCTGTGGCACCCGACTGCTGATTATACCTGTGTCAGTGAGCATCACTTTGTACCACCATCTTTTCAGCGCTGCACAGCGTCTTCACAAATTTTTCCACCCTGAAAAGTTACAACATATCAGTCCTGGGGACAAAAAGGAAAAAGTTACAGTGCATTTTGGCTGCACTTTAGTTGTCGTTATCCAAATTACACATTGGTAAGCAAAAGAAGCCATGAAAAACAATTTTACTCAAAATTTTACGCAATTTTATGCAAAATCTCTTTATATTATTGACAAGTCCCAATGCAAGTTCTGTCCAAAAAATGTGTGTAATATGAATTTTAAGCATGAAACACTACACTACAGTTCTGTCCGTTGTACTCTATGGCACTGTTCTGACTGGTCTGGTATATTATTTTCTAATGAAACCTAACCCTTCCTTGCTTTAAAAGTGCCATGAGGCCTATGGTCTACCTAATTTGGTATTAATTATAATTATTCACCCCCTTTGGGGTACTTGTTTGGAACCTTTTTACAAGGGGGTACTTGTTGTAAAAAGGTTGAGAACCACTGCTCTATAGAATCTTGACCCACAGCACCCATATAAACTAGCATAGCTTCAACCAGAGTGCCCCAAGCTGCCACCTTCTGGGCGCTGATGTTAGAGAAGACGCTGACTAGCGGGCGCTTCAGTGCAGCCGTTTTTTAGTTTCTTAGGGGGTAATTTAAGAAAGGATTACGCCAGGTAGCACTTCGTAGCGGCAGGTAGCGCCTGGTGAACGCCGGGCGCTGTTCGCAAAACCACATTTATGAAAGTGTATCTGGTGAGCGACTCTATCAGCGCCATGTAGCGTCACATGTATTATTACAGGCGGCTCAACATATAGCGCCTGCGCTCTAGCTTCCAGAGCGCCAGGTATTACCTTTCGCTCAGTGTCGTACTCCCATACTATTCAATGGACGTTAATTTGCTTGTGTTTAAACAGCATGTTTGACATTTTTTTTTGCTCAAATCATTGTGTGACCTCTCCTGGCTGCAAACAAACACTTTTAGAAACTTTTTTGACTTTTTATATTTTTATGCAGAATTGTCATCCCAGGTCTGGCACTAAAGTGTTAATGTCACAGTGTTAAAACAATGTAATTCCATGTGTTTTTGCTTTGTTACTGGTGGATATGTGTTCAAAAACAGACTTTAATCCCACAGAGTCTGGCGTTCTATGCTATAGCGACCAGATTTAGAGCGCCGATGCTGTGTGTGTGTCCTTTTTGATAAGTATGGTGTAGAGAGCTGAGAGTCGGTCGCACTGAGCTGGCGCTACCTTTCGCTCACATACATCACATTAATCAATGCCGGCCAGGTTACTACAGCGACTGAGGTGCTCTGTTACAGCGCCCGATACCGGCTTACAGCGTCTAATAGTGGTCGCTCTAAGTGCCGCTATACAGACGCTCATCTGCCGATACCTGGCGTTAGTAGTGAATCAGCCTCCACAATTGTGGCTGAGAAAAAAAGTGGCGCTGAGTGGCACTGATGCTTCATAAATAAGGCTCCCCATTTCAAAACCCTCCCCAACTTTTAATTCAATACTCGTGAAGTGAGTTTGGAGATACTTTCCAACTTCCACTTAACAATAAGGCAATACTGGTGCAAACATTTTTTTAATAGATCACCTTTACTTGCATTGGAACAAATCTATTTCAGAACAAAAATCCAAAAAGCCCATTCTGAATGCATCATGAGTTAGGAAAAAAGTATTAACACTTTTCTATTTTTGATATTGTTACATAGCAGGTATATAACTTTCATGAAGCTAAACACATTCTTTTGGTAAAACATCTATTAAAAGTGAAAGTAAAATAAATGTATTTTTCTTTCAGAATAGTAAGAAAAGAAGAAGACACAGACTGCCACATGGACTAAAATGTCTCCTGACCTAATATTACCGTCAGGAAATATTTATTATATCTGTGCTGTTTACAAAAGACTCCTGCAGAGTAGATTGTAAATTGTATTGCTTGAGATTGCCCTATCTGCTATCAGCAAACAAGATGGAAATGCTTTCTCCAGTCATTTCTTATCTAAGAAAGTTTATTCTACAGTGTGACAAGTGCAGTGCTCTGCAAATTAGATTGTCTGGAATTGATGTGCTTTATCCTTCTCTTTTTTCATTGACTTCTTGCTATCATGAATGTCTTTACCATTTCTGGAGATGATTTCAGATATTGTATTAGGACAATACCCAAAAATGTTGCTTCCTGACATGGACCTCTTTAGCATGACTATAGCTCTTGCTTTTTCTCCGAATACAACATCAATGTATACAATATATTATAACCACTTGAATGCAGCCAAAATATCTTTAAATGGCCAGATGATATATTTAATTTGGACATATATTGCATCAGAATAAAGAAAAGTGTTTTTTATCCTAAAGCTTTTAAACACATTTTTCTTTGGGCAATCAGGTCTTTTGGCATTTTACAGTTGCTACGTAAATATATTATAACCATATTTTATAGCTATTCATTAAACTAAAATGACAGAAAATATACAAAATATACCATGTCTTCTAAGCACAACAAAACTATATAGGCACACAATATGTTTTTGTAACATAGCAGTTTAAAAGAAAGGTGGAGATTTAACTGTAGACAAAAGCAGAGCTCCCCTCCTCCTGAGGCCACCACCAAAATCACCAAAATCAATGTGTTTAGATGCAAGAATATATATAGATATGTTTCTCAAGGCTATATTTAAGGGTTGTACAACCCTAGACACACTTTGAGGAAGAAATCCTAGGATTCCTAGGCACAAGGCTTACCTGCTCCTGCAAAGTTATCAGGACCCTGGTGTCTGATGCCAGGTCCAGTAGTTCTAGCTTTCAGCCTGAAGGGGGCATGTGCAGAGTACGAAGCCAGACTGAGACCCAATTGTTCTATATGTGCTCCTCAGCTTTGTACTCTGCCCTGGCATCAAATTCCACACCACAGATACAATAGGAATGGTAAAAGATAAACAGGAGAGGTTTGTGCTCCCAGAAAATAAAAATGAGTGCACGATTTCATCCAAAAACTCCATGGACTGAAACTAGTCAGAACCAATTGTAGGGCCCTGCTGGTATCGTCAGTACTGGGTGACAGTTTTCCCATGGATAAAACCTGCCATATTAGTAGCTTGGAGCAGCAGAGAGAGAACAGAGCAACATTCTTTCTTGTTTTGAGGGCACCGTTAGCAGATATAGAGGTTGGCTGTCAGATCCCCACATATACTGCCAGGACTGAGCTACAGCCACACAAACAACAGATCCAGATACAGAGAGCCTCCAGTCCCTATTAGGTTTTTTGGCCATATCCCAACTACTAGTAAGGAGTATGGGATGGCTCACCCTGCCTTGTTTTCTGGTTGTTACCAGGATTTAAACAAGAGGTGCCGAGGTCAGCTAATTGCATGCCAAGCTCAAGGCTCCTGTGATACTGAGTGAATATTTCACCACTGTGGCTTGGCTGTTGACTATCAAAGTATTCAGGCAGGTGTACAAGCCAAATATCTATGCCAAGGGCAAGGTAACTATGAGATTATTCCAGGATTCAATCAGAATGGTTAGAAGAGTCCAAGGTCATTATATATTTCCATCCACTGGGGAAAGGGAACAATCATTTTCCACGAAATGGAACGACCCCCACGGGGTGATATATGTCTTAGTTGTATCTTTAAGCCAGAGAAAGTTTCAAAGTAGACCTTAAAGACTCTCCTTTGCGGCAAAAGAAATCCCCTCTTACCCTTACCCCAGATTTGAATATTAGAGTAGAGCAGGGTGGCACCAACTCTCAGATCTGCTCATTGCTGGCCTCGGAAACCACAGAATAATCAGTGGCAATGGAGAAAGTGGCCAGGAATAGAGAGCCATTAGTGGCGCCGAGGACCAGAGGATGATTGGCAGCAGTGGTGGACTCCTCAGCTGCAGCAAGAACTGGAGGGTAAACAGCAGCAACAGAGAAAGCATTGAAGACTGGAGGGTGATTGCAGCAGAAGAGAAGGCGGTGAGCACTAGAGGACATTTAGTGCCAGTGGGGAAGACAGTGAGGACTGGAGGGCAAAAAAGGGCAGCAGAGCAGAAGGATGACAAGAATTGATGTGGCCTCTGTTGTGGCATACCACAAAGGGACTCACTGAGATTCTCTTGCCAAAGGGTCCACATAAACCTTGGGCCGGCCCTGGATTTGAGTAATATATTTAACCAGTCTTGGCAAGAAAGTGCCCTTCCCAAGTCTTTTTTTCCCACCGGAAGCTGTATCCTGTCACTGAAGATGAAAGCCCCCGTATTCTTTGTCGGTACCAAAGCCTTGTTGGTTGCATCTACTGGTCTGGACTGGTTTGGGTTGGGTTAAAGACTAATACAGAGCAGTATATCTTTATTCTAATATAAGAAATGAAGATCAGCAGAGGAGGGGGCAATAGAATTCGTTTTTAGACTATCGGTCCACTTCAGGGATGTCAGACAGGACTTTGAGAAACAGGAAACACATTTGCACAGTAGTCACACCAAATGTAAAAAATACCCAATTTTTTGTAGTCTCAACCATCTAAAGTCTTTTCAAACAAATAAACATTTTCTAACTAGCATGATTTTTAACAAATAAAAGTGAACCAAAACCAAACCTAGAGTCTGGTCAGCTCAACCTTTTCCATATGGGGCATCCTGTTTTGGACAAAACTTTGAACCTAGTCCTAATCACAGGACCATTATCTTACCATTTATCATTATTCCCCAAAAAACTGAAATGTAAACATAGTTAACCCTACTGACCATTACATTACTGAAATGCATTTTTTTGTGAAATCTTTCCCCTCCTCCCTCAGCCCTGAGTTGGCAAGCTGGAAACAGCATTTAAGAAACTGCAATATTAACAAGCCTTAAGGAACTAGGCTGACTTACATGACACATTTTAGCAATCCTCCCCTGCAAAGGTGCATTGGTTTTCTGTCACTGTCAATGGCTTCCAGTAAAATAACGAAAACAAGCTCAAAGGGATACACGGGATGTAAAAGGGAACCTTCCACCTGTCATCTAGCATGTTAACATGCTAATGGATTTTTTGTAAGAAGTTTCCTTTAAATATTTGATTTGTTTATTGGATATTAACCCTGTCCAATGACAATGCATTTCATTTGTCATTGTCAGTTGTTGTTATCAGGTTAGTTTGATATGATCTTAAATTGTTAGTTTGTGGCAGGGGTAATTGACTGACCACTTTTAGGAAGTATTTAACATGGACAATCCCCAGTGATCACTCAGAGCTGACAAATTTCAAAGAGCTATTTCACTGGCTGCTGAAGATATTTCAAAGGCATTTGTTTTATTGCACTGTCATTTTGCTTTGCAGATGTCCAGTGCTCTTCATACCTGAGTGTCTCTTTATCTCTTATCCTCCAGATCTAAATGTCTTCTTCCTTTGATCCTTTAGAAGTGCTGCTTTGTTCATATCTAGAAAACAACCTCCCAGGTAAAGTTTCCCTGAAAACTATGCACATAACCTCCTTTGTTAGATCCTGTAGCCTCCCTAGTGTAAGTCCATTCTGTAAAAAAATCACCTTTTAACATACTTGTGTAAAGGCATGCCAAAATAATATATATATATATATATATATATATATATATATATATATATATCTCAAGAGAAAGAGAGAGAGAGTGGTAAAAACTTGGATGCAGAAAGGAGTCTTGTTGTATACCTGCATCTGCTGAGATTGGACTCCATCCAAGGGTATATGGACCTTGGTGGGCATCATCCACCATTTTAAAACTCACTTTATGTAAAGGATGATGCCGGGGCGGACTGGGGTTAAGGCCTGGGACTTTTTGGGACGCTCCAGCCCTGCTGTACTGTTCCTGGCCCAGTATAGTATCTAAATGTCACATTATATATTCACCTAATTTCTCGTTCCACAACATGCACCCATGGTTTAGAGGACAAAAATAAGAATGAAAATATTCAGAACCAAATGGTGTGCTAAAATCCCCCCATTACAGACAGTGTGCAGAATCACTCCATTACAGGCAGTAACAGTAACATCCTTCATTACAGCAAGTGAGGGGCATCCCATAGAGGCATGTTGTGGCATCTCCCACTACAGGCAGCGAGGGGCCTCTCTTATTACAGTCAGTAAGTAGCATCCCTCATTACAGCGAGTGAGGGGCATCCCACAGAGGCATGTTGCAGCATCTTCCATTACAGGCAGTGAGGGGCATCCCTCATTAAAGCCAGTAAGCGGCATCCTTCATTACCTGCAGTGTGCAGCATCCCTCATTACAGCCAATGGGGGCATCCCTCATTACAGCCAGTGGGGGCATCCCTCAGTACAGCCAGTGGGAGCATGCTTCAGTACAGCCAGTGGGGGCATCCCTCAGTACAGCCAGTGGGGGTATCCCTCAGTACAGCCAGTGGGGACATCCCTCATTGCAGCTTGCAGCCAGTGGGGGCAACCCACAGTACAGCCATTGGGGGCATCCATCAGTACAGCGAGTGGGTACATCCCTCACTACAGACAGTGGGGGCATCCCTCATTGCAGCTTACAAGCAGTGGGGCATATCTCAGTACAGCCAGTGGGGGCATCCCTCAGTACAGCCAATGGAGGCATCCCTCATTGCAGCTTACAGCCAGTGGGGGCATCCCACAAATCGGCCAGTTGGGGCATCCTTCAGTACATCTTACAGCCAGTGGGGGCATCCCACAGTACAGCCAGTGGGGGCATCCTTAAGTACAGCCAGTGGGGGCATCCTTAAGTACAGCCAGAGGAGGCATCCTTCAGTACAGCCAGTGGGGACATTCCTCAGTACAGTCAGTGTGGGCATCCCTCATTGTAGCTTACAGTCAGTGGGGGCATCCCTCAGTACAGCCAATGGGGGCATCTCTCATTACAGCTTACAGCCAGTGTAGGCATCACTCATTACAGGTTACAGCCAGTGGGGGCACCCCTCAGTACAGCCACTGGGGCATCCCTCAGTACAGCCAGTGGGGGCATCCCTCATTCCACTCACTCCCCCCAACACTGGACAAGGCAGCAGGCGGGCAGGATAACTGATTCATGCCTGCCTGGCGCTGCTGTTACCCCCCAGCCGACCACACACTCACACTGGTGCCCGGTGGTCACCCGTCACTGCTGTTTCCGCTGCCGCAGAAGCCGCCCCCACACAAATACAAACAAACACACTCATGCTTAGCAGCACTTCCTGGTTGTTGCGCGCTGGGTGGGCCCCATATGCCCAGCGTCCAATGAAAACAATGGATGCCTCCCATAGACGCCCACCGCGCAACAACTAGGAAGTGCCGATAAGCATGAGTGTGTGTGTTTGTGTGTGAGAGCGGCCACTCTCCCTCATCTGTAGTTCAAGGTTCGCGGCCAGCCCACCCCTGAATGATGCTGATGTGTGCTTCAAAAATCCTTTTGCTAGCGGCTACATTTAGAAAAAAATTGAAATTGACTAGAGGGTAATGTAGTGGGGTGCTTTTTGCCAGTTGCCTATTATTTGGAGACAGGGACAGTTTACTAAAATCATATAGGTTCCAAGTGACGCCAATGGGGGTTCTACCCTTCAGCTGCAATTCTTACATATGACTTGTCTTTACCGTCAACACCCCTCTTCCCCTAGTGACACCCAATTCGATTTCCCACATTTCCTTTTTATAATTAGCATAATGTATATGTAGCATATGTAGGTGGTCGAGAAAGGGAGAAATTTTCACTAAATAGTGTATAAATAGTGATAATAGACAAAAAGGATGAAAGTATGTAGTGGTTAAATTCAAGTTATCTGGTGCTTGCTTTCATCACACATTCATATACACAGAGTATATACATATATATAGTGTCCTTATGTTATCTTGTGAATTAGTCTACACCTTTTGCTTTTCTGGGTGTGATTAAAAAAAGTTTATGTTTTTTTTAAATTTATTGTAGAGTATCTCGAAATTTGCATTAAAAAAGATAAATAATTAAGTAGCCACACAATAGCTTCTAACATGTGTATAAATAATGTGGCGATAGAAAAAGGAAAAAATATCTGCCTTTCTTTTAAATGGTATAATGACAATGGCTCAGTCCTTTTGCTGAATAGGGGGATCTGCTGGGTTGTATTTAGGGATCTGCTTCATTTAGCCCACTGGTCTCCTAGCAACACTTTACCTCAGAGGCTGACACTGTAATCAGTGTTAACGGCTGTGTGTGTGTGTGAGGTGCTGCTTTTGTTATGAGACCAGGTGACTCAAATGTGTAGAATCTATACAAAATAAACTAAACTGACTGAAAATAACTGAAATTCTTCTTTGAATAACTGTGCAGGAAAATCTCAAGGTATTAAAGTGGAACAAAACACTGAGTGGCCGACCCTGAAGTCTATAAGACCCGGCCATTGACCTTCCCCCTCGGGCATCCTAAATCGGGATGCCCCACTGTGTGAAACGACCCCTGGATAACCACCGATCCTCCTATTTTTCTGGCGCGCTCACGCAGATAGTCATTTAGACAGGCCGGGCGGCCAGGAAGGTTACTGCTCAGGCTCCCCATCTGCGTGCAAACAGCGCTGATTGGATGAGAGCCCGCGCATGCGCTGTGGGACAGGGAAAGGTACGTTTTCACAGGCGAACTTGGGGATTTCACATATCAGGGCATCCCAAATCGGGATGCCCCTAGGGGCACAAAACAAAACTCCAGATAGTGAAAATCCTGGGTTGGGCTTTGCTCAAAACACACAAAGCTGAAAGAAAGATCATATGGAAAAATGAAAAATAAGAATATGAAAGAGAAAATGGTAAACTGAAAGATTCTGCAGCAGAGCCAACATGAAGGGAAAACTGTCAAAATTAAAAATGTTTAGAGCAAAAAAACAGGATGTAAACATAAAAATCCAATTCTGAAATAAAATAATCCCCCCCCCCCCCCAAAAAAAAAAACTGGTGAGTCTGAGATTCGAACCAATGAATCTCTGGTTCAAACTGACATCGAATCTGGCCAGGCAATGTTGCAATATTATGCTGGACTGCTGCCAGCACTGAACAGCTGATTACTTTGTTACATTGTTTCCCCCTCTCCTCAGCATGGAACAGGCCAGAGTGTTGGGCCCCGACACTCAGCGGACATAAACATGAGCTATTAGTCTCCAGCTGCACAACACAGACATCATTTGTAATTCTTACTCCAACACTTACCTACATTCAAAGTACTATTTAAATATAAGTCACCAAGAAAAATTCGCGATACTGCTCCTTTAAGTGTTAAGGGTCACACATTGTTTGTTTATGGCACTACTCTGGATGCAGGCAAAATTAAAATTGGTGATACAATATGTGCCTGTCCGGCTTTCAAAAGGTTTGGGAACCCCCAACCCTCCACACCCGAGAGTCCAGCATGGCCCGTTAGAGCGATGTTGCCCAGCTTTCTCTGTTGGCTGCTTGCTGTGCCTCCAGCCTGTCCAGTCTTTGTGCAGCGACCTGGTTGGCCTCCACCATAGCCCCAAGCAGAACCTCCATTTGTTGGTGGTGGCCCTGCTGCTCCACAACCACTTCATGGAGCAAACTGGTGGTCCGTCGCACCACTTTAAAATATCTATTGCCGTTTTGCCAAAAAGTGGGGCTGTTGGCCTGTCAGCTTGCCTCAATTATTTGGCATTGCCTCACCAGAGACAGGTGCCACCTGGCTGCAGGGGTGGGGTTGAATACCTCCTGGGTGCTCTGTGGAGCTGGTGGGGCTGCTACTTGCTGAAGGAAGATCTTGATGCCTGGGAGTAGTGGTGATGCCCCTGGTGCCAGCAGCAGGTGGAGGCGTAAGGATGATATTCGGGGTCTCATCCAGATTTTCAGAGTACCCTTCCTCTAGCTCATTAATTTCTGTACTTTACCAGGGAATAATCCTCCTTCTCCACCCTGCCCCTTTTGCCTTTGCCAATTAAGCACACACATCTTCCTCATCACTGTCTGGACGCCACTCCCTGGGTGACTGGTGGGTGGGTCCGGCATTGATAGTGACTTGTGGTAGGCACGCCAGATGGGGCAGCTGTGGACGCAGGTTTTGTGTTTCTTGAGGGCGAGGTGCTGCTGACTGGGGGGTTGCTGCTAAGTCAAGGTGAATGCACTGTTAGTTCATTCTTTACATATATATTACGTATATGTGCCCCTTCAAAATCACAACAAGGGCTACACACCGGGACCCACATCGAGGTGGGGGCCCTAAAATGAAACATAGAAAGATAGAAGGTTGACGACAGAAGGAGACCATACGGTCCATCTAGTCTGCCCTTATGTAACTCTATGTACTCTTTATCTTAGGATAGATGTGTGCTTATCCCAGGCATGTTTAAATTCAGTGACTGTTGATTTTTCAACTACCTCTGCTGGAAGTTTGTTCCAAGCATCTACTACTCTTTCTGTAAAATAATATTTTCTAACATTGCTCCTGATCTTCCCTCCGACTAGCTTGCCCCCTTGTTCTATCACTAAGTTTCTTCTTAAAAACACTTCCCTCCTGAACCTTATCCAATCCTTTCACATATTTAAAGGTCTCAATCATGTCCTCCCTCTCCCCTAATATTTTGGGGTAAACCGTGAAAGTGAAAAATATGCTTGATGAATAATTGGGCCAATTCTGGGGACGATCGACTATAATCGAGATGACTTTGCGACTTGGGTAAATCAACAATGAAATCCATAGAGACATGGGTCCATGGCTCTCTAGGGACCAAATGATGGTTCTCTTATGGGTTCTCTTGATCCAAGAACACCTTGAAAAAGCTTTGATAAAGGCAGTGACATCACGTCTGAGCGTAAGCCACCAGACATGACACTTGGCGAGCCCTAGGATTTTCCGGCTGCCAAAATGACCCGATGTTTTAGCATTGTGAAACTCTAGCAACGCTGCTAAACACATATGGATGGGGGGGACATATCGACAATGAGGAGGTTTGCCTGGAGGTGAATCCACCTGGAATGGTTCCAACAAGCTAGGCAAATCCACCTATAATGCACCAACCACACAACTCAGGCGCAAAATGGGTTTCTTCTCTTCGATGAATGGACAGCTGAATTAACACTGGAACTGAGGTAAAGGCCTCCTTCAGGGTTTAACCCTTTAAGTGCCAGCCTACCTGGAGTTTTTGTCACACTCTGTTGCCAGACCATTTTGCACTATTTTGCACTCCCCATGTTCAAATGTGATTTTTGAAGGGATTTCCAGGGATTTCCCAGGAAAATGATATATTGTTTTTTTCAGCAGAGTCTGAGCTTTAACATGAAATGTCTTGTTGTCATTTTTAGGTGTATTCTCAATATTTTTTGGCGAAATATGTGCAAAAAAATAAAAAAATATATTTTTTACAATTTGTAGTGTTTTTTTGTAATAAAAAATGTAAGTTTGTCAATAAAATCTTATTGCGTGTGAAATCCCAATTTCTCCCAGTCACAGCTGTACCACATATGAATAGGTAGACACCCTTTCCTGCCCAGGAGACTCCCCCAAACTGAAACAGAGCTTTAGGGGATTTTCAGAAAAAATACAACTGTGATATGCGCTATGCGCACCTTGCAGTTTTTCCAGAAAAACAACCCTTTACATTTGAAATATCCCCAACAAACTATATATTCTCTGGAAGTACACACCTCAGGCTTTCTATTTGTACCAGGCTTGTTGATGTGGCCACAGTTTTCTAGAAGTAATCCCTCAATGTATTCTTTGGTTGCAAAGAGTTTCCCCAAAAAAAGGATTAAAAAGCAGAATCAAAGCCACATTTTCCTAAAAAAACTATAAACAAACAAGAAAAAACAAGTATTATCTGAAAAAACAACATCCCCCGAACAGAACGATACCCAACATGCATAGTTACTGTCAAGGGAAGAGTTGCCAAACACCCCAAAGTAAAGCATGAGCATAACAGTAATTTTTCTTGAAAATTTCAGCTCTGCAGACAAAGTGCGCACCTTGCGATTTTTCAACCAAAGCAACCCTTTACATTTGGAATATCCCCCATAAACCTGAAAGTACACATCTTAAGCTTTCTAAGCGTACCCAGCTTGTTGTAGTGGGCTCATCTTTCTGGAATTAATCCCTCAAAGAACTCTTTGGTTATGCAGGGTTTCCCTAAAAAATGTATAAAAAAGCTGAATAAAAAACACCCTTTCCTAAAATATAAATATACAAACATGAAAAAACAAGCTAAGTCTAAAAGCGCAAGGTCCCCCGAACAGAACAATACCCAACATGCAGAGGTACTATTAACCCATTTAATTGCAGGCCTACTTGAGATTTTGTCACCCTCTGTTGACAGGTCATTTTTCCCCATTTTGCGCCATGTTTTGCGACATTTTTGCTGGAATTTTCAGGAAAATTATATATATATTTTTTGCAGCAGAGTTTAGGCTTTAACATGAAATGTCTTGTTTGTAAATTTTATTTATTATTAATTTTATTTATTATTAAATAAAAAAAAAAAAATAAAAATGTTTTTAGAAAATTGCCTCCTTTATTTTAAATAAAACATGTATTTTATTAGGGAAAACCATATTGCATGTGAAAGCCCCATTTCTACCGATTAGAACGGTACCACATATTTATCGGTAGCCCCCTGTTCCTGCCCAGGAGACCCCCCTAACTGAAACAAGTAATTTTTAACATTTACAAATAAAATACAACTACCATTCACACTACAAAGGGTTAAATCGAGAAAAAAAAATGACATAGGGGGGGGGGGGGCATTTTTTGGGGGGGATTTTTAAGGGTTAAAAACCCTTAAAAATCCCCCAAAAAATGACATGGGCCCCCCCTTACCCAAAGTAACCAGCCCGGGACCAGCTATGCAGGGCTTGTAGGAACAGGGCGCAGGGGCCAGCTTTTGTGGCCCCTGGCCCCGCAGGCTACAAGCCCGCATAGCCCGTGGGCCCGGGCTCTTCTGCCCCCCCGGGCTTTGGGGAGGCAGGTAATGGGGGTGCCAGGGGTTAATGGCAAATCACCGGCTAGCGCAGGTGACTTGCCATCCCCCCAGCCTTGAGAACTGGTATAGGGGTCTCATGGACCCCTTACCAGTTCACAAGGGGTTAAATGTAAAAAAACACACTTGCTAGAAGTCTTTTATAGCTGCTGGATGACAGAACACAAAAGGGTTAATTAAAAAAAAAATTACATAGGGTCCCCCCTCCCGGGGGGGGGGGGGGCATTTTTTGGGGGGGAATTTTAAGGGTTAAAAACCCTTAAAAATCCCCCCAAAAAATGACGTAGGGTCCCCCCTACCCAGCATTATCGACCCGGGCCAGCTATGGGGGCTTGTAGAGCAGGGCGCAGGGGCCAGCGTTAGTGGCCCCTGGCCCTGCAGGCTACTAGCCCACATAGCCACTAAGTGGCCCGGGTCCTTCTGCCCCCCCCGGCCATTGGGGAGGCAGGTAATGGGGGGCTGGGGGTTAATGGCAAGTCACCCGCTAGCCGCAGGTGGCTTGCCAGAGCCAGAGCCTTGTGAACTGGTATAAGGGGTCTCATGGACCCCTTACCAGTTCACAAAGGGTTAACTGTGAAAAAAAAAAACACCACACAAGGAATAAAAGTAAGTCCTGGGGGGGGTCGGAGGCCCCCCAGGTGAAGAGGAGGGGCAGCGGGAGCCAGCGCACACACAGGTAAGTGAATGTCATTTTTATTTTTTTATTTTTTTACAGTTAGCAGCTGCTGCTGCTACGTGGCTGGCACTTAAGTGACGGAGAGGCAACCACGTAAATTTTACGTGGCTGGCATTTAAAGGGTTAAAAGGCCTTCACAGACGCAGAGGGCTATACCTCCTGAAAGGCACCTTTACGGGTTAGGTCTGTAAGTTGAACAACAATGGATGAGAACGCCTTAATGAACCACCTATAGAAATTAAAAAATCCCAGGAACCCCTGTGACTCTAGAGTGGTCCCACTCTATAACTGCAGATGCTTTAGCGGGAACCATAACCAGGCCCTGTTTAAAGACTAGATACTCCAGGAAGGGCACTTCTGTGACCTTGAACATACACTCGGATTACTTAGCATAAAGACTATTTTCTCTCAATTTTTGTAACGCTTTAACATGATGATGGTGTTAAGATACCGATACAGATACAAAGACCAATAGAATATTAGGATGTCACCTTGTCATTCACAAAAGACATTGTTAACAAAATCCTGAAAAACCACAGGAGCATTACATAACCCAAAGGGCATTACCAGGTATTCGTAATGCCCATCTTTAACATTAAAGGCAGGTTTCCATTGATAACCACCACAGATGCGAATTACATTGTATGCTGTGGATTGCTCCACTGTGGACTCCGCAGTGGGGCCAGAACTTCCCAGGTAAGTGGATATACAACAATGAAGGTGCCAATGACTTGGTTAAAGAGGTTTTCAGTGAGGGGGAAAGAGTATCTAGGATAGATTCTTCTTCAAATTATCCGAAATGTAATCTCTCATCATTAACTCAGGCATTTTTCCTCCTGACATTTTTTGGTAAATATTCCCATATGATCTTAGCGGGTGACAACAATTTGTTTAAATGAGGGAAGGATATAAAGAGTTACATTTAAAAGAATTGTTGTGGGGTCCCCATTTTGGGTCTAAAAATCCCCCCCAAAAAAATTGGTGTGAGGCCCCTCTACCCAGCATAACCAGCCCTGGGACCAGCTATGGGGGCTTACACAAGGTGCAGGGGCCAGCTTTGGTGGCCCCTGGCCCTCCAGGCTACAAGCTGGCATAGCCTATGGCCATGGGCTCTTCTGCCCCCCCATAGGCGGGGAGGCAGGTAATGGTGGGGGGGGGGGGGGCTCAGATTTAATGGCAAGTCACCCGCTAGCCGCAGGTGCCTTACTAGACCCAGAGCCTTGTGAACTTGTATAGGGATCTCATGGATCCCTTACCAGTTCACAAAGGGTTAAACTGCTGCCACCATGTTAGGGGTTATAGATTGACAAATCACTTCAATGTGTGTTGTAGGCCAACATGTGTGTCCCAGGCAAGCCCTCAAAGTTGGGAGTGCAAGAACGCTCTCAGGTTGGTGGGTTTGGTGTTTGGTCGGCCTCCTCCCCCCTATGCCAAGCTAAAATTAGCAACCAAGTCTTACCACCGGTGGGCACATACTACCAATCAGTGTCCTGGTGCCTGACACCTCCAGGTAGGTGTTGGGGTGGAGAATTCCCGCCACCTGCTTCCCAGCATGGATAAATTGTGGGGGAAGCTCCCACCAGTTTTCAACCTAAATTCAAACAAAGGAAAGGTTGGCTTTTGAGAGTTGTCCAATTTTTCAGACACATACATCCCTGTAGTTGATCACCAATTATCCCTCAGCACATCTGGCGCTGAGTTTCCACCAAACCACCACCTTCAGGTCATCCCACTTTTTCTTGGCTTGAGTATAATCCTTGGGTTTTGGCCTCGCCCCATCACATTCTGCAATTTCCACCCATAACTCCCCCAACATCACTTTGGGGGTCGAGCAGGACCAGGACCCAGCCAGCCGATCATAATTTTGGGCAACACCATCCAGCAGAATGTCCAGTTGGGTTTCATTAAATCGGCCATTCAACTTGCCCCTTGTTAGTTTGCGCCCAGGGTGAGTGGCCGATGCAGGGGTCTGCTGGGTGGTGTCTTGGCTGAAGGAATGTAAGACAACATCCCTGAGCCCTGCCAATGTCCTCTTGCTCCTCTCAAGCCTCCCTACCACCAGCCATGGAGTCCGCTGATGAGGAGGATGTATTGGGCTTGGAGTGGCCCACAGCTCCCACCCAATCCAGTAGGCCAATACAACAAAAACACAGGTTGTCCTGCAATGAAAGTCAAATAACATATTTGGTAAATGCTGGTGTGTTCTGCTCTGTGGACTTGTGGACGGTGACGGGAGCAGTGCAAGAAGCCTGAGGAACATTACACAAGCGACACATGCACAGAAATTCTAACTCAGGATCTTTCCCTATACAAGACCTGAAGAAGGGATGGCGCACTGGAGGAGGGTGGCCCCTTAAAACTATGCCGACAACAGTTGGGGTAAATATGTAAAAATGTGCATGCATGTACAGGCACACATGTGTAAAAGCAAATGTTAATTTTTTATTTATTCCTCTTTGCAGGTGCCATGTTGGTCCCTCAAAAATATTTTAAAATTTTTTTAAAAATGTCATAGTTTTAGAGGTTTTTAACATTTAAATAAATAAAATTGAGAATGAAACAATAGCTTTAAACTTTATATGCTGCATGATGACGTTTATTAAATGCAGCATCATAAAACAGATGAAAACCAAAGAAACAGTGGTGTATAATGGTGAGACAAAAGAGAAGGTTGCCTAAGTATGAGGTGAGTAACAGTGGGTAGAAGCAGACGACATGGCAAACAAGGAACAAAGGCAGGTTTATAAAGGGACATACAGACTACATGGAATGCCCTAGATGCCAGCAGGGGGGAGAAGGTAAGTATATAGAAGGACATGTACACTACATGGAATGTCCTAGATGCCAGCAAGGGGGAGAAGGTAAGTATGTAGCAGGACATGCACACTACATGGGTACACTGGACGGGGACAGCGGGAATAACCTTAAAATAGCAGGGAAAATAAAGGGAAGGTAACCAAAGGACACGGCACACAGAGAAAAATGGACTTTATTTCCGAAAATAGGTACAAACTCGGCTTCCAAGGCGAGTTTGGCAGCGAATTCCATAAATGCTCAGCTAAACCATATGCGTATGCAAAGCAAATACGGTTGTGTATGCATAGATAAACTTTTCTCAGAACGCGGTTCCGTATCATAAGAACGTTCACAAATTCCCGTCATACGAGTGTCCGAGTTCAGTTCCCAAAAAAACAAGCATTCATGGGCAGGCTCTGAATCGGGCCTGATATTTTGGGGTAAACCGTGAAAGTGAAAAATATGCTTGATGAATAATTGGGCCAATTCTGGGGACGATCGACTATAACCCAGATGACTTTGCGACTTGAGTAAATCAACAATGAAATCCATAGAGACATGGGTCCATGGCTCTCTAGGGACTTCCAAATGAACCAGGTTTATGGGTTCTCTTGATCCAAGAACACCCTGAAAAAGCTTTGATAAAGGCAGTGACCTCACGTCTGAGCGTAGGCCACCAGACATGACACTCTGCGAGTCCTAGTATTTTCCGGGTGCCAAAATGACCCGATGTTTTAGCATTGTGAAACTCTAGCAACGCTGCTAAACACATATGGGTGGGGGGGGGAACATATCGACAATGAGGAGGTTTGCCTGGAGGTGAATCCACCTGGAATGGTTCCAACAAGCTAGGCAAATCCACCTATAATGCACCAACCACACAACCCAGGCGCAAAATGAGTTCCTTCTCTTCGAACCTCCCCTTACATTCCCTAAGGCTGTGAGGCAATGCATTTGCCTAGATGTTCCTAGCTCTTGACTTAAAGGTGATGACAAAATTGAATTGGGATATAAAAAACGCAATTTAATCAAGGTTCCTATAGTCAGTGTACACAGTAATGGGGTGTAAGGAACCTTCCAACCAGTGGCACCACTACTCAAATGCCAATTTCCCACCTAGCAATTCAAGGTCCCTCATAATAATTCTGTTCAGCTGAACTGAATTTACGTGAGAAGAACAGCCCCTACGCCAAGTTCGGAAGCTTTGTCGGCCCCTGGCCCTGCAGGCTACAAGCCCGCATAGCCTCTGTGAGAGCCGGGCCCTTCTGCCCCCCCCCCCTGGCCTTTGGGGAGGCAGGTAACTTGGGCTGCCGGAGGTTAATGGCAAGTCACCCGCTAGCCGCAGGTGACTTGCCAGCCCCCAGCCTTGTGATCTGGTATAGGGATCTCACACCACACACACAATTAAAAATGACTTTATTAAAAAATATATATTTTTTTTAATTTACTCACCTCCGATCATCAGCTCCTTTGTCCCTCACAGCTCCGATTGCAGATGGGGTCATCGCTGGACATTGGAAGGGGGAGGCAGGTAATCAGATCATCACCTGCCTTCCCCCTCATGACAAGTGAAAGAACAACAGCCCGGAGCCAGGATGACACCGGGAAGTGATGTCATAAGCCCTGCCCTTTTGGGGCAAGATGGCGGCGCCCGCCGGGAGAGGAGGGGGAGAGGGCCTGTCAGACTCTCTCCTGAAGCTGAAGGACCGGGGGGTGATCGGAGGCCCCCCTGGTGAAGAGGAGACCCGGCGGGAGCGATCGAACATGGAGGTGAGTAAATGTAATTTTTATTTATTTATTTTTTTACATGTAATTCCAGGGGGGGGGGGGGGTGGCCATTCCGGGCACTCCCCTGCAGCCGGGGGGGGGGGGGGGCCTGGGTGGAGGATCGAAGCCCTCCCGGATGAAGAGGAGACCCGGCCGCATCGAACGAGGGGTCAGGTGAGTGTTTTTTTACTTTAGTCTTGCTGTAGCGGGGGGAGGGGGAAATTCAGGCACGTAAATTCTGCTTGGCACTTAAGTGGAGTAGAAGCGAGTAAGTAGAATCTACGTGCTTGGCACTGAAAGGGTTAAAGGAAGACTACAATAGAGCAAAACAATAAAAGTTATTTCTCTAAATGTACCAGAACATTCAGACAATTTAGATTGATGCATACAGACATCACATTTGTCAGAGATGCATTTTAGAAAATCACTCCTAAATTCTTAAATAGAGATTTCCCTTTGTTTCTTACTGCCTCGGCAGAAACTAAACAGAGAGGAGTCCCATGCTGGGTCCTACGGAGTCCTATGGAGCGAGAGATCGCTAAAGCGACCCTGATTTAGTGATAAACGCTCCAGTGAAACAGCCACTGTGATCAAGCGATGAATGACAATTGGTTAATCGTTTGGCTGACCAAAGATTTCTAATTCATTACTTGATGGTTGTCTCTAGCGACCAATTGACCAACAAATCTTTGGAGTCTGAAAATAGTCGCCGAATCGCAAATTATTTGCATGCTCACTCGCTGAGTGAACAGAAAATTGATCTGCTGTTGTAAACCCAGCATTACTTACCTTCAAAAGAACTCTACAGTTTTCACAAGAAAAAGTAAATAAAGATCAGGAAGGTCGTTACATTATCATAATAGATAACCATGTTACCAAATTTTTATGCACCAAACACTAGACAAACAGCATTTTTTGAGAAACTATTAACAGTAATTTCCAGTCTCTGAGATAAACAAATGTATTTGGCGATCAATTAAGCCCAGAATAGCAAAGTCCACACTTTTTAGAAGTAAAGAGTAAAGAGAAGTATAACCCATCTTTGGTTATCCTACCAAGCATGTCATCTGTCACAACTTGTGTCATATCATGCACATGTTGAAAAAACACTTTGGCTAGAGGTGGAAGAGACACAATTGGGAAAAATAGGAATACATAATATACTCTGGATTCCCCCGAATAACCATGTAACTGTAACCCAGATAAAAAACATAACAGATTAACAGAGATAACAGATAACAAAATTATCTCTCACTTTCTAAGAATCTGGGATCAATGCAAAACAAATGGAAAACTAATATATTGACATTTACAACTTGCCTAAATCATAGACCACCTTTCTTCTCCAGCTTACTCACATTCACCCCACCTTTTTCAATGGTAGAAGCATGAAAAATTAACAAGAGTTTGTAACTTGTTCCCACACAATTTAGGCCAACAATGATTGTCCATTTTCAGAAACGATTTCGCTATTTACAGATTAAACCCTTCATACAATTATACCTTAGTTTAGGATATAAACCTTTCAAAATCTCTGAATTTCAAAAAGCCCGTATAGATTTTCCCAGGTGTAGGGGTATTATCTCTGTGAACTACAAGAATCTTCTCAACATTAATTGTAAGGCATTTCCTAAATATACCAATAAATGGTATACAGATCTTTCTTTCACATGGTAAGGCAAGGAATAGTATGCAGTTTGAAGAAATATTTTACAAGTATATATGGATGTTGAAGCCTTGAAAATCAATGTAAAAGTACTGATGCGTTGGTACCTAGTAACAGAACGTATTCATCAATCCATACCAAGTGGATATATACATTTTTAACCTAATATCTAATCTTTTTGGGTTTACAACCCTTCTCCTGAATATGCATTGCTGGAAGTAAAACCCTCAGAATGTAACAGAAACCAGTTTCAACTTCTGAAACATATCTTAACAGCAGCTAAATTAATTCTAGCAGCTTCCTGGAAAAACAAGCAACTGCCATTCCAGGACCTTGCAAAGTAAAGTAATGACAATTGAGAAAATATCTGCTATACAAAATAATTATTTGGAATTATACATTTAGATCTGGAATTCTTGGATTCAGTACGTCTTTCCAAACCACATGGATATGACAAAACGTATAAACCTTATAATACATTTATACTTTATAAGACATCAGTTTGTCTTGCCATTCACATCCTTTCTCCTTTCTTCCCACCTACTCATTACCTAAATTTATCCTTCTTAAGTAATATTATGAATTTGCTCTTTTATCTCAACTAATTTAATATTGATTCTAACCAAGGATAAGCAGTAACATATGGAAATGACAGTACAGTACAGTACATATATTTTGTTCCTATGGACCTGCCAGTAGCCTGCAAAGGGGAAGTGCTGCTAGTTTCCTGCCACTGTGCATTGTGGGTTATATCGGTTAAATCTAGGCAGCAGCACAGCTGGGAAGCTGGGAAAGAAAGCCTCCTGGGTGCTCCAAGATGGCAGTGAATGGGAGAAAATCAGATAAGTGTGTTTTAGAGTGGATGCAGGAACAAATGTAATTTTAAAGAAGAAGAACGTGCAATAAAAAATGTTTGTTCCAGATTTTCAATTTGGAATTGATTTTTTTTTTTGTTTTAGGAATTTAAAAAATGTAAGTGCCTTATTGGCCATGCAGAAAAAAAGGCAAACTTTGCTGCATAGCCCATAGAGTCCTGTTATTTACAAACTTTATAACAAAAATTCTTACCTCATTGGAAAAAATATGTACCTTACCTGTAAAATTCTGTAAAAGTACAGGTGAACTTTGGGTAACATTTTGAACAAAAATAATATTTTGCACTTTCCTGTTTGTAATAAAGCTCACTGAGGTGCGTGTTGCAATTCACACCACAAGGTGCACCAGAGGGCCAAATAATTTTCATGACCCCCAATTACTGCATATATCAGGATTTAAACCTTTACCATAGACATCTCGGGTCTTGAAACCTAATAGAAACCAATGGTATTTAAAATATGTATAATATATATTTATATAGATGATGATCTTTCATAGGTTAGAGAATCAAACGCTCAAAGACATAAAGTAAGTCCTGCTGCCAAAATGTTGTCAGCGTGATAACAAGGGAGTCTATAGCGTCTCACCAAATAATTCCTTTCTAATTAACATGTTAATTATTTGAGCAAACTGTAAATGTCTGTTTACTTAAGTGGTTTAAGAGGTACTTGAAAGCAGTTTGTTTGCTGTCACTCCTAAGTGGGCTGAGCATTCTCTTTAGCAACCTGTTTACACTATTAATTTCCTTAGCAAACATTTTATCTACAGATGGGGCGGACAGAAGCTGCTGCAGTCCTGTTTGTAGAGCTCTTGTGTAGAGAGCTCTTTGCTTGTGCTCCTGGCAGAGGAGAGGGCTGAAAGCTTAGTCTTGTTCACAGACATAATAGACTCTTTGGCTTATCTAATCTTCTTATCTGCTTAAATAAATAGGTAAAATTCAGAGGACACCGAATTTAAAGACAAATGGGATGTCATGATGATCAAAGTGGCCAATTAAGCTGTTCAAGTAGGTGACATAATTAACTGTCACCATCAGTCCTCCTGTCTTCAGATTTTACTGTTCGTTTCTTATATCATTCACAACTAAGAATTTAACTTTTTTTCATTATTCACATTTTGGCTCATTGGCTTTAAATTAATGTTTATTAATGGTAATTATTGGTTACTTGTAAAATCAAAACACAATCAATTATTAATCTTATTTATGATAAAAAAAAAAAGAAGTAGAACGAGAAAAGGGACTGGTAAAAAAGTTTATTTTTATTGTGACATTTTCATAATTTTTTATAATTTAATTTACTGAATAATTATTTCTGTTCAGAGATTGAGTTATTAATGCAATCATACTCATTTTATTAGATAATAATATTAATTGCAGGCATGCTAATTATTTGGTGATGCAAGTTTAAGTTAGCTTTTGGGGTTGAACTGATACCTGCATCTAAGACAAAAAAAATAAGCCTGTACCTGTGCAGCTATGATGGCGCATTCCTGTAGTTGAGGTACTTAATCTTTCCAATAAGATAAGGTTTTTTTAGTTTGTAAACAACAATGTCTTGGTATTGTTTAAAAATGTAAAAAGAAATCCTCACCTTATTGGAAAAATGATGTACATCACCTTTAAAAATACCCCATCATTAGTGATTAGTAGTCATTGGTGAAGGCACTTTTTGTGTGTTGGTGTTAACTCACTCGAGTGCAGGTTGCAATTCACGTCAGTTGATGATCAACTCCATCCTGCATGAACTTTTGCCTCCCTATTGCTGTGACCAGTTAACTTGCTTTCCTGTTGTAGATCTTGACCATCTGGCCAAGAACATTAACTGTTGCCTGCCACATCTGATCTGCCTGCCTGACAACAGCTGATCTGCCTGCCTGACCACAGCGGATCTGCCTGCCTGACAACAGCTGATCTGCCTGCCTGACCACAGCGGATCTGCCTGCCTGACCACAGCTGATCTGCCTGCCTGACCACTGCTGATCTGCCTGCCTGACCACAGCGGATCTGCCTGCCTGACCACAGCTGATCTGCCTGCCTCACCACAGCTGGTCTGCCTGCCTGACCACAGCTGATCTGTCTGCTTGACCACAGCGGATCTGCCTGCCTGACAACAGCTGATCTGCCTGCCTGACCACAGCGGATCTGCCTGCCTGACCACAGCTGATCTGCCTGACCACATCTGATCTGCCAGCCTGATCACCGCTGATCTGCCTGCCTGACCACTGCTTATCTGCCTGCCTGACCACAGCTGATCTGTCTGCCTGACCACAGCTGATCTGCCTGCCTGACCACAGCTGATCTGCCTGCCTGACCACATCTGATCTGCCTGCCTGACCACAGCTGATCTGCCTGCCTGACCACAGCTGATCTGTCTGCCTGACCACAGCTGATCTGCCTGCCTGACCACATCTGATCTGCCTGCCTGACCACAGCTGATCTGCCTGCCTGACCACAGCTGATCTGTCTGCCTGACCACAGCTGATCTGCCTGCCTGACCACAGCTGATCTGCCTGCCTGACCACTGCTGATCTGCCTGCCTGACCACAGCTGATCTGCCTGCCTGACCACAGCTGATCTGCCTGCCTGCCTGACCACAGCTGATCTGCCTGCCTGACCACAGCTGATCTGCCTGCCTGGCCACAGCTGATCTGCCTGCCTGACCACAGCTGATCTGCCTGCCTGGCCACAGCTGATCTGTCTGTCTGACCACAGCTGGTCTGCCTGCCTGACCACAGCTGATCTGTCTGTCTGACCACAGCTGATCTGCCTGCCTGGCCACAGCTGATCTGCCTGCCTGACCACAGCTGATCTGTCTGTCTGACCACAGCTGATCTGCCTGCCTGGCTACAGCTGATCTGCCTGCCTGACCACAGCTAGTCTGCCTGCCTGACCACAGCTGATCTGCCTGCCTGACCACAGCTGGTCTGCCTGCCTGACCACAGCTGATCTGCCTGCCTGGCCACAGCTGATCTGCCTGCCTGACCACAGCTGATCTGCCTGCCTGGCCACAGCTGATCTGTCTGTCTGACCACAGCTGGTCTGCCTGCCTGACCACAGCTGATCTGTCTGTCTGACCACAGCTGATCTGCCTGCCTGGCCACAGCTGATCTGCCTGCCTGACCACAGCTGATCTGTCTGTCTGACCACAGCTGATCTGCCTGCCTGGCTACAGCTGATCTGCCTGCCTGACCACAGCTAGTCTGCCTGCCTGACCACAGCTGGTCTGCCTGCCTGACCACAGCTGATCTGCCTGCCTGGCCACAGCTGATCTGCCTGCCTGACCATAACTGATCTGCCTGCCTGACCACAGCTGGTCTGTCTGCCTGACCACAGCTGATCTGCCTGCCTGACCACAGCTGATCTGTCTGTCTGACCACAGCTGATCTGCCTGCCTGACCACAGCTGATCTGTCTGCCTGACCACAGCTGATCTGCCTGCCTGACCACATCTGATCTGCCTGCCTGACCACATCTGATCTTCCAGTCTGTTGCAGACCCAGCCTATCTAACTATGTCCAATCTGGCCATCTGTTGCTGACTTTGCTTGCTCAACCACGCTACTGTCTCAGCTCAATGTTAACACCTGCACTGGGCACAGTGTTTTGTCTATCCCTCCGCTGATTCCACCACCTCTAGGCAGGGGCATACATAACAGAAGCAACACAGGGACGTGCCCCAGGCCCGTAGAACAAGGGGGCACGATGAAAGCTACCTACAGTGCCCGGAGCCCAGTGATACCTACACTTCCTCCACTCTGGCTTCTCCTTGCCCCACCACTCACCTCCGCTCTCGTACTCATCTCTGCACACGTGCGCTGCACACTGTACTCGGGTGGATGGGGGTGGTTGCTGATGGGGGCCGTGATAGGCCCCACTATGGGGCCCCTTTAGGACTATGTCATTTGTTACAACTCCCAAAGTTAAACTTGCTTCAACAAATAATTTGCATGTTCCCTTTTGGATATAGATATGCAAGAAAATATCTCTGTAGTGCATGCAAATGGCTTTAGGGGGTGGGTTAGTTTAGTGACTCTGTGAACCAGGAGTTATTAGGGAGGGGTTTAATCTCATATTGTTTTTACTTCCAGTTATCTGTTTTACAGCCACAGTCTTAGTAACGTTTTGTTTAGAAAGGGGCATTATGGCTGTCAAGGGCAGACTTAAGCCTGACTCCGGCCTTCCTCCTCTCTCCACCGGCCGATGTCAGGAGAGACCAGTGCAGCACCCGTTACCCCACCTCCTCCTCTTTCCCCCAGGCTGATGCAAGGATAAAGCTGTACAGCGCCTGCCGCCCTACTGCACATGCGTTTCTGTAGTGCATGCATGCAGTTTGGGTGTGCGCGCATGCTCTTTGGGAGTGTGCCTGGGAGTGCTGGTCTATGTTCCAATGTCGCCAGCAACAGGAGGAGAGGGGAGAAGCACAGTCAGGGTTTCTTATGCATGATCTGGGAATCTTATAGACCCCACCTATTATGCTGATTATTATGCAGCATCACAGATCCAAGGGCCACGTCCAGTATTTTAAGAATAGAAATCATGAACCTGCAAACCTAAATATCTCGGCCATTTCAGTGGAAAATAGTTCAGAACTTTGCCTGCTATAGCACTTTAAATAAGTCTCTATATAGCCAAATAATCACTCTCAATGGCACCATCAGAAAACTTAGGACTCGAGAAGTCCTCAATGTCAGGGCTCTTTCTATCCCCCCTGTTTTTCCATCAGGAATCTCCATAGATGTGACAACAAGGAATTACTGTGGGCACAGCCAGGAGAGCATGAGAGCATGTGTGGCAGCCTGCCCCAATATTAGCCCTGCTCACTCTTTCTTGCAGGTTTTAAAGTGGACCAAAACCCAGGATTTTGACTATCCTGGGTTTTGGTCCTTTCCCCAGGGGCACCCCAATTGGGGGTGCCCTGCTGTGTGCCCCGCTGTGTGAAACTCCCCAGATCGCCAGAACCCAGCTCTTCCTCTTCCTGGCCCCACGGCGCGTCTAAGAGCAGCGGCTCTGATGGCCGCATCCTCCGCTTCCCTCTAGCAGGGGGCGTGCCCACCACCTTCCTCTAGTGCCACAGAACTCCAATGTGACTGGCACACTACCAGTACTACCTTGGGATTGAATATTATGCCATGGCCTTTGTCCATTGACTAAAGAACCCCAAAGGACCAAAATCTGCTTCCATCCAGGCTGTCAGTTGGACAGCATACAGTTTTGCTTTAAGTTTGATGATCAGTTGGGAAATGCAAGTAGTACAACACTTTAATAATCAGTTAATCACGAACAACATAATTGCACACATCTTATGGCTGGACAGGGAGAAATCCAGGAAAAACTGCACTTTTTAATACCTACCATGTTTTATGTGTAATTATTTTTTTTACCATAGGTTTAAATGCCGTTCCTATATGACGGGAACTTCAGGATGATAATGGGACTGTTTTATATTGCTGTCATAATACTAGTTGACTTATGCTGTGGTGTTGGCTTAGCTATTGTGGTGTCTGGCTTTTTCTGTGCAACCCAGATGGTGAAAGGGAGTTTTCTGGGGTGGATCGAGGCTGTCCAGACCAAGCCTGGTTGGTTGCAGCTCGCCTGGGAGGAGGAAGTAGTCCCTCAACTTTTCACTCAAGTTGGGGGCCCCATGCACCTGTACCAACAGGAGTCAGACTTCCTTTTAACCAATAAAGCACCAGAGTTGCCCTACTGCACATTGCCCAGTTTCCAGGGAGCTGATACCTGTCTCTTCTGCATTCCATGTCCCACATGACCACGAGCAGCCTAATAGGGTTCACCTGAGACCCATGCACATCACTATGCCGCAGATCTGATAAACCCAGTAGGCTTCCAGTGGTTACAAGAACTGCTGCCATAGAAGCCAATGTGGAAGAGGTAAGTATTGGCCGCCTAGTCCTGATGGGACTGGTGCACAGCAGGGCATTCAGAATGGGATGCTCCATGCAACAAAGCTTAGACATTTTAGACTTCTCTTTAAAGTTTATGTATATCTTTCTGGGAACTTTAACCTGGTGTTGATGGCTCTAGTTCCTGATGTTAGTGCTTGTGGTATCACTATAGTGATTTTGCCCTTTGGCTTTGTACTGGTGCCCCAGTTGGTGAGAGGGCATTTTCTGCGGCAGGTCCAGCATGTCCAGGTCAGTCAGCCTGGGGAACGGGGGTAGTAGCCACAAGGTATACCACCTTTGCCCTCTCTGGTTGGGGCCACCAGAACATGTACCATGTGTGTCATCACTCCCTAAAGAGTTTGCAAGTCTGGCTAAGCACAGCCTTTTTATCATTTCGGTTGCAGTGGACCGCAAACCTGTTTGAATTGGGGTGCTGTAGATTTAGCGCAAACATCTATTCTAAGATAAAGAGAACATCCACATATAAGGGCAGACTAGATAGTCCATATGGTCTCATTCTACCATCACCCTTCTATGTTTCTATACTGCCACTTACTGTATCTGTATTCTGTGGACCAAGGTACCATGGCTGAGCATTGCTTGCACATTTTGTTGGGTGAGCAATACATTGACATTTTTAAAGGTGGGCCATCCCCTTACTCCTAAGATCTGCAAACATTTTCAACATGGCTGCTTGCAGAGTGAAATGATTATTCCACTAAAACACTGACAGACACATTGATAACCTGTTATTAGATTTAATTAGTAAATGCTGTATGTGTACATTTTTTTAGCAGAATTCTCTTTGAAATTCCTTTAATGATGCAGAGCGAGGACACATCTGACAAGACGCAATTGGCAGTGGATGTGAGTCAGCATGAAGAGAAATGACAGTGGACTAAACATTAGAAAATGAATCGAGCTTTGCATTGCAGAGGAAAGTCGTGACATTGTAAATGTACAAGGTTGCAGGTTTGGGATTAAAACGTGACTGATGATTGATTGCGCCTCACAGACATGTAAAGTTGAAAGAAGTAAAATTGACATGAGTTATTGTTTTGACAAATTTCCCACTGACATAGAAGTCATTCATTTGAAGGGAGATTTTTTTTTCTTAGATATCTGTGGATGAGCTGTCACCAGGGTACTACAAATGTACAATATGGCGGACATGTAGTAATCGGTTGACTTGACAAGGGAGGTCATAAGCTACAAGAATCAGAATGAACTGTTGTTTGTAAGCACGTGTTGCAGCAACCTACATTCAGATTATGAAGGATGAACTTTACTTAACCAGCTCTAGCTTTAGAAATTCAGCTTTGCATACTCCAAGATTAATCATTATTTTGGTAAGATGATGACATCTCATGTATTCATTTCTTAAGATGTAAATTCCCAAACATATAATATTTCATTCATTTTAACAGAAAAAGAATTACAGGGGATGTCCAAAGGGTGTCATAACTGGCTGGACGTTTCCCACCAGGGGGGCGAATGAAGTCACACCACTGCATGGGATATGTACGTCTTTAACAATGTATAGTAAAGGTTACGTTTTACGAGACTTGGTAAGCTGGATTCAAATTGTGGAGCTTTATCTGGATTTATCTGGGCGGGGGTTTCATTTGGAGTTGTCTAGTTTGGAATGCATTCTACCAAAATGAGTTGTCCCACTTGCATATTGGAGCTCAGTTACTGGGCAGGCGATACTTACCTCTTTTGCATTCCAAGCCCCGTATGACCACTGTGAGCCCCCTGGCCTGGCAAACCCAATAGGCTGCAAGCAGTCATATGAATGGCTGCTTTGGGAGCAAATGTGAAAGAGGTAAGTATTAGCAGCCCAATCTCTGGGCTTCAGGGCAACGGTACGCAGAGGGGCATCCAGGTCAGGATGTAACCATGCTACAAGGTTTAGAGCAATGCCATTCATTTTAGGCTGGATTTCCTCTTTAAAGTTTTTGTATATATCTTCCTAGGAGCTGCCACTTGGTGTTAAAATGGAACAAAACCCAGGAATGAGAGGGGGAAATGCCACACTGCCTATATGGGGAATGGGATGGGGAAATGCCACACTGCCTATATGAGGAATGGGAGGGGGAAATGCCACACTGCCTATATGGGGAATGAGAGGGGGGAATGCCACACTGCCAATATAGGGAATGGGAGACGGAAATGCCACACTGCCTGTAATGGGGAATGGGAGGGGGAATGCCATACTGCCTATATGGGGAATGGGAGGGGGAATGCCACACTGCCAATATGGGGAATGTGAGGCAGAAATGCCACGCTGCCTGTAATGGGGAATGGGAGGGAGGAATGCCACACCGTCTATATAGGGAAAATGGGGACTGCCTGGCATGCAAAGCGGGCAGATCAAGGATTTCCGTAGGGGCCTATGCATTTGCCATGGGATTGGGGCTTGACGTTAATGTATGGTATGGCTTTTCACAAGCAGATCATCCTAAATCTAGGGAAAGCTTTCAACCAGCCTTGGAGTCTTTTATATTACATAGCTACATAGTTAATACGGTTGAAAAAAGACATATGTCCATCAAGTTCCACTAGGGGTGTTGGGGTAGGGGAAGTTATATTTTATTTTATAAGGGAAGCAATGTATTTATTTATTTTTTTTTTACTGATAACCGCTAATAGTAACTGTTAATGTTATTTTCTTCTAAATAAGCATCTAATCCTTTTTTGAAGCTGTCAGCTGTTGATGCTGTAACAAGCTTCTGTGGGAGGCTATTCCATAGATTTATAGTTCTTATGGTAAAAAATGATTGTCACCTCCGGAGACTAAATTTCTTTTTTTCCAGTCGAAGGCAGTGCCTCCTTATCTTTAGAGAGGATTTTACCTGAAATAGTGTTCTCCCATATTTTTTGTATGGGTCATTTATATATTTATACAAGTTAATCATGTCCCCCCTCAGCTGTCTCCTCTCAAGACTAAACAGATTTAATTCTCATAATCTTTCCTCATAACTAAGATCTTTCATTCCCCTTATTAGTTTGATGGCTCTCCTCTGCACCATTTCTATAGTCAGAGCGTCCTTTCTATGAATGGGTGCCCAGAACTGGATGGCATATTCCAGGTGAGGGCGCACCAGTGCCTTGTAAAGAGGCAAAATGACATCCCTATCCCATGATTCCATGCCTCTTTTAATGCATGATAGTATCTTGGTGGCCTTGGAAGCAGCTGCTTGGCATTGCATGCTGTTTTCATATTGCATATTCAAGGACCAGATCCCCTAGTTTGGTCCTCTTTCATAGCATAGAGCCAGCCTATGGGAAATCGTAGCATTAATCAGTGCTCAAAGCAAAGAATGATGGGTAAAAAGCATCTACATACATTAGAAGTATTGCAGTAGCATCAAGCCGGTATTCCAGCACAGGTTAGTTTATGAGACAGTTAGCAATTAGCATCCAGCACAAAGCCTGTCAATTCTTCCAGTAAAAGAAAAAAATGAAGGATGTCTAATTTGCCCCTCTTCTCTTTCTATTACTACACCATTTTTCGCTCCTATTGGTCGTGCAACTCAAATTATTCGAAATAACTGACGTAAAATTAAAAAAACTGAGGACATTTCTACAAATGTGGCAAAGTGGAGGAAATAACATATGTTAGTCACTTACGTTAGTCACCCCCATAATTCAAAGCTGAGGCACCAGTGAGGTATTTAGTATGACAGTTAGATCCACTCGGTTTTGACTGCTGCTGTCTTGTATGCTGCCCAGGGTTGGGCTGAAGCACCATTGGCCAACAAGAGGAAATCATTTTTGAGGCCCACCGAACAAAATTATCCTTGGGACCCACCAGTCTGCTAATAGATCATTGTAACCTACTAAAGAAATAACACAGAGAACACTCCAATTGCATCTGTTGTACACTAGAATTGCATCTGTTGTACTGCTTCCATTTTTTGGGGTGTTTCCCTCAATTACCCCCCTCATGGAGTCACCCAGAAATCCACTCATCTCACCTGGGATTTTGAGCCCCCCAGTCATCCCCTGAAAGAAGTTGCCACTCCAGGCTCCTATGGATGCTATTTCCAGCCATGAGGCGGCATCACTTCAGGTGTTAGTTGGCAGGCATAGCCATTGGAGGAGACGCCACCGGTGATCCGGACCAAAGCAGTTTCCAGTTTCAAGTTAATTGTTGCTATTGTGGCCATGATTGACTGGCAGACGACTGCTATGGGCGGGTGGGAGTCCACGATCATCTGGCAGGCAACAGGCTGCCGCAATGAGCTGATCTGGTGGGTTGCTGCGATTGGCCGACGGGCTGCCACGATTGGCTGGTCTGCTCGCTGCTGGCCACTATTTTTAATTTCTTTCAAGCTGACTGACTCTAAGGAGCTCTTAAAAGTGTAAATTAATCTGCCTCCTTCCGGCTCAGGCAGCACTTGTAGAAAGCAGGGCAGGCTGTCAGTTCAAACTCCGAGCTGGTCAGCTTCTGTGGTTCCGCTTGATGTGTTCCTGAGCCTGAGGACCGCTATCTGATCTGACCTGAGCTCTTCTCTTCCTTTCATCCAGCCTAAAGCGGGCGTGTCTTGGTCAATTGCTCTGAGGTGTGTGTGTGTGTGGTGTAATTACGTTCTTGAAAGTTTCATGTTATTAAAGCGGACCAAATGCCACCAAACTTGTGAAATACATTTGGCCAAAGCCCCTGCCGATACACCCTTATTAGGATGTAGAACTAGAAATGGATATGTCCTGGATCACTGATTAATTTGCTGCCCCTCTCTGTACGATGGCAGGCAATCAGTCATTGCTAGGTGTGGCAATGTCATCATTAGGATTAGAGTAAAGCAGGAGCAGCGAAAATTGGCAAAAGGTACTCCTCATGAGGGTAGCAATTCAGGGAATGCTAGTTAAAAATGTGGGCTTTTGTCCACTTTAAGGTGGACCAAACCCAGGATTTTGCCTATCGCAGGATTTGTTCCTTGGTCCCCGGGGCTGTGTGAATCCCCCCAGATCGCCTAGTAAACTTACCATTCTCCAGTTCTACAGCGACTGCAGTGCGCGGGCTCTTGTCAAATTAGTGCACTCGGCTGTGCTCACGGCAAGTCTTAAATTTGCCTCAAAGGGGGTTATTTAAGAAGAGATAGCGCCAGGTAGTGCCTCGTAGCGGCAGGCAGCGTCTGTTGAACGCGGGGCACTGTGTGGGAAACCAAATTTATGAAAGCGAATCTGGTGAGAGCCTCTAACAGCGCCATGTAGCGTCACATGTATTATTACAGGCGGCTCAGCGTATAGCGCCGGCGCTCTAGCTTCCAGAGCGCCAGGTATTACCTTTTGCTCACTGTCGCTCTCCCATACATTTCAATGGTCGTTCATTTGCTTGAGTTTAAACAGCGTGTGTGACACTTTTTTTTTTTTCTCAAATCATTGTGTGACCTCTCCTGGCTGCAATCAAACAATTTTTAGAAACTTTTTTGACTTTTTATATTTTTATGCAGAATTGTCATTACAGTCTGGCACTAAAGTGTTAATGTCACAGTGTTACAACACTGTAATTTCATGTGTTTTCGCTTTATTACTGGTGGATATGTGTTCAAAAACAGACTTTAATCACACAGCGTCTGGCGCTCTATGCTATAGCGTCCAGATTTAGAGCGCCAACGTTGTGTGTGTAGTTTTTTGATAAGTATGGTGTGGAGCACTGAGAGTCGGTCGCACTGAGCTGGCGCTACCTCTCGCTCCCTGCAGAGCTATACTGGTGTTAGAGCACCCAACATACATCATATTCATCAATGCTGGTCCAGGTTACTACAACGACTGAAACGCTCTGTTACAGCGCCCCATACCCGCATACATTGTCTACTAACGGTCGTTCTAAGCGCCGCTATACAGACGCTCATCTGACGATACCTGGCGTTAGTAATGAATCACCCTCAAGGTCAGAAAGAAAACCACTTACTCTGCCAGAGAGCGCACATAGAAAGGCCTTTCGGGAAAATCTAACCCTCGGCTATACAGGAATGTAATAATATGTTACCCGCGTATGTTTCTATTCAGATGTAACTGTCCTCTTTAAGCATTAATCCAGTGAAGGTTTGAAAAGTGTAAATAAATAATTGTCACAAAGTAGGATTGTGAGTTACTGGACACAGCGGGGGCCGCTTTTCTATTATTTTTAACTGATTTATTTTCTACTGGAAGCTGTTCTATCCATTGTGTATGAATGCAAACTAATTTAAAATGGTGTTAAATCTTGACTAAGTTACTAATCTCAACAACAAAAACGTGGAAGGGGAAGTAGTTTGATCATTCACATTCCATTTTTATAATGCTATTCATAATGATTTAAATGTGAGAAGAATAGAGCAATAATTGGTATAATTACTGAGGAAAACAGTATGGGAAGGTGTTTCCACACGTTTTCTTGGCAATAATCACATTTTATTTCACATGTGATACAAATAGATTTACTTTAGTTTGGATCTTGCTGATATTCGCAATGCATAATTAAGAGAAAATTATCAAATGTGACTGAGAACCTGCTGAGTAAGAGAACAGTTTCCTTCACCTATGCTGGATTGGGAATAAACTAGGGCCCTTATTTATGAAGGAATAGCAACAGGTAGCAACTGGTGAGTGGCCGGTAATGACAGGCCCCACCACGAGAACGCCGGCTCCCCACCACAATCACACATTTATCAAGCCAATCCTGCTTAGCGACTGAGATAGCGCCATTTAGTCACTCATTCATCATTATTCCAGCCTCAGCCCACAGCGCCAGCGTCCGACCTTGAACAGCGACAGGTATGACCTCTCGCTACCTGGCACTCTCCAATGCATTTTAATGGAACAATCTTTAAATAGTCATAATTAATTGTTATAAATATTTTTTTTTTGAATGTGAAAAATTGTGTGACCACTTCTGCCATTTTAGATAATTTTTTAAGGTAAAAAAAAATTGTACAGAATTGATATTACAGGTCTGATATTATTAATAATTAATATGTATTCATATTACAAAATTATTTAAAAAACTTGTTTTTTTTGGTTTCCAAAAATTTGGTTGTTTGGGGGTTAAAAAACTACTTTTAACCCATCGCCACCAGCGCTCTGGGGTTTAAACATGCATTTTACGCGCGAGAATTTTTTGAGCGTGATTTGTTAATGAATATGGTGGAAGCCGGTCGCTAGGGCCAGTCGCTATCATGCGCTCCCATACAGCGCGGAACCTGTCAAATAGCGACTCCTCACCCAATATTCAACATTACGGCAAACCGACTGAGTCGCAAACAACTACCGAACAACGGCCAAGCACAGCGACTACTAGCGGGCGCTCTGAAAATGCCGCTACAGTCGCTCAACTGTCGCTACCTGCCGCTATTAATGAACCGGCCTCTAGGATTGGACTGGTAGTATTTTTTTTTAAGATTTTTTTGGGTAAAAACACATTTAGATAGAGAAACATCCTAATTTCTTGAAGTGTCTTTCCTGTTCTCCAAATGTATTAAAGCGGACCATCAGCATAATTTAATGAAAAGCCCAAACCTTTAAAAAACTATTCTGCAGCATCTAAAATTAATATATTTTAAGTTTTTAGTCACTTACTTATTATTCTTTCCCCCACTGGGCTGCAACTCTGTTCAGAAATCTAAGATACGGGCGCCGCCAACTTGCCTCAGACGCATCACATACTGAGGAAAGGAGAGGGGGCAAAAGTACAGGGGGCGGGGTTATAGCTGTGCTCTGCATGAACAGAGTAGAGCCGTGGTCAGGAAAAGGACAGGAATCCCAGAATGCAGAGCAACACAGTCAGAAGACACTTCCTGTTTGCAGGCAAGCCTGAGACTCCATGGGCACACAGAACACTGCTGCTGAGCATGAGTAAGGTTGAGTGAGCACATTAGTCACATCTATAGCAACATTCTGTGTTTACAGGGATCACTTTTTTCTTCTTGGTTTACAGACATGTTGTACAGTTACCAATGGTAACAGATTGTAGGTAGTGAAAACTGCTTCCATAAAAACACACATTTGCTGAAATGTTAAAAATAGACAAAGTGGACCAACACCCATGGCTGATCGGCCCAGGAATCTATAAGATTCCCGGGCCGATCAGCTCCCTCCCCGCGGGGCATCCGAAATCGGGATGCCCCGCTGTGTGAAACCCCCCCGGATGCCCACAAACCTTACCTTCTCCCGTTCCAACGGCGCATGCGCGGGCTTCCCTCTAGCAGGGAGCTCCCCTGCGCTGGCCTTTTGTGAATGGCCGGCGCGGGCGCGCTCCCTATAAGAGGGGCGCGCAAGAGGCGGCGCCGGCGGCCTCAACTTGTCCGTCGCTTGTCCGTCGGTGGTGAGGTACGTTTTTTGGGTCTTTCTGGGGGGTTTCACACACCTCCGATCGGGGTGCCCCGCAGAAGTGGACCAACACCCAGGATAGTGAAAATCCTGGGTGTTGGTCCACTTTAACAACAAAATATGTTTTGACATTTAAACAAAGCTTGGGATCATAATTTGCAGGTGTGTACATACCATCAAGGCAGGGAAGGCAGCTGTTACTGGGCCCATGGAAGAAAAGGACCCCACACCAGCTGCTTCCTCCACCTTGCAGAACCTGTGGCAATATTTGGACTGGTCCACTGTTGCCATCTGGATCAGCTGCTATGGGGCCCTGGAAGCCACAGACACAGGGCATGGACAGGTGTTTTCGCCCTTTGAAATTCAATAATGTGCACATACTCGTACTGCCCAGCGGGGATTAAGGCTGTCATCAGGGTGCAGTGGGGAACCCAGACTGTATGTTCCACAGGATGACCAAAAGCTACAGGCTTGATTTTTTCTCCATGATAAATAGAAAGTGCACAGGGGTCGGGTGTCTGTGGGAGATGATGGAGGTGCAACTGGTGCTGGCGGAGGGGTATCATTTATGTAATGCTGAGGGCTGGGCTGTGTGTGTATGTGGGGGGAGATGTATTTATTTGATTCTATGGGTTTTGGGGTTTTTTTTATTGATGCTTAGGGTTGACCTGAGGGGACAGGCACAGATTAAGTGTGGTGGAGGCCCTTGGACACAAAATTTGGTGGAGGCCCCAGATACAGTATTTTATTTCCTTTTTCCTACAGTATTTTTATATTTCTTTAATTAATAGTTCAGCCAAGTAACTGATTGTGGTTGTCTGGCACCCACCCACTTACTGGAACATCAGATCACGTCCCTTGTGCCACCCTTGTGCCACCTTTGTGCTACTCTTGTGCCATCCTTGTGCGGGTGCGTGTTGCTCGGGAACTCCTGCTTTGCCATTCTGGGTGGGGGGTAGTGTAATCGCCCAGCTGGTCCAGCAGAAAACAGAACAGCTTATGTGCATTGAGCAGCCATCGATTGACAGCTCTGCACCCACCCACCCCTATAGCGTTGCTTACGGCGGCTTTGCTGCTCTAGACTCTCCTTTCTTCCCTGTGGTGGCTTTGGCTGCAGGTTTGCAAAAACAAAAAAGGCTTGCCCAGGTACAGGGGGCCCCCACTGTCACCGATAGCTTCTAAGCCGGCCCCAAAACCCATCAGACCAAAAACTGAAAGGCCTCCTGGACCAGACCATAACCCAAAGGTTGCAGGGAAAGTGGTGGCCCCCTCATAATCCAGCCCTGTGAGGGGGCCACAAGGACTTTGGATATGGGGCCCTGTGAAACCTATGGACGCCGCTAATAAGTTGCAGTTATTTGGAATATAACAACTAGAGATGTCCATGAATATGGCAACAAAACAAAACAAGGGAATCTTGTATAGACACACACCCTGCTATGGGCCGGCGCCAGCACAGGGTAAAACCGGGCAATTGCCAGGGCGCCTGGCATCTTCAGGGGACCACTCAGGCTCACACTTGGCCATGGTATTATTTTACAGTGGACCCGAACCACCAAATGCCGGGTGTTGTGTGCAGACCTGCTCATAGCTGGCCTCAGCAACAGGGGATGATCAGCAACAACGGAGAAGGTGGCATAGAATGGAGGGCAATTGATGGAAGCTCAGAAGGTGATGACTGAACCAGGTGACAAGGAGTGGAGGGCGACCAGCAGCAGGAGATAAACCATTTGTGGCAGCAGAGCTGAAAGGTGACATCATGTGACTCGCTACTTTGGGGCCCACTAAGACTCTCTTGCCCAAGGGCCCCCACAAACCTGGAGCCGGCCCTGCCCCTGCCAGTTTGTAAGTAACAAAGCAAGAAATATAAGAAAAAAAAGGACATTTACCTTATTTTATAGCATACTGCAATTTCTCAGCTTATGGTAATGAGTAAAAATACAAATATATCAGGAATAAAATGAAACGTAAGTTTCATCAAACTCATTGTCCTGACAACAAAGCCTACAATAAGTATGAGGCCGTCATTCTCCCAGTAAAAAAAGAAATTCTTGCGCGCCACAAAACACTCGAAGCAGCAGGAAACTTCCGTAGGTAGATTCTGGCTAATTACAAAGATTACCTTGAGGTACGATGACTTGACTTACTATATGCGCAAACTTATCAGGGGATAAATCAGATTTATATATTCAGCAACAGGATAAATGTTTGACCGGAAGGGATTTATTACCACTCTGATCGCTTACATATCTATTCCAACAGAACTGTTTAATCTTTGCAGCAAATGATGACAAGCCGGAGCTCCAGCTGCTGCTCTTGGTAATGCCCATATTCCATTGCTTTATTTTTTTTGATGTCTCTACATCTCCAAGAGCAAAAATTAACAGCAGATGTGGCAACGGGCAACTGATTGATGGCCGAGAGGGCCAGATGGCAGAGTTGAGAGACGTTTTTGCCTTGAACCTGCAAATGTCTTTCGCACCATTATTCATGTACAGCTTTACACTGCTCTGTCTACTGCTGTAGTAGCTTTTGAGGTTGTAATCATGACTAGGTTAATGGCAAATTATTTGGGGGATTTCCTGCAGGTGAGCAGATGGCTGCCAATTACAGGAGTCTGCCTTGGCCAAGATATCATTACCAAAACCACTGCTTCTGTTTTTTTGCAGAAATCTAGAAATATCATTTATTTTGTTATACACTTAGCAGTTAAAAGTTCTGCAGCTCATTTGAACCATTTAAATTAGTCCATTGTAATGTTGGTGTAATGTTGGTTATCTACTACAGTAACATAGAAACATAGAAACATAGAAACATAAAAAGTTGACGGCAGAAGGAGACCATACGGTCCATCTAGTCTGCCCTTATGTGTATACTGTATGTTCTCTTAATCTTAGGATATATGTGTACTTATCCCAGGCATGTTTAAATTCACTGACAATTTTTCCTCTGCTGGAAGTTTGTTCCAAGCATCTACCACACTTTCTGTAAAATAATATTTTCTAACATTGCTCCTGATCTTCCCCCCGACTAGCTTCAGGTTGTGCCCCCTTGTTCTATTATTAAGTTTCTTTTTAAAAACACTTCCCTCCTGAACCTTATTCAATCCTTTCACATATTTAAAGGTCTCAATCATGTCCCCCCTCTCCCTTCTTTCCTCCAGACTGAACAAATTAAGTTCTTTAAGTCTCTCCTGATAAGTTTTAAGTTTAAGTCCTTCCACCATTTTTGTTGCCCGCCTTTGGACACGTTCTATTTGAATAATGTCTTTTTGCAGGTAAGGTCTCCAGAACTGCACACAGTATTCTAGCTGTGGCCTTACCAGGGCTCTATACAGCGGCATCACAACCTCCCTCTTCCTACTGGTGATGCCTCGAGCTATGCAGCCGAGCATCCTGCTTGCTTTTCCCACTGCCTGGCTACACTGTCCACTCATCTTGCAGCTATCAGTAATCAGTACCCCTAAATCTCTCTCCTCCGAGGTCCTGGCTAACACAGTACTGCCCATACGGTACTCAGAGCAGGGATTCCTTCTACCCAAGTGCATGATTTTACAAGTAAGTAGAAAGTAACCTCAATGAGGCTGATGAAGCACTGAAACATCTGCACATGTTTGAAGTGGAAAGCTTTCCTTAAACCAGACTAACAGCCTAGCACAGTTGGTAAAGAAAGGTAGCGGCCATTTTGGAGCTTCCTCTCTTAGCATCTCAGCCATGCTGCTGCATGGATTAAACTGACGGGGAGGCTGATTCATTACTAATGTCAGGTATCGGCAGATGAGTGTCTGTATAGCGGTGCTTAGAGCGACCAATAGTAGACGCTTGTGTGCGTGTATCGGGCACTGTAACAGAGCGCCTCAGTCACTGTAGTAACCTGGCCGGCATTGATGAACCAGTACAGTGTTGCAGGAAGCGAAAGGTAGCGCCAGCTCAGGGTGACCGACTCTCAGCGACTCACACCATATTCAACAAAAAGAACACACACAGCGTCAGCGCTCTGGATCTGGCCTCTATAGCATAGAGCGTAAGACGCTGTGCGATTAAAGTCTGTTTTTGAACACATCCACCGGTAACAAAGCGAAAACACATGGAATTACATTGTTGTAGCATTGTGATATTAATACTTTAATGCCAGACTTGTAATGACCTGCATAAAAATATACAAAATCAAAAAAGTTTTCAAAAATGACTCTTTCTAGGCCAAGAGAGGTCACACAATTATTTGAGAGAGAAAAAAAAATTAAAAACAAAATCCCTGTTTAAACAGAAGAAAAGGAATGTCTATTGAAATGTATGGGAAAGCGACAGGTAATACCTGGCGCTCTGGAAGCTAGAGCTCCGGCGCTATACGCTGAGCCACCTGTAATGATCAGACTCTACGTGGCGCTGTTAGAGTCACTCACCAGAATGGCTTTCATAAATGTGGTATTGCGTACAGTGTCTGGCGTTCACCAGACGCTGCCTGCCGATACGAGGCACTACCTGCCGCTATCCCTTGATGAATAAACCCCATAACTGACAATGCACAGTAACAGGAAGCACAGCAGCACTTCCTGTTTGCAGGCAGCCTGCAAATGCATAAGCCACCATTTTGATTCTAAAATTTACTACAGCAGGAGTTAGAAAAAGGTAAATGAATTTTATGTTCAGCAATCTAAATTGCCCTGGGGAGGGGTGCATATGAGCACCATTTTTGTGTTGGTTTGGTTTAAGTCATTTTTGACTGTTGGTCCGCTTTAATACAAGAAGGTGTCCTTACTCCTGCTAAAGACACAGCTTGGGGTTGATTCAGCACCAGGTGAGAAAAGTTACTTTCATCAGCTAGAGGGGAGCGGGGCACTTGGTGCAGCAGGTCAGGTGGGTGCCACAGGGGGACCTGAGGTGGGGGGCGCCATTTTGCATCTTTGCCCTGGGTTTCAGAAAGCCTAGCTACTCCTCTGCTTTCATTGTCTACCTTGAGAGTAATTTACCACAGTAAAGTTTCACCTAGTGCAGAATCAGTCCCAAGATAAACAATGGCCTTGATTCAGTAATCGTAGTAAAAAATCCAGAAGAATTTCATTGTTGCAGAATCAACAGCCAGGAAGACAATGGAAGTAAATGCTTTCTAAGAAGAGCAGTAAACATTTTACTCCTTTTTACAACAATGAAATTCTCAGGCTTTTTTTTCATAAAGGGAATTTTTTACTACCATGAGATTTTTTTTTTAACTCTTACTGAATCAAGACCACTGAAGCTCTCTCCTAAAAAGTAGGGACTTGTATCACCTGGTGCTGAATTGACCTCTCATAGCCAGTATGAACATTGGCCAAAAGGTATGTGCAGAACCATGAAGTGTCCATTTGATATGTCTTCCAAAACAGTTTTTTTTTTATAGGTAGTGGCCTACCAGCATGAGAATCCATGGTAATGCTTTATATTTAGCCATTCAAAGTATTGAAAATGGGTATATTCTCATCTAGGGTGGTGTTTCCAAACTTGTTATACTAGTACCACTACTGATACTCAAACTTTGTTCTGGTGGAGCACCCCTACCCTGCTCCCCTCCCCCAATGCTGCCCACAATCCAGCTCTGGTATTGGTCACACAGAAGGCTGCACAGATGCTAATCATCTGATTGGCTCAGTAGAAATGCCAGGAATAACCCCATCTTAAACCGGACCTTCATCCTGAATAAGAGTCTATCTTGTATGCCCCCCCCACACTGTACATACAGATTGCTCACATTAAAAATCATCCTACCTGCCCCTAGTGCATTTTCTGAGACTTTAAACATCCAAGATGGCGGCCCAAGGAGGTGCAGGCTGCCTGTAAACAGGAAGTCTTCTGACTGTGCGGCTCTGCATTCTGGGATTGCTGACCTTTTCCTGACCCCAGCTCTGCTCTGTTTGTGCAAAGTACAGCTATAACCCCTCCCCCTGTACTTTTGACCCCTCTCCTCAGTATGTGATGCTACTGAGCCAAGATGGCGGTGCCCGTTTCCTAGAGTCCTGAACAGAGTTGCAGGCCAGTGGGGGAAAGAATAATTAAAGAAATAAAGTGACTAAATATGTTAAATATGTTCATTTTAGATGCTGGGTAATAGTTTTTTCAGGGTTTGGGCTTTTCATAAAATTATGCTGAAGGTCCGCTTTAATTTATTCAACCTCTTCAGATAGGGGGGAACACAGTCTTGCGTTCCAGTAGCTAAATGTTTACTGGCAGTGTTCTCACCTGGGGAGGTAATTATTGTTGCTTTATTCAGCCAAAGCTGCTAATGCACACCTGTTACAGTGGAAGGATTCTGGGGTTTTTAGTCAGAGAGTATACTAAGAGCTTTACTAAAGGGCAAGAAAGCTACTCCTACTATCAAAACAGAGCCACAGGGATATAAGAACTATGGAAGCAGCAAAAGTAAATCACAGAAATGGGGGCATAATCCTAACACAAATGTTTATTTTATATCGCAGAACAGGAAAATAACACCAAAAACCTGGCAAAAAGGGAGTTTTCATTTAAGTCTAATCTAGGGGTGCAGCCATCACATATAGGTTACAGGGGGGCCTAGCCATTGATTTTGGGGGTTATTTAAGAAATAACACCTGGTAATGCCACGTAGCGCCACGTAGCGTCTGGTGAATGCTGGGCACGGTATGTGTAAACCACATTTTAGAAAGCGAATCTGGTGAGCGACTCTAACAGAATCATGTAGCGTCACATTTATTACTAGCTCATGGCATGTAGCACCTGTAGCTAAGTAGCGCTCTCACATACATTTCAATGGTGTTTTATTTGGTTGTGTTTTAATAGCGTTTTCCTAAGGTAATGTTCTGAATGTTTGGCCCAAATCATTGTGTGGCCTCTCCTGTCCAGCAACCAAACACTTTTATTGTGATTTTTTTAATGAAAAATTGTATGTGCAGGTCGGCCATTGCAGTGTCATTGTCACAGTGTTAAAACAATGTCATTCCATATGTTTTTGCTCTGATGCTGGTCTATATGTGTTGAGAAACAGACTTTTTTCACATAGCTTCTGGTGCTGTGTGTCGTTTTTTCATAAATATGGGCTTCAGCGGCGAGTGCCGGACGCACTTAACTGGCGCTACCTATCGTTCGCTGTCCTGTGGTTAGAAGTAGCGTAGTCTTGGCCGCTTTGATCTAAGGACACCACCTAGCGTTCGCGATTGGCTCTGCAGTGAATCAGGGAGAGCGCTTCTACAGCGCCCACCAGACATCACATTTATCACTGCTGGACAGGATACTACAGCATCACTTGTTCGCCTGCTAAGCTAGGTTATAGCGCCAGACACCCGCTTGCAGCGACCCTTTGCGGTCGCTCTAAGCGCTGCTACATAGATGCTCACATGGTAAGACGTGGCACTAGTCTTAAATCAGCCTCCCATGAGGCCGGAAAAACCCACTGGCATCCCTGAGGAAATGCTGTAGATAATAGAGCTTTGTAATCTAGTAAAAGCAGAAAAATAGCAAATATGCCAGAAATGAGCTGTCCTATAGCCTCCCTGTCTGAGGGAGCCGGGTGAGCAGTGTCTGCCTGCAGACGATGCTAAACATTCATGACTGGCAAACAAGAAACAAAATGACAGCTCCTCCTAACTACACCCTGGAGCCAGCAGCGTTGTCCCGAGTAATGACCCTGTCACACGGGATGCCACTCTACCTTTCTGATGTACTCTACAAAGCATTTCATTGTGAATTTTCCATCTGTTGTGGTTCTTGAACAAGCTGAAAACTATGCCATCAATGCTTTTATATGTAGTAAATACGACAGATAATAATGAGCATGGCTGCTCTGTGTGTCACACTGGATTAAACATTTTAGAAATAAAAATGATGCTAAATTGACAGTGGCACCTACAGTTATGAGATGTGTATGCAGAGCCAAAATGGGGCCAATATTTACTGCTCCATTCATTTCAAAAATTTGTTTTTAGTGGTCCACTTTAAAGCTCAACTCCAGATGCAAATTTTTCAAATGTTAAAATAGGTTCTTGCCTCAGAGCAGGGCCGGCTCCAGGTTTATATGGGCCCTTGGGTGGCATGGTCTCAGTGGGCCCCTTTGCATTAAAGAGTCGCGGGTCAGGGGTCTATAAGTTCCATGGCCAAAACTAAAAAGGGCTGCTTGCCCTCCAACCTCCCATTGGAGCTGTTTTTTTGTGAGTCTCATGTAGCTGGCACTTAACGGTAGGAGAGGCTACTACGTGAGACTCACAAAGCTGGCTCTAAAGGGGTTAACCACATTGTGCCAGCTGTCAGTTGTCCCCACTGTGGGGTACGGGTCCTCGGCAGCTGACCCGGCTTGCCGGGTGCTGACGCCGGCCCTACCTCAGAGGCATCTCTAATTGGGATGCCTCACAGTTTGAAACACCCCAAATCACCCATTCCCCTTACCTTTCTGCCATTTGCATGGTGCGTGTGCGAGACTTCATCCAATCACCATTCACCATTCTGTGTATACTAATGCACTGAATAAAGCCGCTGTTTAGAATAGCGCTTCGGCATAAGGAGCTGCAACACGTGCATCTCCGGCCCTCCTTTGGAGTGCGTTTTCCCACACGCCCCCGGCCTATCTGAACAGCTGGGCGTGAGAGTGTGGCTGCAGGGATGCCAGGGATGGGGTGTCCAGCATTCACAGCGTGGGCCTGGGACATGGTAATGGGGCTTACAGGTGTTCTGGGGGGCTCACACAGTGAGTCTTTTAAACTCCAAGGCCGGTGTGGGTGGTGATAGGTCCACTTTAATGTTTTAGTTTCACAGCACAGTGAATTTAGGGCTTGATGTGTGCTGCCCTGCACAATTCTGTAGTGTTGCGCGGTTTCCATGTGATAGGGCCAGTCAAAATCCATGTGGTGTAACTGAATAGTCGTTCCCAGATACAGTACAAAGCACAATGGTTTTGCGGCAATCTGTGCTGCCAGGATCATCATGCTTAAAGTGGACCAAAACCCAGGATTTTGACTATCCTGAGTTTTGGTCCTTTCCCCCAGGGCTGTGTGAATCCCACCAGATCGCCCGAAGAAACTCACCTCTTCCCAGTCCTACGGCGCATGCGTGGCCGCACGTCCAATTAGCGCGCTCGGAGCCACTGATGTCACGCCATCTAAGAATGCATCTAAGGCCAGCGGCTCCAAGCGCGCTGGCGGCCACATCCCCCGCTTCCCTCTAACAGGGAGCGTTCCTTGTCTGGCATTCTGATCCCCCAGATTGCACAAAAACTCACCTTGCTGGTGATCCCACAGTGAATGTGCGAGTCTCATGCCTCTTTCTCAGGCACTTCCCCACTCCAGGCCTTTCTGAAAGGCTGGCGAGTGTATACAGAGGGGCAGGCGGTTCTCACTATGAGCGTGGCATAGTAAAAACGTAATAGAATGAAAGCTGTTGATTGGCTGCCCGCTCACCCATGCATTGAGGGATTTCCAGGGAGGTGAGTTTATGGGTGATCTGGGGGATTTCACAAAGGGGGGCATCCAAAACTGGGAACCGCCAGGGGGAAAAACTTAACCCAGCAAAAGTAAAAAATCAGATTTTTAAAGTTTTTTATCTTTATATTTTAAGGCACTTTAGCATTTATAATAGTTACCATTATACAGAGCAGTAATCATTTTTTCCTGTTTAAAGGTAAACTCTTTTTGTCAGGTTTTTGGTGTTCTGTGCCATTCTTTTCCTCTTCTGGAATGTAAAATACAGTGGGTGAGGATTGTGCCCCCAGACCTGTGATTTACTTTGATTTTTCTGGCCTTGAGTAAAAAGTATTGACTACATATCCCAGAATCCTTCCACTGTAACAGGTGAGCACGTTAGAAGCTTTGGCTAAGAGGCTGATTCATTACTAGCGCCAGGTATCGGCAGATGGGCGTCTGTATAGCGGCGCTTAGAGCGACCGCTAGTAGATGCTGTAAGCGGGTATCGGGCGCTGTAACAGTGCACCTCAGACACTGTAGTAACCTGGCCGGCATTGATAAATGTGATGTATGTTGGGCGCTCTAACACCAGTGCAGCGCTGCAGGAAGCAACAGGTAGAGCCAGCTCAGTACGACCGACTCTCGGCGCTCCACACCATATTTATCAAAAAAGGACACACACACAGCGTCAGCGCTCTAAATCTGGTCGCTATAGCATAGAGCGCCAGACGCTGTGTGATTAAAGTCTGTTTTTGAACACATATACACCTGTAACATAGCGAAGACACATGGAATGACATTGTTTTAACATTGTGACATTAACACTTTAGTGCCAGACCTGTAATGACAATTCTGCATAAAAATATAAAAAGTCAAAAAAGTTTCTAAAAATGTTTATTTGCAGCCAGGAGAGGTCACACAATGATTTGAGGGAAAAAAAAATTTAAAATGTCAAACACGCTGTTTAAACACAAGCAAATGAGCGGCCATTGAAATGTATGGGAGAGCAACACTGAGCAAAAGGTAATACCTGGCGCTCTGGAAGCTAGAGCGCCGGCGCTATACGATGAGCCGCCTGTAATAATACATTGTACGCTACATGACGCTGTTAGAGTCGCTCACCAGATTAGCTTTCATAAATGTGGTTTTGCCTACAGCGCCCAGCGTTCACCAGATGCTGCCTGCCGCTACAAGGCACTACCTGGCGCTATTCCTTCTTGAATAACCCCCTAAGTCAAGCGGCAGTAATGACCCTTCCCATCCAGGAAGGCAGCCAGTAAACCCATTAGCTGCTGGAAGACAAGATTGTGATCCTACCTATCTGAATAAGTTGAATTACAGCAGAAAGGGTTAAACCTGGCTCCTATGTCTTAGCTAATTAGATGATTAGCAAGCTAGAGTGAGGAAGCTCTGATCTGTAAATCTAATGTAACAGTTGATGTACATTGCTAAGGTAAACACATTGTTGTTAGAGACGGTTTTCTTTTATAACACAGGGTTGCAAACCAATAGAAAGTAATAAAAATAACAGACAAGCTCAGCTCATTGAAGACATTGTTTTGGCAAACAATAATGGAAACTAAAAAATTCCATCAAACGTGGATTAACCCTTAAAACACTGAGGCCTCAAATCAGTAAACATAAATATATCAGAAAAAATGAAGACAGTTTTTTCATGACATAAAAGGTGTGATTCACTAATAGGAGGAGGTTAGAGCTTATACCTAATCATTCAGTGGAGAAATGTGACAACTTGTAAAATCCTAACCTTTATAGTCAGTGGATCTTTTTACTGTCATGGAGGGAATGCTTTAGGTTTTAACAACCAACATATGTGCACTTGCACATATAATATATATATATATATATATATATATATATATATATATATACGGCATTTATAAACATTTAGAATGTTTTTCCCCTTTAAATAACACCTTATTTTATCTCATGCCTTATTTTGAAATAAAGTATGAAACAGTCTTTATTCTCATGAGATATTTTAAGACAAGTTTATTGAATCAAGGCCCATGAAATTATTTCTGAAGCTCTTCTTATTGTGTTCTATGGCAACCCAAGCACCTGCACCAACTAAAAGTGAACTACCTCCCCCCATTATGGGCCATGCTGCAATATTAAGTTGTGTAATATTGGTAAATTGCACAGCTTACAAGGAATAGAAACTTAGGCGCTTATTTATGAAGGAATAGCGACAGGTAGCGACTGGTGAGCGACCGGTAATGACGGGCCCCGCCACGAGAACGCCGGCTCCCCACCACAATCACACATTTATCAAGCCAATCCTGCTTAGCGACTGAGATAGCGCCATATAGCGACTCATTCATCATTATTCCAGCCTCAGCCCACAGCGCCAGCTTCCGACCTTGAACAGCGACAGGTATGACCTCTCGCTTCCTGGCGCGCTCCAATGCATTTCAATGGACAATCAATGGAACAATCTTTAAATATTAATCATTAATTGTTAATAATGTTTTTTTTTTTTTTTTTTTTTAAATGTGAAAAATTCTGTGACCACTTCTGCCATTTTAAATAATTTTTTTAAGGGAAAAAAAAAATTGTACAGAATTGATATTACAGGTCTGATATTAATGTATTCATGTTACTAAATTATTTAAAATACTTTTTTTTTTTTGGTTTCCAAAAATATGGTGGTTTGGGGGTTAAAAAAACTACTTTTAACACATCGCCTCCAGCGCTCTGAGGTTTAAACATGCATTTCACAGCGCTTGAATTTTTTGAGCGTGATTTTTTGATGAATATGGTGGAAGTTGGTCGCTCTGACCAGTCGCTATCATGCGCACCCATACAGCGCAGAACCTGTCAAATAGCGACTCGTAACCTTGTATTCAACATTACCCCACACCGACTGAGTCACTGTCAACAACCGAACAACGGCCAAGCACAGCGACTACTAGCGGGCGCTGTGAAAATACTGCTACAGTAGCTCAACTGTCGCTACCTGCCGCTATTAATGAATCGGCCTCTTAGATGTGCCTGCGCTGGAATGGCGGGAAAACTCTAATTAATAACTCAATGCAGGCAAAATCAGCGTGTGTCCCTCAGCCCAAATAGGTCATAAACTTTTTTCTTTGTAACCATCCACATAAACACAATACAGTCTCATATGTATAAGGTTGAATTTTAACCTTACATCCAAATGAGACTGTATTGTGTTTATGTGGAGGGTTATAAAAAAAAGTTGATAGGTCCTGCAACCATCCAACCAATGCCAAGTGTAGCAATTTCATGTATAGATGGCTTTGCCACAATGCGGCTCTCAGACGCCTAGTTTGCTTTTCAAATTGATCAAAATATATAATGTGTTAATATGAAAAATAGGGCTCTACAATTTTTTGAGATTAGTTAGAAAAAAAAATGGTAACAATTACAGTGCTGTTAAGCCCTACCTCACCCCCCTCAGCAACCCCAGTTTGACAATAAAAATAAAACAATTACTTACCTTGTTCTTGTGATTGCTTACCCAGTCAAAAGCTGAGCTCTGTATTTTCAGCTTGCATGTCCCTCGTGACTCTTTCATCACACAATCATTGCAGGAGCTTGGGTATGGTCGCTGCAGTGATTGGTTGACAAACCCATCACCACCATCCTATGGCATGCCAGCTGCATCAGCCGAGGGTACAGTTCTTGGCTTTTATCGTGGGACTAGACAAGTAATTTTTTTTTATAGTCAAATCAGACTTGGTGGGGGGTTGATTTGTTTTTAGGGTATAGGCTCTTCTTACGAGGAACAAGCACGGCCTAGAGTGTGTAAAACCAGCAATTGCCTGGTATACTCACCTTGCCGGTGATTCCAAAGCACATGTGCTGGTCATGACCGCTTTCCCACTATACTCTAGCTAAGGGCATTTATGGGTAGTTAGCCGATCATACGAGCCAGGCTAACTACCCACGCACGCACTGTGGGATAGCCAGAAAACCAAGTTTACTGTAGATCTAGGGATTTTTACACAGCGGAACATCCCAAATCTGAATGCCCCCAGGAGAAGGAACCAAATGCAGGATGGTAAAAATCAGGCGTTTCTATTTAAATCTGGAAACAGGTCCACTTTAATAGCCACAGAAAAATGTGGGTAGCCGAAAACACACAGGACTCCACCTAGGCACAGCAGCTCAAAATACCTACAGACACACCAATCAGAAAGCTGAAACTTGAAGCAATAATAACCTTCTATTAACCGCCTGGTGCAATATCTGCACAATTTGGTCCAATCACAAATAACCAATAACACCCTTGTGCATGAGTCTTTATTTCCAGTAAATAAATGTTGCTTGTTGCTGAAGTCACGCTATATATATTCCTAGATGTCTGTCTACATGGGAGCAGATGGGTGTTGACCAGAAAGCAGCTGAGCAGCTATAACTTGGGGAGTGGGTAAGCAGAACACTGCAGACAATCGCTGCACGTAGTACAAGAATGGGCTTGTGTTCAGAAATGCCTTCAAGGGATGAACAGAGCACACCTCTGACGCCAGTTACTACTACTCATGTCTGTGTCTGTGTCAGATGGAATGGCAGGCCACTGAAAATAGCTGATGTATTAGCCAAGGGCTCTTCCGCCACCCTGTAGCACAGGTAATTCATGCGAGGGAGATTCACTCCTGTGCTTATCAAACCATCTTGCCGTGTGTAAGCAGAAAAAAGTGTAATTTATGTACCCTACTGACACAACTTTATTGCTTTATCTTGCCTGAATATTTTTTCAATCTAGCCTGCTTTTCTTGTGGTCTTCTTGAAGTGCTTGAACAAGAAAGGATGCGAGCGAGGATGTTTATTATGGACGACTAGAGTCCATGAACTTAGAGCTGTCATTTAAGTAAAAATACAACTTACATCAATGAAGGTCTACTACTAGAGAAATACCATTGAAAGGTTACTAAACCAACCAACATTTTGCATACAAATGGCTTATCTTATTTGAATGTGTCCAGGAACCTCATCCCTGACAGACAGATTTAACAAGCATAGTAGTAATTTAGCTTAAAATGTTAGTGTACAAAGGTTGGTGCATCAGGGCATAACTAGTTTAGACTTATGTCCTTTGTGAATTATATTTGGATTGTTGAACTTGAATCTTAATTTGTTGTAGGAGTTATTGTTTTAGTTGGTTACCTTTGCTTTGTGTAATTATTTTATATTTGGTTGCAGGAACCGCAAGATGTGCCACTCGCCCTTGCTCCTGATGCCCGTTCTTTGCCTGCAGAATGCGGGCCAGGGGTTCTCTAATCGGGCACTATGCAAAACCCTGCCTGTGGTGGCGAGGGCCCTCTGGCTTTTGAAGTCCAGATTTAGGTGTTTGGACCATACAGGGTGAGGGGGGGGCACTGCAGTATGACCCCAACAAGGTTATACCAATATTTTAATTTACGTTTTTTAACAGGGACCACACGTGCCAGAGTAATCTGCCGTAGGAACGGACGGAAACTTTACCGAAGGTTTTCAATGCATGCACAGAATCACTCGCACACCCATACGAGAGCGGAAACATTTCCAAAAAAAAAACAGATCGGAACTAAAAGTTTTTTTGTCTCTCTGAATCGAGCCTATTGTCCTGTAGGCTTAACTTGTTATCTATCCAGACCTGGCGGCATTTGTACCAGAGTGACAGGGCCCAGATCGGACTCGTAGGGCCCTTGACATCACCCTGGACCCCTAGACATTTCTTTAGAGAAGAGGACCCATTTTTCTTTTCTTTCTTTGCCCCCTCCCTTTTCTCTTTTCTCCGTCTTCTGTCTTTTTATCTGTCAATGGTATCCCTTTTACTTCAGGGTCTCCTTTCTCCAGGTTTGGGCAGGCTTTGAATGAGTAAAGCCAATTTTACAGACTATGTGGTTATATCATGAGGAGGGAAGGGATTTTATTGGAATTTTTAATGAGATTTATTTTCCTCTTTCTTTTTGTAAATTTGTTTAATGTAATATGTGTAGAATGGAAATGACTAAAAATTATTGTAAAAATAAATAAATAAAGTTATTATGACATACAAAGCAACAGCAAAATATATATAGTAACACTGTAAAACGTCAATCGGGCTTGAGTGAAAGCCTGCCAGCTTACTATCTAAGGCAGGGGTGCTCAACTCTCTCCTCAAGGGCCAACAACAAGCCATGCTTTGCAGCTCTCCACACAGATGCACAGGTGGAGGGTTTAGTGTCCAGTCTTTAGCTTTGGCTAAGCACTTAATACTTCACATGTGCATCTGTGTGGCGATCTAGAAAACATGGCCAGTTGGTGGCCCTTGAGGTGGAGGGTTGCACATGTGTGATCTAAAGCCTTGATTCTCAATTACATGAACTCTTTAACCACCAAGGACATGACATTTACATGGCTGCTTCTCTGTCTTTTACCTGAGAGCCCTGTAAATTTCACTTCTCTGGCATTTTTCCTTCTTTAGAGCAAAAAAAAAGGTCACCTCCACCCATCCTCCATCCAGGATTCAGTGATGGACGTCTCCTCAACCCACTGAGGGCCTCCGACCATCATGCTGAGGTTTTCAGCAGGGCAAAAAACACTGATACTTTGCTCTGTGCAAAAGTTCTGTGATCTTGCTCGACGCTGCAGGGGACTTTTATACTTGCAAGTGAGCCACCATCAGCTCACTCTGTTGGTATAAAAGGTTCCTCCCTGCAGCGGGAGTGAGTGGCAAAGCCCAGGGTAAGTGGTGGAAGCCAGGAATGTGGCAGAGGACATTGATTCTCTGCCCCACTCCTGGCTTCTGCCGCTCACTTCCGCGTGAAGATTGGATGGCACAGGACAGCACCCAGCGAAGGAAGGAAATAAGTAAGTAGGGGAGGGGGAAGTGTGTTTTTTTACATTTAACCATTTGTGAACTGGTAAAGGGGTCAAGCAGAGGATATGCCAAACCCCCTGTCTTATTAACTGCATTCCCAAAGGCCAGGGGGTTGCAAAAGAGCCCAGTGCCTGTATGGGCTATGTGGGCTGGTAGCCCCAAAGCTGATGTCTGGGTTGTTTTTTCTGGGGAGGAAGGACCCCACGCCATATTTTGGAAACATTTTTAAGTGCTTAAACCTTTATTGCTCCCCCCATGAAGAATACCTTTGGACAATTTTCGCTGCTCCTGTTTTAGTTGTAAAGCGCAGCACTATTGTGAGTGACAGATGATGCCATTGCCACACCTATGCAATGATGGCGATAGCGGCAGAGAAAAAATGGATGGAGTATCGACAGGGACTTGGTCAATATATTTCAAAAGCTCAGTTGTTTTTTTCCACTTTAAGGTTACATCAAGTCATGTTGGAGGTGTGCCTCATTGGTTACATCCAACATGGCAGATCCTTTACCTCAACAAGTGATTTAAATTAATACAAGGAAAACGGAGGCATTTCACATATTTGGAATTCCTCTTGAATGTCTTGTGCCAGAAGAGATATCAAACATATAAATTTCACATCACAATGTGATTAGACCTGCTAGGCTGGCTATAAATAGATTCTGAGAACACCTAACCATCTAATCTTTCCAATGTGAGCCCCCCAAATCCATGAGTCTTCACTCTGTGATTGCTTCACTCCGTGAATTATTTGCTCAAACCAAAGCAATGGCATAGTAACATGTATGTAAGGCTGAATAGTAAGGCTGTATATTAAAGGCTGTATATTAAAGTTAAGGCTGTATGTTAAAGAAGATCTCCTTTCAGTGGTCTAGTAGCCATAGCTGGTAGTAGCCATAGCTGGCATCCAGGCCACTTTTGAACTCTTTTAGTGCATTCTTCATAACTACCTCCTCTGGCAGAGTTCCATAGTCTCACTGCTCTTACAGAGAAGAATCCCCTACTGTCTTGGTAGAGGAAGCATGTTTCCTGTAACCTTCTGGTTATGGTTACATTCTGAGATATAAATAGATTGTGGGACAGATGTTTGTATTAACTCTGTATATATTTACATCACAATAATTGCATTCTATTTCATCAGTTAAAAGTCAAGTGTATACCATCTGACCACATATTGTGCCATCTGTGGAGTGTCAAATGAGAGCTGGGTCAGTACACAGGACAAGAAAAATAAAAACCCATAAACACAGAAATAAGTCTATGCCACAGAGTAAAAAGTTATCTTTCTAATATTCCAAATATAACTCTTTAAGATCTTTCCACCATGTGACTATGAAGTCCAAAAATCAAATGTGTCTTCACCACTAAAGGCTTACCAGACAACCAAGGCAATTAGGCATTTCCAATTTATCCTTATGCTAATATTCACCACGTGGAAATCAATAGTGTGCAGCTTGGTTTTTAGCTGCATTCCTATCACTTTTAATTTTCATCCGTTGTGTTACTTTGCAAACCACCACATATAAAATATAAAATAGACCATAGAGCAATACTGTTTTCAATAAAGGAATAACTATTTATTCCAATTTTGCACATGATACTCCATCTTGTTAACAGGCAGAAATGTCAGCACTGTTTTAACCTGGACCACGTACTTTTCCATTGGGACTACTCTAAGCACTTTCCCTTAGTTACCGTGCTGCGGCGTAGTCTTCCTTTGGAACTAAGGATCCATCTCCCCGTGTTCCTACAGCCAGGTGAAGTGGATACTCCGGCCGGTTACTTGTGGCTCCTACCACCAAGAATCGTCCAGAAGCTTCGCCCAACACGTTTCATCACTGTTGACTTCAAGTGGGGCTTAACTAAGCACTGAACAAAACCAAGAGTTTTACAGGCAGAGTCCCAATGCATCATGGGTACCATAGGCCCCAAAACTCCTAATGGCCCATTTCTACTAACAGATCATTTGACTGTTCATTGAGTTGTAAATACAGATATATAATAATACTGACACCACACATCCTGCGGTCAAGCAACCACTGTGTCAGAGTATGCTATAATATTCCAGGGTCCTGTGCAGCAGTTCTGCGAGGATGCCTCCAGCTCTTAGGAAGGGGGGGTATGTGTAGATCATGTATGGCTTTCTTTGTGCACAGTCCATATGTTATTGTTGTTGCTAATCATTATTGATTTGAGCTGCTGGTTTAGGATATCTGCACATTTATACATGTTTATTAGTAATCAAGGGGGAGCGCAAATCTATTTGGCTGTGGTAGGTTTGGTTTGTGCCAATCCAATTTCCAGCTACCCAAAAAATTACCGTAATCAGCTTTAATATTGTTTACTTATGAAGTCCTTTGGAGTGGTTCCTTCTCCATCATCCTTACCAAAGCACCCAGGAATGGAGGTTCCAAAGGGCCATAAATTTAGGGTCCCACTTGGGTATTTACTGGGTCCCCTTGTAGGCAGCACAAATGTTAGGTTTAAGAGTGGGGAAGGGATCTCCTTACTCTGGCAGCCATTACAGGAATACCATTGGAGGAGTCAGGGTGTCAAGAAAATCTATATAGTATGGACCAAGAAACACAGGTTAGCACACTGAAGGTCAATGGTGATATGAGGGGAAGCATCTCCTTGTACCATTATCCATCTGCCCTGGAATCTGTTTCTGGGGCCATTTGGAGGAGTCATGGTGCCAAGGAAATGCATATAGTAGGGCCAAGGTCAAGGTTAACAAGTCAGCGAAGAATGAAAAGATCTCTTTGTATCAGTTTAGACAAAGTTAGACAAAGTAACTAGACAATGGAATCTAAAGATAAACGGGCCACCGTGGATAATATTATTAAAGATGAATGTAGCCAATTAATAATAGTAAATAATAGTATTAGAAATAAGCTGGCCAGAGAAACACTGGTGCTTTTCAGAAATGATTGTGCCAGAGAAAACCTACTGCGTCACTGATGGGCAAGAAGAGTATTGAGAGTGATCAGGCCCCTTGTGAGATGACAGATAACATGGGTAGGGGCAGCTGTGAAACCCAAATCAGATAACAGGGCAGAACCGACAGGGCACTCGACCTGGAAACCCAACATCTAAGTTCAACCTGTGGTTTCATTGAAGCCTCCCACAAGGGAAAACAGACTGGACTGCAGAAAGGTCTGGGTTGTGAGACTAGGGAGCAAGAGGCAGGAACGCTTGGCTGGGTTACACAATACCTTAGTCAGCTTGATAAGGTTTGTAGGATAAGTAGGTCAGTAGGTCACAACCACAGGAGTAGAACAGGTTATTAGGCTAATGATCGGTACAAGCAGAGGAGGTTCATAAGCAAGGTTAAAGTCTGGGGTCAAGCCCAGGGGCGTAACTAAATGTGTAATGGATCCCTGGTAAGAACAATAAAAGGGGCCCTTTCACAGCTCATACAGTAAAATATTCATGTCTTTTAACTCAATTTGATGCAGCCAGACAACTAAAGGCTGAAACAGCAGAGATGGGTGGTGCTTTCTTTCTCCAAATGATGCCAAGTGAGCACAAATATGATAAACAGGGTGGAGTAGCAACAATGACGGAACCCCCCTGACCTTCTGGACCCCAATGCAGTCACACCCCCTGCACCCCCTCAAGATACGGCCTGGTCAAGTCAGATAATCAATCCAAAGGTAGTCAATGACAAGGGGAAATCCAAGGAATGGTTGAGAAATCAAAACATGGGAAATCTCAGGATGCCCAGAATACGCAGGGAATCTGGGATACCAGGATAGAGGAAGCTCGCCAGAAACCAAGAACATACAGGATACATGAATACTAAGGTCCCATGATACTGTGATAAGATCACATCTTAAACAGCATGCGTCCAGTCTCCAAAAGCAGGCTACCTGTGGGAATCAGACCCAGACTCAGTGTCTTTGGGGGTGTTCTTTGTCTAATTCTGATGTTCCTACGGTCGACTCTATCGTAATATTTAATATAAAATAAATTATAAACATTTTAGTCACATGGACACAAAAACACATAACTGATGTAAGTTGTCTAAAGATTAATCAGAGGCCACCACTTTCTTTATGTCATGCAATCTTTTCTACAGCTTCACTGACTAGTCATTATAAGGCATGATCAAAAGAAACAAATAAAGTAGAAATAATCTTGTTCAGCAACATCAGACAGAAGACGGTTGTAAATCAGCAGGCATTCAGGTAAGGGGAGACGGAAAAAAACAGCTTCATTTTTTTTCTCCATTGACTGAACATATAAAATTTGAAGAAGTCAACTCACACTACAAACATCTTACTGCGTGGATGGATCACCTGACTGATTTCTCCCAGTGCTCTGAAAGGTGTGTTGTAAAAAGAGTATTTCTCAGTAGTGTTTACTGCGGGCTAATGAGACATTCTGTCTGTAGTTACCTCCGACGTTTAAGGAAATATGTAGCTTTGAATTCTACAACTTGTCTAGCTTCCTTTTATGTGTCACTAGCTGAGACAAATGACCTGCTAAAGGTTGTTCTTGGAAGCAGCAAGGGCATATTTTCTTCATTGTTATATACACTTGCAATACGGATTTGCCCAGCTTTCTTCTACTTAGCCTCTACATCTACAGTAGTTTGATTATTATAAATTATTATAATGATTGATGGTTCCTTGGTCAACAATTGGGGTGTAAATACAAGAGGTCTTCCAAATGCTTCTGGGCCTTAAGGTCAGTGGACCCAACCATCCTTGTCTTTTATTTATCTGCTGTGGGTTTATTTTATATTCTGCACAGATTAGATGACAATCGTTTTTCAGCAGTATGAGAGACTAAAAAGATGAAACCTTACCATGCTGAAGGCTAAACTAGATGGTTAAAGGTTTCAGTTAGTAACACTGCAATGTTACCAAAGGGCTGCCAGTGATGTTAAAGTGGACCAACACCCAGGATTTTGACTATCCTGGGTTTTGGTCCACTTCAGGGGGGCACCCCGATTAGGGTGCGGACAAGACAGCGCGTCCGCCGCCGCCTCCCGCGGCGAGTTTTTTGGGGCTTTTGGGGGGGGGTCCCTCACCGCGGGACATCCCGATCTCGGATGTCCCGCGGTGAGGGAGGTGATCGGCCCGGGAATCTTATAGATTCCCGGGCCGATCACCCCTGGGTGTTGGTCCACTTTAAGTGCAATGCATCTGTGCAGACCTCAGCAGATTAAGGGGGTCATTTACAAGCGTTCGCTGGCCCATCACTTGCTTTCATCGCTTTTGCTAGTTTGCTGCATTTACTATGCTAAAAATGGCCTATTCGCCAGGCAAAGGCTGTGTGTGCCGTATTTAGGTCACTTCATCTTCGCCGGGCGGATGCTATGGCGAATGGCTTTTCAGTGCAACAGCTTTTAGTGACAAACCTCATAGGAATCAATATTAGTTTTGGTGAGAATGGCTGTTTATGTGATTTTTACATCTGTCACTAATACATTGAGCGTGAAGGTCAGATAGATAACTAGTATTGGAGAAACAACTAATAAAACACATGATTTTTTGGCTTCCCAGATACCCCACACTCTCTAGTGACACAACACATACATTCTGAGACAAACTCCAGGCTGCTCTAAATTGTAAAGTGGGTTTCCAGCACCATTTCTGGTTTGGTAACAGCAAAGTGCGCCACTGCAGTTCGCCTGCTGTCAATACCACACATTTTGACCGGCGAAGCCACAGCAAAATGCCACCAGAAAGTTCCCTGCACTCGCCGACACTAAATTACTTAGATTGCCGTGTTATTCCACACTTCTAGCACACATGGCGCACCCAGTCAGGTGTAAACTGGCGAACAGGCGCGAGTGTAGTAAATTACCCCCTAAGTGTATGTGCAAACTTCCATGCACAATGCAGGTGTGCAAACTTTCATTTGCAATGCGCATACAATAGCATGCACAAAGGTCTTTAATTAGGAGGCTGAGACCTCATGATACATTGGATAATCTTCCTATGATTCTATCTCAGCTATGCTGTGGCCCTTTGTTCCATACATTTGCCCTTGACTTTGCTTACCCTTTACCAACCTTCACGTGGATTTATCTGGGTACTCATCTTGCTGCCTGTACATAACGTTTGCATTGGACACTCGCTCTCCTTTGCTGACAGCCCATGACCTTTTGACCTTGAATACAGACTGCTGCCTGCCTAAAACCTTTGACTTACATCTGACCCTGTCTCTGCCATCAAACTTGCACTATTTTATCGGTGGCAGGAAGTCACTGCTTGTCTGCTCCAGTGGAACAACCTGGTGCTTCCCATGCCGCCCAGCCTACCCATGTGGGGGGCTTTAAAGAAGACCAGGGCTGCCCTTAGATTCCGGACTGCCATGTTGATTTTTTGGTTCTGTGTGTAGTCCCCATTGCCTACCTTGCTCTCAGTGTGTCCTTGGTGCCCCAAAGTTTGAACCCAACCCTGAACGTGACAAATATGATGTTTGACCTCTGAAAAAAAACACTTACATATGTTACATATGTACTAGAATTTTGCTGTAGCAGAAAGATGGGTAGAGGACTAAAATGTAACATGCCACAATTGGCAGAGAAGATCACAGAGAAATGTTGAGGATCAAGAGAAAGGCTTTTTCAGTTCTAGTGACCTATGCTCAGGAGGCCAGTTTTAAGGTAGTCCAAAGAATAGTAGAGAAAAAGTAAATAAATAAATAAATAAAATATGCATCGGAGGTCACATTAGTGAGAAAAGATGGTATTTCCTGATCCAAGGAAATAAAGAGAAAAGTCACTAATAGTTAGCTAAAAGGTAGAAACTAAACTTTGACCGGGAGATTGAACGCTAACTAGCAACTGATGAAATGCCAGCTCAAGAATCAAAGGGACTGAAGATGGGTAATCAAGCTGCCAGACCCAAGGAGGCTGTAAGTTAGAAGAGTTGAGTAAATGATTATATATTTTTTATAAATGATAATAAAAGGCATGTTTGTTTAACTGCTTTGCCACTTTGACTCTTATACCAGTCCAAACGGTAAGGGATGGCAAGCCACCTGTGCACTTCAATAATAGCCCTTATGTGGACCTTTTTAAAATGGACCAAAACTGGGATTCCCCCCCCCCCCCCCCCCCCCCCCCCCAATATTCTTATCTTTTCCTCAAACTCATGGTGCACGCTCGACTGGCTTAGACTGGTGACTGGCGACACTTGCAAGTTCGGCTAGGATTTCAGCAGGCTGCTCTAACTGCTGCGTTGGCTCGAGGAGAGTTAAGTGAGCTTGGCGTACTGCGGGGTTTCACACAGCGGTTAGGGGGACAAAACACGGGATAGTGGAAATCCACTTTAATGGCTTTTTTAAAGAAATGTAAATATTATTAATTCACACCATAGATCAAAACAGTTTTTAAATGTCTTGATAGAAATGGTGCCAAAAATTGGGTTACCCTATTGCCATGTAAGCAAAGTCAAACCTGTGAACCTTAGCTTGGATTACCTTTGGTCGATAAGAAGTTAATATTGTGCGTAATAAAAGAGAAAGCTTTGTAGCTTTGATGGGATAGTCCACTTATTTGTGCTGTGTGAGATTTTGACTGAAAGCCAATGGTAGTGACATTCTGAGCATATGACCTTACCTCTTGGGTGACTATAGATATAGAAAAGCTAGTCAGGAAATCAATAACACTAGAGCCGAGTTAACATCTTCACTCATTGCAAGAGATATATATCTTGTTCTTGCATTCTCCAGATAATCTACTGATCTTGAAAATATCTATTGTTGAAATAACTACAATAATCACTATCGCAACCTGAAATGTACACATTCATGTACACCCTTATTGATCCATCATTATTAAATATAGGGCCTGATTAACTAACTGATTTGCCTGCATTTGCGGCTCCTTGGCCATGTTTGCTGCATTTACTAAACAAAGTGTACCATTTTTGCCCACCTACACATGTGTTAGCCTTTTTACCACTAGTCTAGCATAGCTCCGCAAAGACCAGCAAAGCCATTAGCAGTAAGGCAGATTTTTCCAGCAAACACTTTTGGAATCAAGGGTTGTTCTTCCAGGATTGTCTCTTTAGTCACCCAGTGGAAGCGGCATGGGAAGCCTCGTGCGCAGGTGTCCCCTGCTGGCCTCCCCCTTCCACTGGATGGTTTGCTGAATCTGTGTCTTTGTGTGGTAAACCCCTTTTGGCTAAAGTTGATAATCCTTTGCCCACTGCACTTTGTGCCCACAAATATCTGGTTCATGTTTTAATATTATTTATTCCCTAAAAAATGTTTGTACTATTGATTTTTTAGATCATGCTTTGAATTTAGCACATATATGGGTTGGCTGTGAATGATTAACTTACTTGCATTGGCAATTTAATAAGAGATATTGTGTTCTTCTATATATTAATTTAATCATTATATGATTGTGCCAGCACAAAAATCATTAAAGGGCCCCATTATTTGCCTATTTTTTTGGAGAGCCCTCCGTCCATCAGTTATTTTAAGTATTGAACTCTGGATAAACAATATATACATAAATCGTTGGGGAAGGTCCAGCTTTTCTTTTTTAATATGTCTTACGTGTAATGTTTATGTAGTCTATGTATTTTATGGTTGATGTTTTGGTGCTAGTTTCTGTTCAATAAAACATTTGGATTAAGTTATGTATTATTAGTGGTGCTCCTTTTTGGGGTTGGCGTGGCATTTGGTCCACACTCCCTTGTGGTTGTTCTTTAGTTGGATTTTGCATCAGTAACAGATACCAGCTAAATCTCTGATAATCAACTAAAGGAACTGTTTTACGTTGGTTTCCACATTTTCATATAAGATTTTCCAAACAAACAAGACACCACACATATTCTGAAACCCATACCATGCAGACATAAGCAGTAAAAGTGTGATTTCTGTAATTTTTAAAACCAAATCTGTCACAGTTTGCCAGCTCATTCCAAACTGTTTTTCTAAGTAAATATCACTCTTCCAGCTAGGCAAAATGCAGTGAAATCCAACAAAATACCAGCAAGTATTCATTCCTCAGTAGTCAGTCCTCCCTACATTCGCTGCTACAATTATAGCCCTGTTTGTTAGAATTATAGCTCAGTTCAGCACTATGTTCCCCTGTTACCTGGCCACACAGTGCAATTATGGTTCAGCGAACATTGTAAATCAGGTCCATATTATAAATACATTAAAGCAGACCTTCACCCTAAATAATAGCTTATCTTATATGTTTCCCACACCCTTTACATACAGAATGCTCACATTAAAAATCATCCTACCTGCATCTACTGCATGTTATGAGCCTTAAAACATCCAAGATGGCGGCTCATGGAGCATCAGACAGCCTCCAAACAGGAAGTGACTTCTGACTGTGTCACTCTGCATTCTGGGATTGCTGTCCTTTTCCTGACCCCAGCTCTGCTCTGTCTGTGCAAAGCACAGCTATAACCCACCCCCTGAACTTTATCCCGCTCTCCTCTCCTCAGTATGTGTGATGCTTCTGAGCCAAGATGGCGGAGCCCGTATCCTAGAGTTCTGAGCAGTGTTGCAGCCCAGTGGAGGACAGAAAAAAAGTGACTAGAAACTTAAACTATATTAATTTTAGTTGCTGAGGAATAGTTTTTTTAAGGGTTTGGTCTTTTCATTAATGCATGCTGAAGGTCCGGTTTAAGTTAGGGTGGGACACACTAACAGCTTTCCGCATCTTGCATTTGGGATGCATATGATTTAATGCTGGGATTTGATCATCTTGGGCTATGCCCCCCCCCCCCCCCCATATAATATTGGCTGCAGGGGCATCCCAGCTAATTTGCCGCATTGCATTGCTAGGGGACAAAATCTGTCAGTAAATGCCAGCAGCTTGGAATCACCTGCTACAGTTTTTGTCCTTATCTGCTCTCACCACAGGAGCTAACACTCACCTGCCAAAAAGCTTGCCTACACCTGACTTAGCTAGCAATCTATTGTAGCTTAGATAGGCAGCTTAGACAAGAACATAGCACAACAATGCAGATAGCATAGGATAGGGATTTCTTTTTATAAAAACATTGTCTATCGTCACAGAATATACCACATAAAATGCATGCCTCCTCTATAAGATTCCCGGACCGATCAGATCCCTCCCCGCGGGGCATCCGAGATCAGGATGTCCCGCGGGGAGGAACCCCCCAGGAGGCCCACAAACCTTACCTCAGCCCCGTTCCATCGGCGCATGCGCGAGCTGCGGCCGCGTCTCGCGCTTCCCTCTAGCAGGGCCCGCACCGGCCGTTCGTGAATGGCCGGCGCAGGCGCGCTCCCTGTTAGAGGGAAGCGCGAGACACGGCCTCCAGCACTCAGAGCCGCTGAGCTGCTATGCGCCTTGGACGCGCATACCACAGCGGCTCTGAGCGCTGTGATTGGCTGGAGCGGTCACGTGGGAGCGTGGTGAGGTGAGTGTTTCTGGGCTTTCGGGGGGGGGGGGGGGTTTCAGACAGCGGGGCACCCCCGATCTGGGTTCCCCACCGAAGTGGACCAAAACCCAGGATAGTCAAAATCCTGGGTGTTGGTCCACTTTAAGTTCAAAATTAGAAAAAAAATTGCAAAGAAATAAGAAGCAGCCATATACATAGCAGAACCCCCTGCTTGACATTAAATTATGGCAATTAATCCTATACTGGTGCAAATAAAAGCAGCCATATACTTGTCATCCTCAAATGTAAAATGTATGAAACATGGGAAAGTGTGATGGCTGATGTGGCCCTCTGTCTTAACTGGGTGGGATATTTCTTGGACTGAGGGGGGAGTCCTGCCAAGGTCCTCTGTATGTTCATCTTCAAATGTAAAGTGTATGAAACACTTTGTGGGCAATGTGCTGGCTGCTATTCACCCTCTGCCTTTATCTGGTTGGGCGGCGAGCTAGTATTTGGACTGGGCCCCCTGCACTTTTACCATAAATGTAAAATATATGAAACCTTTTGTGGGCAATGTGCTGGCTGTCGTGACCCTCTGCCTTTACCTGAGCAGTTGGTGGGATCATTTTTAGACTTGGGGAGCCCTGCCACATCTCTCCACACTGTCATCCTCAAATGTAGATGTTAAAGGCAAAGATAAAGAAGGGGTTAACCCTGAACTAGGAACCTTCTGCACAGGCAGCTATTTTATTCTATGGCACCAATGTGAGGTAGAAAAGAGGGAGTAGGGAAATAGAAGTCATTAGAGGGCACCATGAGTGAGTCACTGGAGGACAGGCACTGGAAGGCAAGAGAGAGGAGTCAGTGGAGGGTAGAGGGGAGGGGGGTGGCATGCAGACAGTTAGGGGGCAGTATGGGGCACCAGAAGACTCTTGGTCTAAGCTTCAGATGTTGCCACCACCTCCCCAGGTTACCTTATATTTGCTGCACCACCACAATGTAGTGTGGCCACATTGGGCTTTATCCATATGGTCACAGAATGCCCTTTTGCCTTTATTTAGCCACCATATTGGCTATGCTGATAAATAAATCACTCCCCACAGTTGAATTTTCAGCAAGGGTCAACTGTGTCTTTTAAGTTAATTAAAACAACAAGCAACAATCCTCCAAAGATCCTAAAAGCAGCTACTTTTGTTTATGTATTCAGCTATTGCAAAACTTACCAAATATGTTGTTTCAAGCATTGGGTCTCTCTCAACAACTCCCATTTAAATGTCAGAGAGCCGTGCTTTGGCATATGGGCAAAGCACCTGTGATAAGGACCTACATATGCCCACTTACCCTCTTGCTACCTCTGAGTAAACCCTTTTAAAGCGGAGCAAGCAGAAATTTTACTTGCCGGGTTTTGTTCCATGCTTCAGGGGTGTTTCTTTGTGAAACCCCACAGAAAGCCGGTATTCACTCACTTTGCTTAATCCCATGGCACATGCATGGGCTCTAATTCAATGAGAGATGTTTGCCCTGACTATGTCATTCAGGATGCCCCGGAGGAAGGCCAGCAGCTGGCCCTGGGATCATTTAGATTCCAGGGCTGACATGGATGGGTTTGTTCCGCTTTAGCTGGCAGCCGGCCAAGAGATTTTGTTACCACTTGTTCCCAAGTTATTTTTAAGCATTTTGCACTACATATTTTTTACTGTGGTTTTTGCAGGAATTTCCAAGGATTTTTGGAGAAATTAAAGGGTTAAACCCTTAATTTAAAAAGAAATGTGTGGGATCTGCCCTCTATAGCAAAACCAGCCTGGTAGACCAGAGTGTTGAGAACCCAAAGACTACCAGCCCACAAAACCCACATGGGCACTTTGTTCCTCTGCACCCCCCTGGCCTTTGGGGATGCAGGTAATAGGGCACCCCCCTTATAAACTGGTATAGGGGTGATTCCCCCCCCCCCCCGGGACATCCAAAATCAGAATGCCCCGCTGTGTGAAACCCCCAGGTCACCCATAAGCTCACCTTCTTTCCCGGTCCAACTGTGCATGTGCGAGCGGTGGCCTCATCCCCACTATCCCTTTAGCAGGGCACATGTCCGCGGCAGGCATTTGTGAATGGCCAGCTCGGGCATGCTCCCTGTTAGAGGGTAGCGGGGGATGAGGCTACCAGCGCACTTGGATACGCTCATATGAAATGAGCTTCTGGATGAAGGGGGACAGCTGTCGCAGGTCCAGGAAGAGGTGAGCTTGTTCGGGCAACCTGGGGGGTTTCACAGATGGGGGCAAGGACCAAAATCCAGGATAGTCAAAATCCTGGGACTTTAACAGTTAACAAAGTCTCAAGTGAAAAAAACACACACACTTTAAAATGTCCTAATATATATATAAATATTTTTTATTTATTTATTTTTTACTACTACTTACCTCATTCCATTGCTGGGTGCTGTCTCATGCTGTCCCATCTTTAACCGGTAGTGAGTGGCTGAAGCCAGAAGCGGGGCGGAGGAATGGTGTCCACTCATTTCGGGCTTCGCTGGTCACTCCCGCTACAAGGAGGGCCTTTTATACTGGTGAAGTGAGCTGACCTGCAGGTATAAAAGGTCCCTCATGGCAGGAGGCACATGTGAGACAGAGAATCTGTGTTATCTGCCCGCTGAAGCACAGCGATCGGTGGTGAGCGTTTTTTTTTACTCGCGAGCTTTGTTTTTTTTTACTGTGGTTCTAAACAGGGAAAAACGGCAGCAAAGTAAACGGAAGTAAATGATCTCGGTTAAATCAGTTAACTCATGTCCAGTAAAGAAAAAAATTCAACTTTTATCCACCTTGTTTTTTTATGTAATCAATTTAAAAGGAACCATGCATTCTTTTCTGTTGCTGCCTTGTTTGCTGTGGTCAGGCCAATGTCCTGAGTGCGCAGGGTTGAATGTGGAGTGTGCAGTGGTGCAACACACAGTGTAAAGTGGCAGCAAGAGGTTTTCCAGCATGTTGTGAATGGCACGCCTTTGTTCTGGGGGCACAGCACTTTCCCAGATTGTACTTTAATTATCCCGCACTTTCTTCAAAGAAGATATGCTGCTGGCGCAGTGCCAGAGAGCTGAGATTCCTCTTGTCACTACAGCGTCTAACAGCATGTACAGAACAATATCCCAATTAGATCTGTAAGTGCTGGAAACGTGATATAGCAGGCCATTCTCGCCCTGACACACAGGAAGCTTGGAAATTCAAAGCCACGATGAAAGCTCTAAACTCTTTTGTGAACAGCTACTGGGTATAAAGTATCAGTGAGCAGGCGAAGCCTCCAATTCACTGACTGTTTATAAGACAGCTTGACTAGATTTATAGAAAAAAAATCTATATTTTTTTAAAGGGGGGCATGCGGTAAGCAGATTCCACTATTCCCTACTAATTTCTGTGACACCATACCCATGATATGCCTCTGCTACAGTCCTTTTAACATTCTTTACTTTCCCCCTATGTATACGTGAAAAGAGATTCATATGTAGTTAGCCTGAAAATTTCTGCATGATGCATGTTGCCCCTTCTCCCCTAAGCAGTTGTTTGGAGGAATAGGTCCTTTTAAACTTCATATTGGGGCAAGGACTGGATAAAAGCTAGCAGCTAACCGTTATACAGACTCGAGAGAAGAAAGTAGAATAGTAAGTGCCTTATCTTGCTGCTGAGAAGAACAAAAGGAATCTGCTTATCTGCCAGGTGGTATAGCACTTTTCCCACCTTTTCTCTTTTTGTAGAGGAATGCCTATTTCCAGAGATGCCAGCTGTATGACTTTGGAATTTGGAAGCCAAACCAGGTTGCCAGGGTTGGCTCTAGCACTTGACTTACCCAGGTGAGTGATGGCCCCCCTGGCATCTTCAAGGAGCCACTCAAACTCAGACTTGGCTGGGGGATGATTCTCCAGGGGGTCACACCCATCGGGCAAGTAAGGCGGGTGTCCCGTGTGCAGACAGTGCATGGTGGACTATAGAAAGCAATGGTAGACTATTTAGCGGCAGCAGAGAAGGCAATGTGGACTAGAGGATGATCAGCAGCAGCAGAGAAAGCTGTAAGGGCTGTGTCTGTAGACTATGCTATCAGGGTATGTTACCTGTCATCCTCCCATGACAATCTTGCAGCAACTTGACCAGCATACACAATAGTTGCAGACAGTCCATTTTGGGGTGGTGGGTATTGACAAAAGCCTAAAAGTTAGAAGAACAGGTTCAAAACACGCCATCAGAAATAGAATATACATGTTGTTCTGCATTATTGTAAATTGCTAAGACTGGATTCATACTTCCTACCCCTATACCAGACCAACTGCTCCCTGGCCCAAATGAATTTTCCCTTCATCAATAAAAGCCGCTGTCTTTCAGTTCTAATAATTAATTCTGCAGTCCATAAAAGGCCCTTAGGCCAATGAATGCCCACTTGATCAATCAGCCAAAGAGCACAGGATCTTGGAATCATTTTTATACTCCATCTTGTTATATCCTTTGCCTTAATAACTGTTGACCAGTCTCTCCCACTAACAATAGTTGCCTCCCTAGGAATTGAAGATCTTCCACATCCATGGCTCTTTTTCTTCCTCACAGGTTCCTCACCGAAACGGTCTCCTTTCTGAGCCCTCTGTATTTTGGTGTACCCCCAAGGTTCCATCCTTGGACCTCTACTCTTTACAATTTACACATTTTGTATTGGCTTACTCATAGACGAATTTTACTTCCAACACCACATGTTTACAGATGGTCTCTCTATCGTTCCTCACCTATATCTCTTTATTCATGTCATCTCCCTCAAACAAAACATGGATGAAACAGAGCTTGTTATCTTCCCCCCATCTTCCACCACTCCTCTGGAAGCCCTCCCTCATACAATTCACCACTCCCCAACCCTCCATATCTTTAAAACTGCCATCAAAGCATACCTTTTCAGATAAAACTATCTTCTGCCTTTAGACAACTCACAATCTCTACAACATTCAGAGCACTTGCCACCATGACTAAAACAAACAACTTGTTACCCAACCACTCATCTTCCACCCTAATCCACAGATCAATTTGTGAATAAAAAGTTGTTAAATCAACTGCAGTCAGATGAAAAATGTATCAGTGGAAATGCCTGCTGAGCGGCATATTATTTAGGCTGACAAAACATTTCTCATAAGTCATTTGATATGTGGAAACAGAAACTGACCACAGGAGCACACAGCACAAGCTCTCTCACAAATAATTGCTCTAACAAACAATTAGCTAACAAATCTATCCATGGAAATGGGCCATTACCCTCTAGATCGTGAGCTTTCTAGACCAGGGCCCTCACTCCTATTGTACTCCAGTATCAATGTGCATTTTCTACACCACTTTTGCATCTGACCTTTATTGTGAATGTTAATATATATATATATATATATATATATATATATATATATATAATTTGTTTTACCATGTCTGTAATCTAGGTTACGGAAAAAACTGACAGGTGGGTGTCTGTGCATAGGGTTTTGGAGGGTGGCAGGATGGGAACAGGAAACAGCTTCCCGACAGTACCCAACCTGTTGTAGGACTGCTTTATTCTCCAGACAGTAAGACTGTGAGCATTACTTGCATTGTATTGACCTTTCTTGTCCCAGATTTACAGTACCCTATTTATTCAGTATGCTTACAAAATGCTTTTAACCATTCTGTTTACTAAATGCCATGTGAATAATGAATCATACATTTTGCATTGCATTTACTAGCCACATTAAACACCATTAAAATGCATACATAGATGCATCAGCACCAAATATATAAATATCCTTTTAAGCCCTAATAGAGGAGCAGCATGCAATTGTGTTGTGAATTCTCTCTTCTATTCCAGCAGCCCAAGTCCATTCCGCCCGCGCTAGCTAAGTGCAAGCGGCATTTGTTGTCCGGCTGTTAGACAAGCATCATTTCATTCATACAATGGCGGTGAATGTCTAAATGTAACCAAGAAGAGATAAGTAGTCTGGGCACACTCCTGCGGCGGACTGTTGCAGAGACTGGCCACTAAAAGAGATTAATATGGGCCATTTAATATATGTAAATGTTAGTGTATTATTTTTTTCTTGCATGTGAAATAATAGCGGTGTACATAATGCGAGTGCCATCTATTTTCCACTGCTTGGGTGTAATTGCTAATAATGGAGAAATGGAATTGAGTGGACCTTTCGTGTCTGCCTGTCAGTTCTATAAAACCACAAGACATAATAACACTAATAAGAGGGAAGCATGTCACCCCCTGAAAGGGACACTTTAAGTTTTGCTACATCTTGTATCAAGGCACCAAAGTTTTGAACATGGATATTTCACAATATTTTATAATGTTAGTTCAATCAATCATTTTTCAGTGCACACCTAGACACCTAGAGTTAAACATACCGGATTTAAATACTATTTTTTATTGTGGTAAATGTTGGGATTCAGGTTACGCTTGTTGATTTTGTTCAATTTGATCAGAATTTTGGCTTATTTTTAAACAATATTTAATGACACATATCTATTCATATATATATATATATATATATATATATATATATATATATATATATTGCATTGGTTCCCCTGCAAAGTGAAAACATCAAGTCAAAACAGGAGCACCCTATTTAACTAATACATCTATATTTAATGAATTCTCCTTTATCAAAGAGTAGCTGGAGTGAATGAAGCCCACTTTAAATCAGGAATTCATTTGCAGATAATGGAAGACTAATAGCAATGAGTTGTTTGACTGAATACCGAATGCCACAAGTCTATAGAGGGATCTGGCAGTTTTTTTTAATTCCTTTTAAAGTGGAACTCTAGTCATCAGGTACTAAAAAACCACTAGGGTGTGAGGTGGCACCAACCAATTCACAAGGTATTTGTGGTGCAGTGCTCTGGATATAACCTACAAATACATATACACACAGAATGGGGGGAAAGTGCCCACCAATTCCCCCAAAGGGTTCCAGAGACTTATTGCACACACCCAAAAGGATATATATAAAAATATATATTTATTAGATCAATTTGACATAAAAAGGTCACAACTAAGACATAATTTAAAAAACATAGAAGACAAGACATGTATGTATGACATGTGTGTATGTGTTTGTCTTCTATGTTTTTTAAATTATGTCTTAGTTGTGACCTTTTTATGTCAAATTGATCTAATAAATATATATTTATATATATATCCTTTGGGGTGTGTGCAATAAGTCTCTGGAACCCTTTGGGGGAATTGGTGGGCACTTTCCCCCCCTTCTGTGTATACTAGTCATCAGGTAACCGGTGGCACTGAGGCAGGGCAGGGGATTGCAATAAAATCATCTTACCTCAACCGACATCCTGCACAGTTCACCTAGCGATTCTGGCACTGTGTGTCGCCATCTTGGATCTGCTGCACAGGGCTTCCTCATCTCAGGCATAGAGCAGGGGAACCCAATCTTTCCACAGTCTGTGTGTTAGCCCCAGGAGTGCCGGGGATGTCGCTGGATCCCCGGCAAGGTAAGGATTTTTATATTGTATTCCCCCCTCCCTGCCTCAGTGCCAGGGGAGGGTGACAGGGCTGGAAGGTTACCCCATGACTCGACTTCTACTTCAACTGCCTCCAGGCCACCAGCCAGTGCACCAGGCATTAGAGCTGGAACCCAAGGGCCCAAAGGCCTCCGGCCATGGCGGCGTTCCAGCCCCTGTGTCCTCCAGCACAGGTCTGGCGCTGTGATGCTTGGGAATTCCCAAGAGGCCCCTAGGAAAACTTTCTCCTTGTGGTGGTAGGTGAAGGAAGGGAGACCTGTGTCCCCCTGAAGAGGAAACAATAGAGGACTCCTAATACCCGCATGCTGCAATGAGGCCAGTAGCCTATGAGAATCCTCTCGAAATCTTCAAGCAAGTTGTCAAGTAAATGTTTAATTGAAGTGTTTTTTTTAATGGAGGTGTCCTACTTTTTTCACATTACTTGTGAACTGGTAGGGGGTCCCATGGACACTTATACCAGTTCCAAGGGTAGGAGTGTGTAATATGTGGCTTGCCGATACCCCTGTCTGATTAGCTAAACCCCTGTCCTAGGCACCTGGGGTGCAAATAGCCTATGCCTATTGGCAAGGGCCTAGTGTTCTTTCAGGGGTGCCTGGGCTCAGAGAAAAAGTAACATTACAGTGCTCATATGTTTGTTACTTTAACTCTTGGTAGGTAGAAAGATCAAATGACTTTAAAATGTAAGATTTACAATAAAAATAAATGTAATAAGTTTTGGCATTGCTTAAGTTCTCACCAACCCTCTTCTTTAAGATTTCCAGCAGGTCATGTTTTGTGGATATTTACACAGATGTACATATGAAGAGCTGCCTGTGTGGAGATCCACAAGACCTGGCCTGTTCCGCAGTTCTGGGGGTTGGGGAACACCGCTCCAGAGAATGTTTTAGGTGTAAATCATGCCGCTATAAATTTAACTCCTATTTTTAGGAGGTAGTTTAAAGAAAACTAATTGAATCTGGCTTTTTTTGTTGAAAAGGAATAGGATATCTTCTTAAAAGTAGTTACAGCACTCCAAGACAATGGATAAAGCGTGCTCACAATTACATCAAGTGGTGGTGCAGATGAGAGCGGGTTTAAGGTCAATATGTTTTTTTTTCTTTAAGTTTAAGGAAGGCTAGTTTTCAAACCTTTTAGTTCCCTTTTTGTACTATAAAGTAATAATAGCTGCAGTAATACCAAATTTTGATATTCTTTTGTTATGTTAGTTTCTGTAGAATTAATATTTAAACATTTGGTTTGTCTTTTTCTTCTATGGTTTTATTTCCTTTCTTTGACCATATGTTCTTTCTTTGACTATACAGAATATTGCAGCAGAAGAATTATGACTAAAATGTCGGTGGGTCTCCGCTAGTGACAGGTTGTAAGACTGAAAATCTGTGCTGACCCCTTCCCCTCACTGTTCATTTATCTGCGAGGTGGTGTCCTGCGATAGATTTTTTCTACTTGGTGATTTATGGTGGTAAAACACTGTATAGAAATGGGCTTTTGATAAAATTGTTCAAGGATTCCTAGATAATAAATCCTAATCTTTACATGCATGCTACAGGATGTTTTGCTTTTCCCAGCTATAAATAACTGTTGCCAAATGCTATACTGTAATACATCTGCACGAATAAGCAGCATTTGTAGAGCAAGCGTGTAATATCAGTGGGCACAGTAAGGACAATGCAGGGTGTAAAACTATTCCAAGGAGCGGTTGGGTCTTTTGGTTTCGACTTGGGGCTAGAACAATTACACAAGGTCAAAACTGGGATTTAAAATGTAATTATGTAGCAGCGACCATATACCTAAATAGAGAACAAGCGAAATGTTTGGCATGTCATGGTATGTTGGATTCACATCAGCAGTCTTATATACAATTGAATCAAATAAAATACAAAGTCAGTTGTGTTTTTCTTCTTTAGCTCCAGCAAAGACTTTGTACTGTTTCATGAAAAGTTTTTATTTAATAAGTGGATGTAGACTTTCTTCTAAAATGAAACCATAAAAATTGTCGAAAGGCTGATTTTTGTTAAAATCTGAAAGCAAGGTTCACATATTATTCTCTGCTTGAGAACAGCAGCGTTAGAGCTAGATTCAACATTTTAACAAAATAGTCATTTTAACACCAAAAGTCAAAGCAATTTAACATCTGGCTAGTAATGTATCTACTCGGTGGGTGCGGGACTAATGGCAGAGGAATATGGTGCAAGATCCGAGCTTATTCATATGCAAATACTCCTTACAATGTTACTGCAATTAAGGAAAGGAAGAAAATGTTTTTAGATCAAATGCGGAAATCCAGATCCTCAAAAAAGTTATAGAAAAATAGAATTCAAGGTGGCTAATGGTGGTTGGCAGAAGTGACTATACATTATGTCAGTATTCTGCCTGCCTAATTAGAATAATTACAGGGATTTTTACATTAAGGGGAAAGTAAAAGGGTATAGCAACTTTGCAAAATTACTTGCAGGTCACTGCCTCCAACTTCTAGTAGGTAGCAGATTTAAAAGCTTTGGGACCCCAAAGCTGAGAAAGCCAGTTATCAAAACACCCAACTAGCAGCTGAACTATTGTAGCCCAGCAGTATATCATTAAAAGTATATAGACTGAATTAAATTCAGACTGGTTTTAATTATAGCTAGTTTGGTTAATGTGTTTTAGGATTGTATTAGCCATACTTTGATGATGATGTTCTGAGCAGAGGCTGGTCTAGCAGCCCTTACCTGGCAGAAGAGATCAAGACCATAGAGGAGTCAGATTGATGAAAAAATACAAGGTGGCCTAAGTCCACAAAAGCAGGAAGTAATTGGAGGCCTGTGATTTGGAGGCCTAGTCTGTGGGCAGGCCAGGCTTTCTGCAGAGTCCAATATGGTAGGGATGTACCCACACAAGTCCCTCACATGGGAACCCTGGTCAGTGGAACCCAGGGTCATGTGTAAACCAAGGTCAGGACAGGCAGCAAAGATTCATAGTTATGAGCAAATCTGAGGTTCAGAACTAGCCATGTAGGTTTTGGTAGGCACCTGAGGTGTGAGAGAGAAACAACAGCTCCTGGAAAGTAAAAACATATGAAAAGAATAATCAGACACCTGAGAGAGCTTCAATTTGTGAGTAAACTTTATAACAAAGCCTAAAATAAAAAAGTTTCAACATGAGTTTTTAATTTGTTTATATAATATGTAATTTTTAAAATGTTATTTAGAACTGTGGTTAAAGACTTTCCTGAGCCCACTGGCAAAATTTGTCGCAGGAAGTACAACACAGACTTTTGGTTCTGATAACATCTAGGGATGAGCGAACCGGTTCGGACGAACCGGAATTCGCTCCGAATTTCAGGGAAAATTCGATTCGGCACGAACCCGAATTTTTTTTGGTTTGTGCCAATCGAATTTTCCCTGAAATAAAAAAAAAATGCTGGCATGGTGGGAGTGGGCAGGCCGGCTACGCTGTCTGTTTTTTTCAGATGAGCCATTCGTGAAAGTTCGATTCGCGCGAACCCGAATTTCTTGGGGAAATTCAGCGAATCGCCCGAATCGAACTTTCAAGAAGTTCGCTCATCTCTAATAACATCTATGGTGAACTTTCTCAATTTTCTATGTAAATTATACGTATTTTTTTCCCTATTAGACACACCTGCCCATAAGACGCAACTAGGATTTAGAGAAGGAAAATAAGAAAAATATTCTAAACCAAATGTTGTTAACCAAATAATAGGCAAGGTGCAGAATCCCCCAATTACAGGCAGAGTGTCACCCCCCTACCAATCCCCATAGGCAGTGGGGCATTCCCTGCCTCTATTCCCCATAGGCAGCATGGCATTCCCCCCCATTCTCCATAGGCAGTGAAGCCTCCCCCCACCCATTCTCAATAGGCAATGTGGCATTCCCCCTCCCATTCCTATAGGCAGTGTGGCATTCCCCCCTCCCAATCCACATAGGAAGTGTGGCATCCCCCCTCCCATTCCCCATAGGCAGTGTGGCATCCCCATCCCATTCCCATAGGTAGCTTGGTATTCCCATTCTTCTTAGGCAGTGTGGCATTCCCCTTCCCACTCCCCATAGGCAGTGTGGCATTTGCCCCCCACTCCCCATAGGCAGTGTGGCATTCCCCCCTCCCATTCCCAATAGGCAGTGTGGCATCCCCCCATCCCATTCCCATAGGTAGCTTGGTATTCCATTCTTCTTAGGCAGTGTGGTATTCCCCTTCCCACTCCCCATATGCAGTGTGGCATTTGCCCCCCCACTCCCCATAGGCAGTGTGGCATTTGCCCCCCCCCCCCACTCCCCATGGGCAGCATGGCACCCCCCATCCCATTCCCCATATAGGCAGTGTGGCATCCCCTATCCCATTCCCCATATAGGCAGTGTGGCATCCCCCCTCCCATTCCCAATAGGTAGTGTGGCATTCCCCAATTCCCCATAGGCAATGTGGCAACCCCCCTCCCATTCCTCATAGGTAGTGTGGCATTCCCCCCTTCCCATTCCCCATAGATAGTTTGGCATCCCCCTTCCCATTCCCCATAGGTAGTTTGGCATTCCCCCCTCCCATTCCTATAGGCAGTGTGACATTCCCCCCTCCCAATCCACATAGGAAGTGTGGCATTCCCCCCTCCCATTTCTATAGGCAGTGGGGCATTCCCCCCTCCCAATCCACACAGGAAGTGTGGCATTCCCCCATCCCATTCCACATAGGCTGTGGAATTCCCATAGGCATTCCCATAGGTAGCTTGGTATTCCCATTCTTCTTAGGCAGTGTGGCATTCCCCTTCCCACTCCCCATAGGCAGTGTGGCATTTGCCCCCCCCCCTACTCCCCATAGGCAGTGTGGCATTCCCCCCTCCCATTCCCAATAGGCAGTGTGGCATCCCCCCTCCCATTCCCATAGGTAGCTTGGTATTCCCATTCTTCTTAGGCAGTGTGGCATTCCCCTTCCCACTCCCCATAGGTAGTGTGGCATTTGCCCTCCCCATAGGCAGTGTGGCACCCCCCAATTTCCAATAGGCATTGTGGAAACCCCCCTCCCATTCCCCACAGGCAGTATGGCATTCCCCTTTTCCCATTCCCTATAGGTAGTTTGGCATCCCCCTTCCCATTCCCCATAGGTAGTTTGGCATTCTCATTCCCCATAGGCAGAGTGGCATTCCCCCCTCCCATTCACTATAGGGAGTGTGGAAATCCCCCCTACATCTACCTGTTTACCCGTACTGAGTTTATTTGGGTGTACCAGATGCCTGATACCAGGAACCATCCTGGTGGATGACCTCTGGAGTCCTGGACCACAACGACGCCTGCATAACCTCTTGACTGGCTCTGGAAGCATTTCAAAGACCATTGAGCAGAATCCATTGGGATTGAAAACATGGACAATGTGTAATATTTGCCAGGGATGCCAGTTCAAAAATAAAAACAGATAAATGTTTGACTCTTCTTCCCCGCAGCTATATTGCAGAGGTTCGGCAGTTAACAGTCATTCCTGAGTTTCATATACAACCTGCTAGACAGAAGATAAAAACAACTTCTTCTACAAGTGTACAGGAGAAAGTGGTTATAATGAAAAAAGATCCAACTATAATCTTTTGATCAGCTATGACCTTCTGTGGCACATAAAATCTTACACAGGGCATAAACTAAAAGGAGACACACATTGGCCATATTTTACTATGTCAAAATGGTACACTGAGCAACAATTATGGTCTTCAACAGGGAACCTAACCATAAATGTTTTACACATTATGTTCTTGCTTTGTTTATTTGTGTTTGTACATTGAAAACGTTAAATGGAAATTGTGATAAGGGAAACATGGGATCTAAAATCTTGGAAACATGGGAACTGAAATCTCGGCACATGTGTATACATTTACACAGTTTATGCGGTAGAAGTGATCAGGGGTATGCTTGCATGCAACAGGGCTTCCTTCTTCATACTTGGTTTTTCTTTAGGCCTTTAGATCCCTATATTTCAGGGCTCATTAATGGCATGAAGGTAGTCAATTCATTTAGTGTCCCTGTGAACACAGAACCCCTCTGTGATAAAGTTGCCAAGTTTCACTTTAAATAGTATTATGCACCTATTTTTGGAGGTAAAGGTGAACTTTTCCATAAAAAGTATTTGTTTAGGTCTATGTTTCCTAAAAGGTATTTCTAGAATGCATAATCTATTTTGGCTCTCAGCATAAACACAATGAATGTGAGTCATTCACAAAGCAAGATTGATTTTTATTTTTTGTCTAGATGAATATCATACATTTTTTAAGATTTGCTTTTAGATAAATCAGCTGTGTTACTGGTGAAGTTTCTACCTTCATAATATAATTTCTGGCTTTTGGCACTGAAATCTAACCTTCCAGAGCTAAACTGTATTGTGCAGAAACCCACAGTGAATTTCACAGTTGCATATGGCTAATTCTACATACATGCTGCGATCTGCACTATAGGGGTGCCCTGGAGACAAAGATGCTTTTATCACCTTATTTAGTAATAATGAGGGGCAGCCATGCTATTTTCCAGCTACTTAGCATGCTAACGCAGAAACATATTATGTTTGGGTTGAAAAATCGGCCTCTTTTTCTCATTTTTTTCTCTAGTCTCCACAAAGGCTGCCTTGCTAGACATTTGTGCTATGCTATATATATATATATATATATATATATATATATATATATCACACAAATATACACAAATATACAAGTGTACAAGTGGGATATGGCATTTAAATGTGGCATCATGAGTCTGTAAACCATTTCACTACACTTTACCCAGAAGTATGTACTATTCTGTCTGGATTAAAAAAGATGGGTTAGTTCAGGGGTGTCAGACTCATTTTTACTGAGGGCCAGAATTCTGGTCGCCTTCAAAGGGATGGTTAATGATAACGAAAATGAACTCAAAATGCAAACAGGACCATTTAACTCTTGTTACAGGCAAAGAATTATTTTGCCCAGCAGTCAGGACAGATGCAACAGGCACTGAACTATTTTCCCCAGCACAGATACAGAATTATTTAACCTCGAACAGCCACAAATTATTTCTTCCTAAGACAGATGCAGACACTAAATTATTTTGCTCCAGGATAGTGTCAGAATTTTTTTGCTCAGGAAATATGCAAGGATTCATTTTCCCAGGACAGATGCAGAAGTGGAATTATTTTACCCAGGAATGATGCAGACACTAAATTATTTTGCCCAGGACAGATGCAGATGCTGAGTTATTTTGTCCAGGACATCCACAGAATTAATTTTGCAAGAACAGACCTGTAGCAGATTTAGAACCCTCTGTAGTGGCAGTAAGCTAGGTGGGTTAGGTCAGCCCCACTACTCTCTTCTCCCTTAGAACCTTAAAACGGCTTCCCTGCAGCTTTTATAGTTATTATGCCTGGGAGTAGTACTAGAGGCGCAGTGGAGTGCAGCATATCAGTTCATCACTCGGCAGTGCCACACAAGACAAACTGCCAGTGTCAGGAGCCTTGAAGTGCCTAGGCTGGCTAGAAAGGGTGTCACTCAGCTATTGCCATCTGCCACCTGTCGGAGGGCCGCATAAAAAGGCTTGGAGGGCCGCAGCTGTTTGATGTATGATTGTGTTTGATATATGTGTTTTGGGTGATCCCTCATACTGCACATTTTTTTTGCCAAGGTTGTATGAATTCTGTACCACCACCATGTAAGGTGTGTATTATACAGTACATTGACCCCCTTCTTAAAGTCTTTGTCCATGCATCCAAACACAGGTTAAATCACAAGACTTATATTCCTAATGCTTATATATATGTATATTTTTATAACAATGCTTTAAAACGTCAATTTTTCTTTTCAATTTTGACCTTCCCAACTAGAGATAAGCAAACCGGTTCATTAGATTACTGAGTTCATACTGAAATTTCAGGGAAAATTCAAGGGTCGGATCTCAGACCTAGGGGGCTTATGACCCACTGGATGTGTCGTTGGAAACGGGAGAACCTCAGATTTACATCCCTGCAAGAGCATATTGATCGGGGCCTACCGGACCCAATACCACCAACCATAGCACCAAAGGTGGTGAAGGCACTCTTGCAGAGCAAATGGTGGAGGCCCAGGGGCGTTTGCCCCTTGTGCCTTGCCTATAATCCGGCCCTGGCTAGGAGCATGCAGGCTGGTATACCTGATGGTAGATTGTGTTTATGGAGAGACACAAGACCTCATGCTTCAAAATGAACCAAATGTTTTTTCTATTGCACCAATTTAGTACAAAGAAGTGTCACTACAGGGTCTAGATTGATAACCCTCAAGTAGGACCTCAATTTTGTACTCCAGCAGCAGACATCATAGCTGGTTCTTTGAGCATTAGAGCAGGCAGTAGTAATTGAGGGACACCAAAAACATAGAAGAATGAACGGCACTGTAAACCCAATTCATCTTTTCACCTCCATCATCTGCACCAGCACCAGCAAGCCTATGGACGGGGCCTCTGTTTAAAAAGAAATAGTTGTGATCTTTTTTATACAAATCTGTTTTCTATGATAGGATAAGTCAGTAATTTATAATTATTGAATTGTGTACTTTAAACGTATGCGTATGGAAAGTGCATCAACCGCTTGCAGCTAATTCCATGCAGACACGACGGTGACTTGATGAAACAAAAGAAAAATTTCATTACATTATAGTATCTAAATATACCAGTGTCTATGAATCACTTGGTTCTTGTCAGTCTATTTGTTATTCACTAAAGGTAACATACAAGGCTCAAAGGACAAGGAGAACACTTCCCACTTAATATGTCTATGAGATTTCTCAGTTATCAGGCTATAGTATCTCTGTAGTAAGAAGTCAAGGTGACTAGACTGGCCTTGAAGATGTTTTGCCTGTCATCCAACTGACTTTCTTAATTCAAATACATTTTCACCTGAGAAAGTCAGTTGGATGGTCAACAAAAGTCTTCAAGAAAAAAAAGCAAGTCTAGATTCCTTGATTAATTACTACATATATTAAACCAGTCCAACTGCACATTTGGAAAAAAACTCACCAAAACTCCCTTTTCCCAGCTGCATGCATGATACTGAATCATTGTCAGCACTATGGACGGGCCTGTGATGCTGGGAAAGGAAGCTCCAAAACGGCTGCTACCAGGAGAAAATCTGTGAGGTGGCGTTTCAGTTGGGTTTGCAGTGCCGTTCATTCTTCTGTTCTAATGCGTAAAAAGAACCTGCTAGGATGTCTTTATGGACCGCCAGCTCTGGCCTAGCCAGGGCCAGACTATAGGCAGGGCACAAGGGGCACATGCCTCTGGGCCTCCACCATTTGACCTCCAAGAGTGCCTCCACCACCTGGTGCTATGGTTAGGGGTATTGGGACTTTGCGGCATAGCCGATTGGTCCAGTGGGCCCGATCCATTTGCCCTTGCAGGCAGGGCCGGCTTCAGATTTATGTGGGCCCTTGGGCGGCATGGTCTCAGTGGGCCCCTTTGTGGGCCTAGTCGCATCACATCACTGAGGGTCGTCTCAAATCTGAATGCCCCGTAAGGATCAAGAGAAAAGAAAAAGAAACCTTCCTGCTGCTTGATTGCCCTCAGCCCGCCGGCGTGCCTGTTACATGGTGTAGAGGCCCTTCCTTTCTCCCCAGTGGGGACAACACAGGCAGAAGCAGAACCTTATTGCTGCATAGTGTTGTCCCTGCCTGGCAGGGAAAAGAAGTAGTACTGCCACTCCCAGGCTGCCGCCGGTCAAGCGCCGTTGCACAACCCAAGGGCCAGCCCTGTAAGTAGGCCCCCCTGGAGTCCTTTGCTGCCGGATGCTGATGCCGGGATGCAGGCATGTATGTCTGAGGTTCTCCCCTTTCCAACAACATCTCTAGTGGGTCATTAACCTCCCCCCCCCCCAGGTCCTGAAATTCAACACTCGGGAAGTGTACCACCCCAGTACACTGGACACTGCATGAAGACACTGGACATCTGCTTTAATGGAAAAATAAATACTGCATCAGGGGCCTCCACCAGATGTTCTGCCCAGAGGCCTCCACCACACTTAATTCAGCCCTGCTTCTAACCACACTTGCTATAAGGGTAGCTTGTCTAAAGGATGAAAAGGATTTGGGTACTGGGGTATATTTTTATGTTAAAGTAGAACAAAACCTTGCAGGGCCAGCCCAGGATTCTAAAATATTCCATGGCCGGCTGTTGGCCTTCCCCTGGTGCAACCCAAATTGAGAGACCCCACAGTGTGAAACCCTCTCCTTGGACAAGATCCTTCACCTGGATTATTTTTGAAGCATGTGTGGGTTCCTCAACTACATTTCACAGACTTGAGCTCCTACACATGAGACATCAGAGAAAGAAGGTTAAAATGGATTCCTGGGGAATCTCCCTCTATGTCCCTCCCCTCCAGTGATGTCATTTGTTGCACAGGAGGATTCTACAGAGGCCCCAGTGGCCAGGCATTTTCCTGGCAGGACACCAAGGAAGGAGAAGGGGGGACCTGTGTCTGGTGGGGTGGCTGTAATATTGGCTAGCTGCCAGCAGCAGACCAGCTCCCTCCAGACCAAAGGGAGCCCCCAAACCGAGTGAACCTTTCTTTTTTAACTGTATGTGATCCGGTAAGGGGTCCAAGGGAACGAATGCTGGATACCGGATACTATTCGCTCGGAGGTCTTTGAACTGGATTGTCTCTGCTCCAACTCATCACTAGCTATGAAGCTTGGGCATGCAATGTCCCTGAGTCAGCCAATCACAGCAGCAGCCCCACAGAGTAAAGAATCTTTATTTGCCAGGTATATATGAACATACATGAGGAATTTCCGTTTGGCTCTGAAGCAACCTAGGTAAGTGTACATACACACATAATGAACAAAAGGCAAGAATAAAAGTAAAAGTAAATTACACTGCTTACACTACTTTTGCACTATGTGAGTAATTTAGTAAACTCGCCGGCATCTGCCGGGTATCCCCTGGGTTTACGCATTTACTAAGGGAAATTGTGCATGTTCATGTTTTTCGGATTTACTTCTACTTCAGTTTGGCTTGGTGAAGGCTGGCAAACGCTTTTGCATTTGCCATCTTTTAATGGGGAACCCCATAGGAATCAATGTTATTTAGGGAGAGATTGTCACTTTAGGCTTTTTGAGCTGCTTTAACTTATTTTTTCGAGAGTGAACATTAGAAAGTTACCCAGTATGTGAAAAACAACTAATAATAATGTTTTTATATGACTTTTATTTATTTCATTTATTTATTTTTGTCTTCAAATAAACTTATATTCTTAAGCTTTTCAAAAACCCAGACACTCCAAAGATACCCCACATATACTCTGAGACCCCTTCAATGGCAACATTTGTTAAATAAGTGTTTTCAGCAGAGGAGTAGCTAGGCTTTCTGGTACCCGGGGCAAAGATTAAAAATGGTGTCCCCTACCTGTTCTCAGGACCCCCTTTGGCGCCCCCCTGTCCTGCTGCACCTGGGGCACGTGCCCCCCCCCTGCTCCCCCCTAGCTACGCTCCTGGTTTTCAGCAAGATTTCTTGTTTTTTCCTAAAGAATTCTGCCACAGCAGTTCACCAGCATATCGCCGGCATTCTCCAAACCACTTTTCACTATAACTGCCAGCAAATTGTGGCACAAACACAGCAAATGTATTGTGAAACTCTGTGTTCACTGGTGTTAGCTGCAGTAAGTTTTGCCTACTGGCTGATCTGTCACGTGTGCTCCTCACGTCCAGCGAACATGTTTTTATGTCAGGTTGCGAACAATAGTGAACATAGTAAATCACCCCCTACATATAAAAATGAACTATAAGAAATATTACAGTATATACAACAATGAGCTACAAGAAATGTTTTCAATATATATATATATATATATATATATATATATATATATATATATATATATAAAATAATTATCACATATATATGTTTTGTGGTTGTAAATAGGTTTGTGTTTAATTATTTTTGTGTCTACTGTAGTTTCCTAGCCTTACAAGATACTCCAGCGGGACTGCTCGTATCCACTTAGTGATTGATGCGTCTCTGGTTGCTGGCAGGGAGGCCACGGGGCGCGCGCATGACGCCGGGCGCCTCCTACTGCAGGTACCGGGCGCGTGCATGGGCCACAGCAACTCTTCTTGGTGTCTGAGTTCCAGCCAGGGGGAGAAGGGTGCGATGTCACGCTGCCCCTTGGCGGGGAGCGGGCGGGGAGCGGGCGGGGCTCGTGATGACCCCCTTCACGCCCGACGGACAAGAGAAGCAGGTTATTAGACATAGTATAAAAGGCAGGAAACATGGCATAGCTGGCATACATCCTGATGAAGTGGTCAAAGGGAGGACCACGTAATGCGTCAGTGTGTCCAGCTTGTCCTGATGCCGGACCTTGGCTCCAATGACTCGGTGATAAAATCTGTTATTTTTTATTATTGAGTTCCCGTTTACCCTATTATTCTGCTGAGTCAGCAGCGCAGCACTGTTAGTAATATAGCACTGATATCTTTCCCAGCACATATGCTTTAAGACTTTGTATTGTTCTTGATTGATTTTTATAGGGCACTTAGCACTTTGGGGTACAGAATTCTTACAGCACTGATGTTTATGGCACTTGTCACTTTAATGTGGGGCTAACCCCGAACCCATGGGAACCTATATACTTTCATCCAGTTGTTCAGTATTTTTAACTGTTTTTAAATGTATGTAATTTGTGTGACTTGCTGATACTTTTTTCATATACCCATATTTAATAAAGGGTGACTTGATTTAATTGTGGTTGTGTGGCTGCATTTGTGTGCGGGACTTAGTGGGGCTGGTCTGGTGGCCCCAATTAACGAGTAGACAGTGTTGCCCCTATTAAATGGGGGGGCCCTGCACGTAGCCAGCACCCAGTGTATAGGGGATTGTATGGTGGTGCGGAGTGCCTATCTGTTTCTTTTGTGTAATGTTTTCAATATATACAGCCATGAGCTACAAGAAATCTTACATTTACAGCAAAAAAAATACTACCCACTATTTAGGAGACGGATGACCTTTCTTTTAATGTCTAGCAGTCCTGACTGGTGGAACTCTATACCTACATCTCAATTGTAACAGTTAAAAAAAGGAGTGACCTGGATGTAGTGGGTCCTTGATGATCTTAGTTATTTCACTCCTAGCCTGGCTTTTGAAGAGGTCATGTAGAGTGAAAACCATTGAGTCGGGCTACATTTGACACTGTCCTAAATTGTTTTTTATATTGAAGAAGAAATAGCCGGGAGATTGAGGTTTACACATTCACCTCATGATTTCTGAAAAAAGTGGGCATGGCCTTTGGATCTGTGATGCTGCATAATAATCAGCATAATGGATAGATATGAGGAATCTGGCAGAAGAGGCAGAGGAGGAGGTGGAGGGAGGGGCATGAAGAGGGAGGGACCAGCAATCCTGTCCTGCTCTGTTGAGCTGATTTGGGGACTGGATGAAATAGAGAATGTCATTGGCTGAACCTGTAAACCCCAATATCTCGGCCATTTCTGCTTCAAATTTAAAACGGAAAACAGTTTAGGATAGTGCCAAATGTAGCCCAATGCAATGGTTTAAGAATTACCTTTGCCTGCAGTATCACTTTAATGAACCTATCATGGGGGTATCATCCACAAATGTTAAGATCTTCACAGATGGCTCTGATGAGACACAGTCAGTTGTATATAGAGCGAACAGAGGAAGTGGAGAGAATATACAATATAATCTTGTGGAGCGTCTTTGTTTGTGGACCTTACTCTCCACCATAAGGACCTAGTTTCACCTGTTGTGAGCTCCCAGTAAGGAAGTTTCTGATCCATACGCAAATATTATGAGGGATGTTGAGTTGGAACATCTTGATGAACAGTGTGTTTGGGTTTATGGTATTAAATGCTGAACTGAAAATAACCCTTGCCTAAGAGCCTGGAAAGTCCAAGTGCTCCTGTAAATAATGTAAGTCTAGGTTCACTTATATATATTTATAGTTCTTGGAGTGAGTGCCACAGGTCTGTAGTCACTAAGATCAGTTTTTGTTGGTAATTTGGGAATCAGATGATAGTAGATCTTTTAAAGCATAAAAAAACTACCCCTAATTCAAGTGGTATGCCATAAATATCAGAGAGTACCTCAAATTGTTCAGCGCAGGATTTCAGTCATGTAGCATCCCTGCCCTGCTGGGTTTCCCCGCAGGGTCCCCTGGTGTCACCCATCTTCTTGGTAAGCCTACAACCCCCAATCTCTGCAGCTAGTTCACCTTTAGCCAAGCCCCCATTTGCTGGGGCGCTTTTAACGCCTCACCAGACATGGATGCCCCCAGGACTTATTAGCTCAAAGGATGTAAGCTCAGGGGGGTGAAGACGGATGAACCGAAGGTAAGACTGGCAAACTTGGGTAGTACAGGAACTCTGAGGGAAAAAAACAGGCAAGGTCAAATGTCACACCAATGGTTAAACCAAGAGATCAGAGAGCTTTGTGACACCAGGGATGAGACGGGTTTGTGGTGGTGATTCAGGTTGAAGTCGGTACAGGAGGTGGTCAGGATAGTCAGACTGGCAAGGTCGGCAAAGGTTATCAATAGGGGAACTCAGGAATAGCATACCCAGCTAAACGCTATCACGGGCAGTGACACACTGGGGGGGATAAAACCTTTATAGGGCTGATCCAAACGGGATTGGACAAGGGGAATGTGCATGATTGGTGCTATTACAATCTTTGTACTGATTGCCCAGTTTAAACCTTAAGGGCATTTCGCACAGTAAACCCTGAGGGCTCATTGGCCCTTAAATTCAGCCTTTGGCGTCCACGCTGTGTGCAGCGCTGCCGGAGGGCATAAAATGCTAGTGCTCGTGCGAGCATGAGCAGAGTGGCAGAGTGATGCAGCGGGGAAGGGAGGAGGAGGGTGCTCTTTGCGTCACTTGAGCTGACGCGCCTGAGCCGGTGTCTGACGCGGATGCGGTTGGCGGACAGGAAGAGTCCCGGCCAGCTGCCTGAGGATGGCGTGGGAACGAACGGCAGGTAAGCGCGTTGTGACAGGCGCCAACTATCAAAATCTTCTTGTAATTGTACTCTGGCTGAAGTGTTTGTGTTCGGGTTTAGGAACCCGAACTCGCAAAATTAGGTACAAACCCGAACTTTTTAACAACAGGTGACCGGACAATCCAAGAATAGAGAAAGGCTAATATTATATTCAAGAGAAAGTGTTGCAAAAGCACCCAAGGTGTGATCAAAATCCTCTTGCAATCGTAATCCCTATAGTGGCTAGTGATCACATGTGAGCTAGCAATTTTGGTAGGGAATCGCTAGTGCAACATTATTACCATAGTGTGAATTTAGCCTTAGCCTTTTTCTTCTTACCTTTTTCTTTCTTAAATTCCCTCTTTTTTAAAAGTGATCCTCCTATCTCTCTATTTACTCTTCACCCGTTTCATCTCTTTCCCAGTTCTCTCTACTTTCTCTGATTTGCACCTTCCCTGCTTTTCCTTTTACACCTCCTCTACCATACTCTACCTATACCTCTAAGGTCAGACCATTCAACTCATTGGAATACTTTTAAACCTCACCAGGAAAACTTCTCTTCCTCTAAATAAGGGGAGTGTTGAGAGGAAAAGTACTGCAAAATGTAAAATAAAAAATCGAAGGTGACAAACAGGCTGCGTTAGCACAAGTGGGACAAACTTTGAAAACTTGACTTTTCAGCTTTTTTGTTTCCAAATAATATATAAATGCCATAAACACTTAAGATACCAGTTATATTACATTACATACAGTACAGCCAGCTAAGGGGAGTCGTCTGAAACAACAAACTACTTTAGCTAAAGTACAAGTCGAACAACATTGAAGAAGAGTAAAATATGTGTGCAGGGGAAATATGAAGTTGTGATTTGACTTGACTTTTGCTTCAAAAATGGGGACCAATTCCAAATAATATATAAATGCTATGAACACTTAAATGAACAGACTAGGACTAGGAAAGTTTAGGGGGACCAAAATATACAAAATACAACTACAGAAATATTTCTCCACACAAGTACAATGCAAATATGATTACTATGATGTGGTTGACAATTGTGCTGTGTATCTTTCCATTTCATGTCTTTTTAGTATGGATTTTTTGCTTTGCATTTTAATATATTTAACCCATTCCCTACTGCATAGCATGATAGTGTGCAGAATGATGAATGATATTAAAGGTAGTCAGAAGAGATATGGTTAATGCTCTTTGTCTAAATGTTAGCATGTAAAAATAACTGTTAGCAGCATTGTGTAAAAATAGATGATCTCATCCTTGTAATCAGTTGCACGGTGCACAAGGGCAGCAGTCTCTGGTGCCTCATCTGTGAACTAATCTTTCATTTCATAGCCGATCTTTCCATATCAAACAACACAAATGACTTAATTTGCATGACAGGATTTGTAACGGGGCAAATCTAGTGTCAAAGTCGATTAAAGATTACATCGGAGAACTATTATAATCAGGACTCTAATGAGCCTAAAGAGTACATGTAAAGTCTCCCCTCTTTGCCATTCCAGTCATGTATAAAAGAAAATGCGTTTCTTTTCATCGATGAGCCAGTCTTTTTGGTTTGCACAGTACGCCCTACGTTGAGCTAGAGTCATGTCAGGCTGGTTTCAGAGGGAGAGTACGGGGAAAAAATAAAGCAAACATCACTTCACAAATGACATTGCTTGGTATAAGCCAACATTTGAAGCCCTTAATTCTTCTAATCTGCAAAACAGTCAATGCTAATGGGTTTTTGCCTTTGTGAAAGGCAATGCATAGGAATAAAAACTTTAATGAGCTGCCTGGGCTGTATGCTTACAGATACCTGTCAAATGTCTATCATTTTAGCTATCGTTGAAGCATTATAAAGAAAGCAAGAAGGAAGGAACGACAGTATTTGTACAAGCATTTTCATGCTAAAATGGAACAATTTTCTTGCTGTCATAATTTCACTGTAACCAGAAAGTCAGAAAGCTTAACCCGTTCTCCAGAAGGTACTGTGATGGGCACAACCTGCGCTCTGCTAAGAGCCTGCTGAAAAAAAATGTTATAGTCAATTGGATTTCTAACATGTACAGAACAGTTCGTAGTTTCCAGGGAAAAGTCATACATTAAGCTAGACTTGCTCTCTGGTAAGAAGCTCTCTCCACCTTTCGGAGAAAAGTCATACATTAAGGTAAGGCAATAAAAGAATCAACTTGGCAACTGCATTAAGCAGCTGTTTGGTTTGCTAAGCTTTATGCAGATTTTGGGGGGAAATATGCACTTATTTGAGTTTTGAGAGCCACCTCAATATTTGGGGGCAACCTCTTGTACTTGATTGGCGTTTGGGATAAAACAGTTGTGCATGGGAGCTGTAGAATGTTTCCAGTATGATGATTTTTAAAATAACAATATGATATGGGTAATTTTAAAACAGGACTCATCATCATGTATTTTCTTCCAAAGATAGAGAATTTCAAAATTTTAAAGGGCATCTATAGACAGTAAATAAACTATATTACTCTGTCAAGTGTAGTGCCCATAGTTTTTTCAACTGTCAGTCAGTCAGTCAATCTGACAGCAAGCTGCCTATGTGGCTCTTGCGTGCTGAGAATGACCACCACTGAGATGAGAATCTTAGCATGGATTGGTGGTGCCCGCCTACCTCCAATTAGAGAGAGAGACCAGGAGGCAGCGCAAAAGAACTGATAAGGTTTAGCTACTGGCATTGAGAGGGATCAAGGCTGCAGGTGGTTAGGTATGTATAGCATTTTTTACATTTTGCTCATGGAAGGCATTTAATGAATATAGAAGTTACAGTCAATTTCAGATTTGCACAAGAAAATCTAAGGAGATTTTGTTGTGTGTTGGTTTAGAGAGTCTCAACAAGTCAGTACTCATGCATTCAAAAAAAGATGTAAGGGGATCTGAAGCAAATAGAAAGCTACATTTATAAGGTGATATATCGCAAATATAGTCCAATATTAATAATCTATATGAATATACTAGATAGTAAGAGAAAGGATTACTTTTACACCATGTAAGAGAAAAAATGTCTGGCAATCATGTTGTTTTCTTTTACTGGAAGAAATAAAAATTAGGAACAACATTAGGAACAATTTCCAAACTGTTCTAAGCCGGACAGTGAAAATTCATGTGGCCAAAGCATTGTTGCATTATGGGCAAAACTATCTACATCAGAAGACTTGTAGTAGCAATTTGGCATTATTTCAGCACAGACTGGCTCAGCACTCATCCTCTGTAGAAGCAGAATATTGCATTCTCAAGCCTTACATAAAAAAAAAGAAAAAACTCACCTTTTTGCCATAGGAGCTTTATGGAGAAAAAATGGTCCAAAATTAACAATCCAAATAAATATGATAGATAGAAAGAGGAGGGGTCACTTATACACCCTGCATAAGAAAAATCCACCAAGCTTGTTTATTTCTTTTAATGGATGAAAGAAGAATTTGGGATGACAGATTGGGAACATACCTTTCCGAGTCTTAACTCTAATGGCCTTTTCCTAAGCTGACCTGCTTTGGAATTACCGCTGATTGTTATTGCAATTCTTCCAATTCGTGTAGATGATACCCATCATGCAATATTTTACTGCTGCTCCCCATGGGCTGTCTTTGGAGAGAGGCAATGGAATGGAGCAGATGTCCCCTGTAAATGTGGAATGGTATGTCCCCCCCAAAAAACTGGTTGTTATTTCTCCTATGAGAAAATTTGGCGGGAATCTCTTTCATTTGAGATGTATAAATAGCACCTCGTCTCACTATCCAGCATGTTGATATGGATTTTGTGATGCAGTTCCTTCAGGCATGTTTATGGCGACTTTTTAAATTTTTACCATTTTACATAAATGACCTACTTTAATGAAATATTCCCTTACAATATTTGTTGATCTCATTGTAAAGTGTTCAAATTGATGTTGCCATTACATTTAAATGTTGTTTCATTGTAATACTGTTGTTGTTACTATAAACATCTGCCAACAGCTGCAAATGGCACCAAACAACAAAACCTGGAATAACTCTCCTTGGGCCCAATAGATACTTCAAAGGCCTGTGTGCTAAAAAAGAAATACAATAGGAAACGCATGCTAATTACAAAGTGCAGTCTTTAAATATACCGATATAAAACAGTTGGTGGTGTTTTTCTTTTCTTTTTAAGAAATGTGTACAACTAACTTACATGAGGTTATTGTTTCATATAAAGTTTTTTTTGGATATATAGGCAAAAATTGATAATATATTTTTATCCCTTTAATTATAGAGCCTAGGAAATGTTAAATGTTGCCGTGACACAGGTTTGGTGACGACCATTTATTTATACTGGTAAATATTATACATTGCCGTCCATTGTTGGAAACAAAACATCCAACATAAATCATAAACTGGATAACAGATAACATTGCAAGCTCTTATGGTTTCAAAATCAAGTACTGTTTAGGGAACTTCCATCTATTGAGTTAACCAATAAAAGGTATTACTTTAACTTCAGACTTTCTACATTTCACAATACAAGAAGCTTCAAACTCTTCATAGCAATTCAATGAACGCAGCAGTTAAGTGGATCATCCGTTATTACTATTCAAGCAGGAAATGGTTCACAGAACCTGAAAAGAGGTTTGATCCTACCCCAAATCCACCCCTTCAAGCTTATTCAGTGCCATGATCCTAACAAACACACCCGTACACAACTTTTAAATAGTCTTATGTTTTGCCTTCCTTTTTAGAATGTATCAATGATAACAAAAATTTAGGTGAATTATAAAAAAAAGTTAAGAGTCTGTACGTGCTTCAGAGATTTAGGGACCCCAGTGCCTTGAATTGTGCCCATTTTACGGTATGTGAATAATTCAATTAACACCCCAGTTCTCATTGTTCTTCTAAAGCCGTAACACAAATTAAAATGCTATTGGCCAAGGTAGTGAATACAGTAGCGCTTTCTTCAGATGGACAAAAGGGGCTGTATAAACAGGTACAATTTCCATACATAAATAAATCTAGCTTTTTTTTTTATAGCGCTGTCCTTAGGTAGCCATCTCATGGAGCGGCACTTGTATGACCTGTTAGTATACCTCTGATCCTTTCTACCCCAGAGGCTGTCACAAGTCTCCTTCCTTCCCAGGAGTTTTACACACAATACAGAAAAGACCCTGGCTGTGAGGTTCAGCAGCTATTAACCCCTACCAGCTGTTCCTGCAGGGCGCCTTCTGTGGCTGAATGTCTTTTCTCTGTGGAGGCCCTCATTTCCACTAATCTAACTATTGTTGGAGAGGAATGCTGACAGCAGAAAAGAATTTTTCCTTGTGTTCATGCAAGTGTGTGTATCCATGTGTAAGTGAAGGAAGAGTGAAGGCTAATTTCTATGGTTGGCATGAATGGAAGGATTGGGGAAAAACTAGTTAAAATGTGTTTACTTGATTAAAAGGCTCTGTCAATTTCAATTATTTCAGCTGTATTTTTAGTGGAAAAGAGTAGATGCTTTCTTTCTGAATCCGTGTTGACTGTACTTGGCTAGATGGCTTTAATTCCTGGAAGCCTGAAAGAATAAAAGAAAGAAATGAACAATGGCTAGAGACATTCAGTTTTGCTGACCCATAAGGTAAACTGGGAGTCTAGTAAAGGTTCTGGCTAAATGGCCATGCCCACTTCGCCATATAAGTCTAGTCTTTATTGTACAACAGTCCTCTAGAATGGTTGCACAATACATATAGGGCACGGAAGGCAGGGATGATGAGCTTAGTGCTTTTACCCTAAACAGCCAGTCATTTTACATTGACTTTAACAAGATCAGGAGTGTTCATTTTCACTATTGTGTTTTACTTATAGATCAGCCTAAATTCAACTATTGCCTTTTACCTATAGATCAGGCTAAATTCAACTATTGCCTTTTACTTAAAGCTCAAACCAAATTCAACTATTGCCTTTTACTTATAGCTCAGACCAAATTCAACTATTGCCTTTTACCTATAGATCAGACTAAATTCAACTATTGCCTTTTACGTATAGCTCAGACTAAATTCAACTATTGCCTTTTACTTATAGCTCAGACCAAATTCAACTAATGCCTTTTACTTACAGCTCAGACTAAATTCAACTATTGCCTTTTACTTATAGATCAGACTAAATTCAACTATTGCCTTTTACTTATAGCTCAGACCTAATTCAACTAATGCCTTTTACTTATAGCTCAGACTAAATTCAACTATTGCCTTTTACCTATAGATCAGACTAAATTCAACTAATGCCTTTTACTTATAGATCAGACCAAATTCAACTAATGCCTTTTACTTATATATCAGACTAAATTCAACTAATGCCTTTTACTTATAGATCAGACTAAATTCAACTATTGCCTTTTACATATAGATCAGACCAAATTCAACTAATGCCTTTTACTTATAGATCAGACTAAATTCAACTATTGCCATTTACTTATAGATCAGACTAAATTCAACTATTGCCTTTTACTTATAGCTCAGACCAAATTCAACTATTGCCTTTAACTTATAGATCAGTCTGAATTCAAGTATTGCATTTTATAAATATTGATTTGCTTCAGTATGAATGAGTAATTCATTTATTGAAATAAGCCCTTAAAAACTTAACTTGTTCTTGGATTTTATATTTTGTTTTTCATTCTAACACAACTAGAAATAAGTGAAATTCACAGAAATTAATTCAGACAATTTAGCAAATTTCCCCAAGAAAATTGAATTTGTCCAATTTGAATTTTAACAAATTTCTCAAAAAACAAAAACAAACTCACCTGCTGCCTCACTACCCAGTGGCAGGTGAGGTAGATTGAATTCAAGGGTCCCATCCATCCCCACGCCGACCATGAGTTCACGGCGCTGCATGCTTATTTGCAGGAGTAATGATGACTCCCTGGTCATCAGTCAACAAGGAAAGGCAAATTAACTAGATGATTGAGGGAGAAGGTGGAACACAACGCGTATGCTGAAGAATGGAGCTCGACACCAATAACTGACCCACCCCCCAAAAAAAATGGCTATGTAACCTGGGAAAATGTACGTGTTTCATCTGGTTTCCCTTTTGCCAGGGAGGAGTTATCATTACCAGAAGTCTGTAGGCATTGACATGGACTTCTGTTTGTGCATGGACAAATGGGACCCTTGCATTCAATATTTAAAGTAAGACTTGGTGCTGGATAGCGAGACAGCAGGTGAGTTTGTCTTATTTTATTTTTTACCTATTCTGTGAAAAAATGCAAAAAATTATTTTAAAAAATTAAGAGCGGATTTCATATTGGATAAATCGCTGACACAGCGCAGGGGAGGGTTACATAGTGAATGGGTGGCATAGTGTAGGGAGCGCTTTTTACGATGGCATGGGGCAGCTGGAGGAAAGATGGCGGGCCCAGCACTAGAGTCAACCCATGACTGACGCTTGATTGCGGCTGAGGCAAGTGTTTTTTTATGTAACCCCCCCCCTGTCCTGCCTCAGCGCTAAGAAAGGGTGGCAGGGCGGGGGAGGGGGGCTTTCAAAATGGGCAGTCTGGCTGGACTGGCCCTTTAACCAAGTTTATTTTTGGCAAATGGCTATTTTAAATAGACATGCCTAACTTAGCAAGAATAGAGGACTACACTCTTGACCAAATGTAAAAAGTTTAGAAAGTTTAGCCCTAAATTGTTGCCACATTAGTTTGGTACATCACTTTTCTGGCCACTAGTCATGAGTGGACCAGTGGTTGCTTGCATGAAATGTAAGGCTATTCCAAAGATAAGGGGGACATGATTAACTTGTATAAATATACAAATGGCCAATACAAAAATAAGTGGAAACACTATTTCAGGTAAAATCCTCTCTAAAGACAAGGGAGCACTCCGTTCGACCGGAAAAAAAAAATTCAGTCTCCGGAGGCGACAATCATTCTTTACCATAAGAACTATAATTCTGTGGAATAGCCTCCCACAGAAGCTTGTTACAGCATCAACCGCCGACAGCTTCAAAAAAGGATTGAAGAGAATATCATTAAGAGTTACTATTAGCTGTTATCAGTAAAAAATAAAATAAAAAATGACTTCCTCTACCCCAACAATGGTTAATGGACATATGTCTAACTTCAACCGTTATAACTATGTAACTATGTAACCATTAGAGTAGATGGCGAGAAAAATCATCCAAATTATTTGTTCTTTTTTCACTTAGCCTGGAACCCAGGTATAAGCACTGGTATGCCCACTGCTTGAAGGCCTTCAGCTGTGGCAGCATACCAGTCCTTATGCCCATTGGCACAAATTGTTCAGCTTCTGAGCCCTGAGTTACCAGCTCCGATGCCTGGTGTGCCAGGCCTGTAACCCCAGGGGGAGCGGGGAGGGGATATGTTTTTCTTTTAGTTAAAAAAATAAAATAAAAAAAGGAACAATTTGACCCAAAAATGCTGCTATGTATTAAGCCAAGTGGCCAAATCCAAACTTGGAATGTTTCACATTAATAATTTCATAAACCTGTTACTGCTAATTTTTGTTCCCTTGTCTTATACGCAGTAGAGGTTGGTAGTAGGAATGCTGCCATTCTCTGTGTGTCATAAAGCATGGATGTATAGGTAGGCTTTTCTCTGACTTTCTAGCATATTTTGCAGATTTAACTAGTAGACCATTTTTTGACACAACTCCTTTAAATGTTGTTTTACCTAATTATTTTCACAGTTTTATTTTTAATAGTGCTTTATTCAGTTTATTCAGAGACACAGGTCCCCAAGGGCACACCCTATGGACAGTTTAATCAGTTACCAATTTACCTGTCATTATGTGGTACCTGCCATAATGTTTATGTACGGTAGATGCAAAAACATAGCATCCAATGCTATTAAGATTTCGAATCATATTACAAAAAAGTGGGGATATAACTGTGAGAGCAAGAGTCAGTTGGTCAGGTCATGGTTTTTCATCAGTTCCCTCATTGTTTTTGTTATTTCTTTTTTACAGTGATATTAATATGGGTAGCTGCACAAATAAAAAGCCCATTTACCAGATTATTCATTTGCCAGCAACTAGATGTGATCACATTAGCTCCTTACTCCAGCCAACATGATTCCCACTATAAGACCTGGGCTTGGGCAGGAGTTTGCTGAACTGTAGTCATTACTACCAGTTAAATCCAACTAGAATTAAAGCAAATGCTGATGGACAAGACAGGTCCCTCTGCCCTGTTTAGTGACCATCCGGACTTATTTGACTGGAGGGTCACGTTAAAAAGCATCAATGCGACTATGATAAACATTTTATTTTTCAGTTTGAAAGGTAAGTATATCTGTATAGTGACCCCCACACATCTTCATATATCTTAATATAACAAACACTCTCTACTAGTGGGCGGGGCAATGTCTGTTTATTGTATGGGTATATTCATTACGTCACTAATTTTTATGGTGATTAACCTCAACCCTTGACTGACTAATCAACTGTTTGCCACCTGGACCTTTCAAAATAACTAATGATTAACTGCTCACACTGTACATATTCTTAAAAGTTTACTGTTCATAAGTAATCATAAAAAAATGTCATAACATTTGATTTAACATCATATGGGTACATAGATGAAACATAGCTGGTCAGAAGGGAGATTACATAAAACAGTGTCAGATTACTTAATCATCTTACAATGCACCATACAATGCATTTCACCTTTTGCAGCTTTATCAAGGAGGATTTGATTTCAACTAAATGAATTGCATGTTTTAGCCTTTAGAAGTAATTTCTCTTGTGGAAAAAAAGAATATCTTGAGTGATAGGCTAAAAGAGTGTTTTTAGAGTTATCTGAAAGTTGGGGAGCAGAATGAGGATTGCTGTTCTATGTGTGTGTACAACCTACGATGGTATGTGTTCATTGTCCCCTTGACATTTCCCTTGTCATCACTCATTTACAAGAGATGTGTTGAGGTGGCACATTGAGGCAATGGTGGGATTATTCCCCACAACAATTATTACAAATTGATTTATGTAGAATGCATACTTTGTACAGCGCTATGGAAGATGATAGCGCTTTATAAATAAATAATAATAACTCCTTTATGATAATTAATTGTTGTTTATTATAATCAGAGGGAGGACCTAAATTACAAACCCCTAATTGAGATGCCCTCTGTACATCAGTGTTTGTAAGCCAGAGAAAATGATAATGAATATTTACTGTTATGTTCCACTTCCCCACATGAACACAAGTAGCCATGGTGGCCATGCACATAACTGTGTGACCGCTGGCCTGATAAATCTGATAGGCTGTCTAGGGGAGCTGTGGTAGGCCCTAGTGGTCCAAGAGGTCAGTATATGTGGCGCTGTTCCCCCCACTCTCAGCACGCTGATGCACAGTGGGGCAAGCAAATTAGGGATTCTCCCATGCAGTTAATTTAAGAGGAAGTCTAGTCATTTTTGTAAAGTAACTCTCCAGGCTCAGTGTAAAATGAAAGCAATCAGTTCTTACCTCCCAGTAAGCTGATTTCTGACAGTCTGTTGCACTGTAAAGAGTTTTGTTACTGAATTATCATCTCTTGTTGTAAAGCTATGGCTGTAGCATGTAGAGTCAAAATGTTCCATTTTAGTGTTTGAATCATGTGTGAGGTGAGTATATCGGTGATCTAAGGGGGGTTTCAAACAAAGGGGTATCCCACATCGGCAAAAGAGGCAACATGGGGCAATTGCTTGTTTTTTTAGGGTTTTGGCCCATTTTAACAAGGAATAATAATGGTAAGAATATTTTTAAGTTGAGGCCACAGCAGCCCTTTAAAGATCAGTTTATACACATCAAACTTAGTTCGAACTTATTTTTTTTTGTTAGGACAAAGGTATTGTATTGTTTGCTTATTGTTTCACTCTTGTTTAACTATTATTTGTCCCACTTAATTTTCTTTTGTTACATTAGGGGTCTGATTTACCAGTTTTAACACACTGCACCATTTTAATAAGCGCAAGACTCGCCATATTACAGTAGCACGGTGTCTGGTGTGATTGCTCATTTTTCAGCACACCACAGTGTAAATTCCCCAGCGTGCAGATATTAAACAGCCTTTACATAGGCTACATCAGAGTGCACCAACATTGCCAAACAAGATATGTTACTATTCCTGCAAGTGACGTTGCACACAACAAATACAGTTAAGATGAAAATTCAGTTAAGATGAAAAAATGCATTTACCAGTTAAAGTGGAACAACACCCAGGGGAGATCGGCCCGGGAATCTATAAGGTTCCCGGGCCGATCAGATCCCTCCCCGCGGGGCATCCGAAATCGGGATGTCCCGCGGGGTGAAACCCCCCAGGAAGCCCAGAAACCTTACCTAAACCCCGTTCCAACAGCGGATGCGAGGGCTGCGGCCGCGTCTTGTGCTTCCCTCTAGCAGGGCACGCACCCGCGGTCTCCAGCGCTCAGAGCCGCTGTGGTTGGACGCCGCTTGTACGTGCATACCACAGCGGCTCTGAACGCTCTGATTGGACGAGCGCCCGCGTAGGAGCGTGGTGAGGTGAGTGTTTATGGGCGTTCCAATCGGGGTGCCCCACCGAAGTGGACCAAAACCCAGGATAGTCAAAATCCTGGGTGTTGGTCCACTTTAAGGCCACTGTCCGACGCTCTGTATCTTAACTGACCAGATCTAGTCCTGCACTGGCAAGGCCCGATCATCAGTCACATCTGCTTCCACAACAGTGTGCAGTTCAGTTACAGTCACGAATGTCACTACATTGGCACATCCCCTTAATTGACTGCAATAGGGGGAGTGTGTCAACATCTGCCCCCCCCCTATTGTAGTGAATGGAGGGAGCATGCCAGTGGCACTATGATTAATGACGGGGTGTCATACTGCTGTGAAAGCATGATGTGATTGACAATTGGACCCAGGCAGTGCAGGGCTCAGTTGATAAAGGAAATGTACAGAGTTCCGGACTAGGAGCAATCATCTATGGGGGACAAAAGGTAAGTATAGCATTTTATTTAATGGGGATGAAGCGCTAGGATTTTGGGTATCCTGATGATTGTCCCCTGTCTCGGTTTAAGATGTCCCACTTTGTGAATCAGACACTCAACGTTTCCGCCATTCCCAGAGAAACGCTATTCCCCGTTGCTCTTTTCCAGCACTTTACACCATGTATACTACTGCCATACAGAGCATAAGCATAGGCCGCAGGGCAGTTGCATCTCCAGTTTCCCTGCCGAATGCATGTGCTCCCGCATCCTTTCTATCTGAATGGCTGCCTGTGGTAGAGCGTCTCAGCTAAAGGAATGCCGGGAATGCATCCAGCAATTGTGGCGAGGTGCCAGTGGTTAAGGTAAGTGATTGTGAGCCACTTAGCTTCCCCTGGAGTCTTTAAGATTGGTCCACTTTAAGTAGAAAAAAATATGTAAAAAATCCCCTGGGTTAGCCTTTGCTTTAGTGTTTAATGTTTAATTTTTCAGAGCTATCCAGAAAAATCCATCTGGGGGAAAAAGGGTCTTTTCCGTGTCAGATTGTGTAGTTAAACCTCAAAGCTTTCGACGCTTGCTGACATTTTAAAAACATATATTTTATTTCTGCTCCAAGCTTATTTTTTTAATATATTCTATAAAGATTGGACTTTAATGCCTAGCGTTTAATGCATTTGTTAAAGTGGATTTCCCCAAAAAATACAATACTGGGTCCATAAAAAGTCAAATTACAAATAATCCATGTAGAAAAATATATTTTCTGGGCAATTAGACAGTATGGTACTAGGGCAAATGCTCGCTGTAATAATGCTCTACTTTACATCTGTCTCTGTGTCTAGACTGCTGCAATTACTGCTCATTGCCACAACTGAGGGAAGGAAAAAAGGAAACAGCAAATATGGTACATAAAGGAGCATGACTGCCCAGATTTAATTATGGAAATGGCACCAAATTAAAATATTTAAATGACACTTTTATTTTTATTTGAAATAAAATAGGCAACGCTATTTAAGGAGCATTAAATTGTTTGCAGGTTTGTTGTTAGGCTGTTTTACATTAAAATCCATACAAACATGGATACCCTTTACAATACACAAATTCTTTCCTGGGTTTACTAAAAGAGTAAACGTGAGTTAGGGATAATTTACTCATTTCAAAGAATGTTACATTTGTGTACATTAATGTAAAGTCAGAACTCGCTCTCTTTTAAACCTCCACTTTATCCTCTTTATTTAAAATAGCTATTTTGTCATTTTTTTTCTTTCCCACTGCTGTGGCCATCCCCCATCTAGGATACTTGGACATGATATGTTGTGGAGCAACCAGGAATTTTATTGGAGGAGGGGTGGTAGGGAGTGTAGCACAGATAGGTTGTGGCCCCTGTGCCCCCTTATTGCTTGACACTAAGCATCCCCTAATGCAAATCAGGATGTGCTCAGGAGTTGGAAAAGAAGCTTGGAGAGATTGAGAAATTAGGATCAAATGCATACACATAAAACGAATGGCCTTTAAAATAGTTTTAATGGTTTTTGGGAATGAAAGGTATAAACTCACTTTTTCCATGGTTGGATCTTACTCCTCTATGGCAATGTTTTGAAGTATAAACATTTAACATGTGAATGGAGTCTATACTCTAGCTTATTATACTACAACTATTTGTACTTAAAAGGATTGTGTAAGCAATCTTAACAAAAGCCTATACTTACCTTTTACTACCTGTGGCAAATTCCCCATGGTCCTATAATGTAAAAATCTTGGAGAATGGGTCCCCTGAAGTGTCTACACACATCATTCCTGTCTGTCCCCAAGTCTCCACATATATTAACAATGTATTGCTTCAATCGGTGCAGCACGGGGGCTGTGCCAGGCTCTGCCTTGACATCCTCTCTTTAGTGGTGGGGAGCAATAACAGCTCTCAGGACCAATTCTCCAAAACTGGAGGCCCAAAGAAAATTACTGTAGGGGAGAGAAAGTGGGCAAGGACATTAAAGTAGATTTGTCTCAGGAAGGTTTGGCATGGCAATTAGAGGCTTCAGTGTATGTGGCAACAGGTTGACGCTATTGGAATTAATAGGAAGGTTTTTAAAGAAAAATTGGAACATTTTTGCAAATGTACCAGGGAGTAGAGCTTCATTTGTCAAAGAAAAATATAAAGTAATGGTATTAATGATAAATTTGCGTGTTTATACATGTGCAGTTTCTTTCAGAAAATACGTTTTTGGTGAAAGAGGTTATTTGGAGGAACCTCTAGATTTTAAGAAAGCTAAAGAGATTATTGGCGCCCCCAACATCTGTTAACTACTGATGAGCAGTAGCGGGGACAATCACAAGCCCTCCGGCAAGATAGTCCCCAGGATACAATAGCTCCTGCAACCACAAAGTGTGAACAAGTATAGGGGTTCATTGGATCCCTTACCAGTTCACAGTTAAAAAATATTTTCTTTTGCAGTATCTGGGTAGCAGCCTCTCTGCAGGTCCTCGGGGTTGGGGGTTCTCTCCTAAGCTGGCGAGCGCAGGTCTGCGGCAGGTGGGATGCTGCTACTGCATAGGTCCCCTGTCCTCCTTCCTTGGCATCCCTCCAAGCTAATGCCGGACATCCAGGCAGGGAGACTGTTATACCACAGAGGAGGAGCACCCGTGGAATCCTCCCATGTAACTAATGACAGCAGTGGAGGGAAGGAACATGGGGTGGGATTGCCAGGAATCTGCAACCAGTTATTTTCCTTTTTAACTGTTTGTGAATAGGTAAGCGGTCCAAGGGTTTCACTTTTAGCTGTTCACTGGGTAGTGATGGCTGCCATGTCACCTGCCTAGATGGCTGCTATGCCACCTGCCTAGAGTCATATCTTGCTGGTATACCAAGTTGGTTCACTCATTTGTTGAGCAAATGAACACGCAGCTTCAATGCCATTGGTCGATTTGCATTCAGACTTGGAAGATTTGTTTGCAAATTGTTCAGTAAAGCAATTGTTCATGAGATTGCTTGTGCTGTGCACTTCACGTTCTATTTGTGGTAAGTTTCAGCATTTTATCATGTCATGCAACAAATTCAAAACACCAATGTTCAAGTCTCATTCATTGCTCTATCGTAGCAGGTATTTTCACAAATTCATTCTCGTCAGACTGTGGGTTGATTTAGCTCATTTTTATTCTTCAATTATTGTGTAACAAATGGGCCAAACCTTTGAGTGTACTTTTGGGCATGAATTACAACCTGCTTCTTAGTGAACTTTTTAGTATAGCATAAAAAAGGGTGATTTTCGCATACCCCTGTTATTTCTAAACTTAAAGGAGCACTATCACGTAATTAATTGTGTAATACTAAATATCCATATAAACACGTTGGCTAATGAGAGGAGGGGTCGCTTATACACCCTATCTGAATAAAACTACCACCAAGCTTGTGGTTTATTCTCTAATGGTAGGAATAAAATCCAGGGGTGACAGGTTTAGTGTTAGTGTCCTTTACCCTCAATTAAAATAAAAAAAACAAGGCTGGCTTGATATTTCTTGATTCTGGGTGTATAATTGACCTCTCTTCCCGCCATCCAGCATTTTTATATGTTTTTTTATCATTAGGTCATTTTTTGTGATAGTGCTCCTTTAAAGAATTATCATTACCTCTGGAAAATTGAGGTATTTAATCAGTTAAAATGCCCCATTGCAGGTGATCTTTGGGGAAAAATTGGAACAAAATAGATTCACTGTATGTGTCTGTGTGTTAAATTTAAATAGCTCATTGAGATTCAGGTTAAAATTTACCAAATAATTAGCATGATCACCTATGACATACCTATCCCAAACTCATAGTGGAAATGTCCCACATTTTCTATTCTAGTAACATGATATTGACTGTATTTATAACTGTAAAAAGAAGGCATGGGTACACAAGTAATATAACAAAAGATAGATTTGACCTTTGATCATGCAAAACAAGAAAAAAAATGATTGGAGTTTTACTTCAGCCATTAAAAAAATGTTTTATGTTAACAACTGGAGCAAAGTGAAACCAACCCTATGATCTAAGTTTTTTTTTTTCAAATGACAGAAAAGTTTTATATTTGCCCTAGTATTTTTCTAGTCTTCCACCCAACATATACATAAATAATTAAGACAATGCTGTTGATTCAGCACCATTTGTAAAAGGTACACTTTAGGTGAAAAATAAAAAAGAAGTACATTTTCTCGATCTGGTTCTGAATTGGCTCCACCAAAAAAGAAGTGGTCATTTTGCACCTGGTGCTGAATCATCCCTTTGATTTAGCACCAGGTGAACAAAAGTGCACTTTTTTAGGAGTAAAAAGTGCACTTTTTTTCATTATCTACCTAGGGGTCAATTCAGATCCAAGTCTAAAAAGAACACTTCTATTTCATTTTTTACCTAAAGAACACTTTTAACAAATTTATCCCAATGAGTGCAGAGGTGACAATAAAAAAAAAAATAGAGAAGGAGTAATACAATTCGAAGATTCCAGGTGATCGTGGGCAGCCGACGGACATGGCTGCAGCCTGAACTGGCTCCTCACTGGGCGGGGAATTTCGCCATAAATACGGGCATTTAAACGGCGGTTTCTGGGCTGGGAGGATCGGGGGACCCCCCGAGACTGAAGGGGGACAATCAGAGGAGCAGAGGGAGGCATTCCCCCACAGAAAAATGGCACATTAGATCCGGCGCCGGATCCAAGATGGCGGCCACATGCTGAAGCACTGCCTCACAGCCAGCCAGCGCAGCACGGACCCGGCATTGGACACGCTGATCCCAGGTTAGTCTGCTCCCTGGGGACACTGGGAATGCCAGAGAGTAAAGTGGCAGATCGGAGAATCGAGCACCAGGGGCACAGCATATCCGCCCAGGATCCCCAGCAGAATCCAGTATGGCGGCCGCACCACACTGACATCAGTGCAGCCCCCAGCTAGCTGATTAGCGCAGCACAGAAGCGCCCCCCTGGAGGCAGTGCCCCTGGGATAGTGTGACCTCTGAGGGAGCTGAGAGCACCTGGAGGCCGGGCAGCAGGGAAGGAGAGCTAGTTTCAGAGGACGCAGTATATCCGCTCAGGACCCCCGGCAGAATCTAAGGGGGCAGCCACAGCCCAAACGCAGTAGCTCCCCTGCCACGAGCAGCCCGTTCTCAGTGCCACCGAGAGCACTATCAAGGAAGCTCAGGGACCAACCACCCTGTACATCTACTGAACGAGCCCAGGCAGCGAATGGGGCGCAGGAATCGGGGCAAATCGGCGCAGACTCCAAAACCCTCCACGCGCACAACAGGCCCTAAGATGGCAACCTCCACAGGATCTTTATCCAGGCCACAGCTGTCCCCTTCCCCGATACCATCACCGGAATTAATAGAGTCCCAGCCAGAGTCACAGCTGGGATCCCAAACCGCGATCCCAGAGCCTCCACCATCACCACATGCAAACCCAGGCATACTAGATGCAGAGCTGCTAGAAAGAAAGATTTAAATTCGTATTGCTGCAAGAGCTAGAAACAGCCACTGAGAAGTTCTCCGCCACATTTAAAGCAGAGCTGAGAGACTTAAGGTCCCGTACATCGAAGCTGGAACACCAAATGACCGACACTACATCTGTCCTGGAGGAGCACGACGCAGAGATTCAAACCAGCAGGGCCGAGTTGTCCTCTGCCCTCCAAAAGATAGAGGACTTAGAGAACAGATCCCGGCGCAGCAATCTACGTTTCAGGGGGCTACCGGAATCTATTGTTAACCTCAAATCCACCATCACGGCCCTAATTCAGGAATTAGTCCCGGCAATTCTGGTTGATCGCCTGGAGATGGATAGGGTTCACCATGCCCTGGGCCCCCCTAGAGCAGATGGCCAACCCAGAGATGTCATCGCTAAGTTCACTTTTTATAACACCAAAGAACTAATTGCCCAGACCGCTAGGACCCGCAGCAACTTGGTCTTCCAGTCCTACAAATACCAAATCTACTCCGACCTTGCCCCAGTGACCCTACAGAAGCGTCGCCTGTTGAAGCCGCATCTTCTGGTCCTTCAATCGCATCAGATAGCATACAAATGGGGTTTCCCATTTAGACTATCATATATGGGCCGCTCACATGCAATTACAACCCCAGAAGAAGCCTCTGATTTGCTGGAGCGCCTGGGCTTGATCACGGCAGCCGAGCCGTTACCCACACAAAAGCCGCCTCAGAAGCAGCATACGCGAGCTATGCGGAGGGACCAGCGGACCAGCATCCAGCGCCCCTATCCTGTCTCAACCTCATCGCGAACAATAGCAGCCCACCACCCGGACAACGGTTGACTCGGGACAGAGGGTTGAGCACCTCACCAACAGTGCTGAATGACCCCAATATCTGATGATCACATAAATCATCTCATGACTTTTTATTTGTCCTTTTGGCCCACTTCCCCCTGAGGGATCCCATTCTTCCATTTTCCTTTCTCCCTCTTGTAGGTATTGTCGGGATCCTCGGTGGACTATATGGAGGTAACTAATGTTGGGGGCACTCACCGCTACTGGGGGGAGGGTACTTTTCCTCTCCCTTAGGTCGGTGGGGGGTGGGGGCTCCCAATACCAGGAAGTTTGTTGTTACATGTTTTGCCTCCATTTTTGATGCAATATTATTTGTGACCGTCGGGCAATTGTTTTTCTAAACCGTTACATTGTTAGCTTGCGCAGGCGTTTGTTTGTTGATGTTGTGGTTCGGTCGTGGGTTGCCGTGGTGGGGCGGTGGTCTCTGCTGCCCAGCCCCCCCCTCCCGCCTTGAGAGCGATCATGCTGACAGCGGGACCCCCTGGTGGGCGACCGGTTGTGCGGATGGTGGGAGCGGTGGAGACCATTCGGCCTGGATGGGCCCCTGAGTGAACAAAATCGTTGTTATTTAATCTGCTTTAACTGTTATATGACTTTGCGCCACGTCGAGAGGTTGGCCATGTGGAGTGTGACATTCGTGGTCCGTTATGGCTGGCTCTCCACAGGGATGCACTTGCTTTTTTGTGGTTAAACGAACTGGAGAGGTATACCCCTTACAGATAGCCCTTGGTGGAATGCTGGTGTTGGATTGGTCTGGGGCCAGTCCCGGAACTTCCTGAGCAATAAGCAAGATGAGGGGCGCGTGTACTCTAGTTCGAGTTGAGGCTGTTGTTTTGTAGCATGGAACTGGGTGATGAACCAAGCGACTATAAGCATAGAGCTCTGATTTGACTGACTAAATTTGCACCCCCTCCCCCCCCACTCCCTCCCCCTACATCTTATTGTACATTGTGTTGGCCATAAGCCACTACGGATAATCTTACAGCTGCAGGTGACTCCCCGCCCAGAGGCGACCCCCCTCTAGGAACCCAGAAAACTTCCGGTTGTCGGATACCCCCAGAAGGCAACCACTGACTCGCTCGGAGTCACCGATTTCTTTCCCCCCAGTTCCCTTATCTTGGGGACACCACCTGTAGCAGCAGCCCCTGGCACCCCCGTATTATGCCGGGATTACCTGGGCTACTCTACTACCTGAACTCTACAGCACCCACTGTCACCCCTTCTACCCTACTGACACTTGCCGATCCCTAATCTTTCCCTAAACTCAAACACCCCACCCCCTTTGCCTCCCTCCTCTCTATCCTATCCTTTTTTTTTTTTTCCTCCCGCTCGTCTTAGCGCTTGGCCCTGTCTGTTTTTTAGTGGAACTGCCATCATGAGCCAAGCCCAAAGTTCACCGAACAGAACTGATCTAAACTTTAAACTGCTTTTGCACAATGTGCAGGGTTTTAACTCCCTGCACAAGTGGACCAAAGCGTTCCACTACTACAGGCAGCTCCCCAAGGTATCTAAATCCGCAATACCCAACATTTTTTTGGCCTGTCACACAGAGAAAACCAGGGGTGTCGCCATTGCATTTCGAAGCAACATTTCATTTAAATGCGAGATGACGGTGGCTGACCCAACTGGTCGGTACCTGATTGTAACAGGAAGCTTAAATGATACACAGATGACCTTTGTGTCGTATTATGCGCCCAACACTCATCAGGCAAACTTTTTCTCACACCTTTTGAAGAAAATAAAAATAGCATAGCAAAGGGTTACTAGTTATGGCTAGGGACTCCAATATAGCGCTAGACCCTAAGCTGGATAGATCACCCCAGCAGGGCGGCGGCCTATCCTCACCGTCCAAGCAGCAACCCCCGAATCGCATCAATGCCATGCTGAAGGATGCAACTCTGATAGGTGTATGGCGTGATTTGAACCCTAAAACGTGGGATTACACCTTCTACTCAAATCCCCATAATTCCTTTTTCAGAATTGATCATTTCATGGTGCCCCAGACTGTTTTGCCCATGATTGGCAAACACCTTGGTCTGATCATGCCCCAGTACTCATGAGGTTCAAGGCTACCCCCCCACCACTAGGCCGTTCAAGTGAAGACTAAATGACTCCATGCTCACACGCAAGAAGACCCATGACCAAATCCTCCAGTCACTTAAAAATTACTTTGCAATAAATACTAACTCAGCTACAGTGGTAAGCGTGTGGGAGGCCCACAAAGTAGTGATTAGAGGGGAGCTCATTGCACTAGCTACCTCTCTTAAAAAAAGCAGATTGGAGAAGATTGCCCAACTAATAACCAGCCCGAAACAGCTACAATTTGCTTGTAAGGCGAACCCCTCAAGGGAACTTAAGAAGAAAGTGGACGAGGTTAATATGCAACTTAATGTAGTGTTGGATGAGATAGCAGAAAAGAAGCTTAGGTGGGGCAGACAGAAGATGTACGCAAGGGCCAACAAACCCGATACCTCCTTAGCAAACAAGCTCCGATACTCAGGGCTGAAACAATCTCCAATTATGTTATGGTCTGCGGAGGGGTCCAACACTGCTAACCCCGTCAAAATTGTTGACATTTTTTAAAGAATGTTGGGCAAGCTTTACGCGGCGCCCCAGGTGTTCCCTCGAGAAAGAGCCACTAAATTTCTAGACTCGATCTCACTCCCTGAGGTGACAGAAACTCATAGAGCTAATCTTGAAGCAGAGATCTCTGTCTCAGAAGTTTTAAAGGCAATCAAAAGCTTTAAAGCTTCCAGGGCACCGGGACCCGACGGCTTCTCAAACCTATACTATAAGAAATATGCCGCGGAACTACCCCCTCACTTAGCAAGAATGTTCAACTCCCTTAAAGACAAGAGTACATTGAACCGAACCTCTCTGGAGGCATTCATAAGCATGATCCCGAAACCGGACAAGGATCACTTAAACCCACAGAATTACAGGCCCATATCATTGTAGATCTTAAAATACTGGGGAAAGTTTTGGTCTCTAGGATTAACGAGTTTTTGGGTACTCTGATCGGGAAGGATCAAGTGGGGTTTGTACCTAATAGGCAAACTTCAGATAATATTCGTAGAGTAGCTCACTTGCTCAAGCTAGCCCAGCAGAGGGAAATCCACAGCCTTCTCCTGTCATTGGATATGCAGAAGGCATTTGATTCCCGATCGTGGGATTATATGTCCCTTGCACTTCAGAAATGGGGATTTGGAAACAACTTTCTAACATGGATACGGTCCATATATTCGTCTCCCTCAGCAAGAGTTCAGTATGGGGGTTACCTTTCTGAGCCATTCCCAATCAGCAGAGGTACGCGGCAAGGGTGCCCGCTCTCCGGTGTTGTTCGTCTTGGCCCTGGAGCCGCTAGCAAATGCAATCAGGACACACCCGGATATAACAGGGATAAAGTTAGCAGGATACCACCACAAAGCATGCCTTTTCGCAGATGACATTTTGCTAGTCCTTTCGCGACCCCATATCCCGCTGCCCAATGTCCTCCACCTCCTAGATGATTTTTCACAAATCTCAGGCCTCAAAGTCAACAAGGAAAAAATCCTTGGGGTTAAACTTAACCGTCCCTTCACAGATGCTGAGATCGCTTCAATCCAACTTTCCCTTCCGTTGGGCCCTGGGGACATTATCATACCTGGGGGTCAAGGTCACTCCTCACTACCATACCCTATACCAGGCCAATTACCCCCTCTTTCGCTCACTGAAAGCTATGCTTGATTCTTGGCAGGGTCGTGGGATTTCGTGGATAGGAAGGATAAATGCGGTAAAATTTACCCTATTACCCAAAATGCTCCCTGTTCCAATCCCCTCGTACCAGATTAGAAGCATGCAGAATAGCATAATGAGGTTTGTCTGGGGAAGTACCAGACCGAGGGTAGCTAAAACTACTATGTTTAGACACAGGACAGAAGGAGGGCTGGGGGTTCCATGCATGAACGCAAATTGCGCAGTTACATAGCTTACATCTCGAAGAGGAAATCCCTCTCTGGGTCTCCTTAGAAGCCATGGCATGCGATCCCATCCCCATAGATAGCTTAATTTGGACCCCACCACAGTAAAGACCCCTGGGTTGCTTTGCTACATGTGAAGCCAGACGGTATCACCAAGCCCCAACACGCCTTACTGACTCAGGTCATGCTGGCGGCAAAACTAGCTATTTCAAGCTCGTGGAAAAAAAAGGAATGTTCCATTTCAGATGGTAAAAGAGAGGCTGAATGGTATTTTTATTAACGAAAAACTGACCAGCATCCTGACAGATTCCCATGAGAAATTCATGAAGATTTGGGGCCCTTGGGTGGAATACTCGTTTCCAGATTTGAGAGTGGTCCTGTTGCAGTGAGAAATGGCCTGCAGACCCTCCCCTCTAAATGTATATATATATATATATATATATATATATGTGTACACCCCCTACCCCCTTTTTTTTTATCCTTTCTCTCTTCCTTCCCTCATGTTTCCCGTCTGTCCCCCTCCTCCCTACTTGTCGTTTACAATCCCTCCCCCTTGCCCAGATCCCTTGGCCCCCCTCACCCCCCCCCCCTGACACCAGAGGGGTGGCGGTGCAGAGAGCTTGAGGCAGGAGTAGACAATCTACCTGCCCGTCAATTTGAGTAAGGTTGACTATCAGCTTAATAGATGCCAGTACCAATGCTCATGTTGGTACATAATTAAACTCTAGGAGCTCAAACACCCTAAATGTGCCTTAGCAACTTACTGAAAATGGCATGTCAATTGACTGACATGAATAGAATGACAATTTGTGTTCTGTAACTTTTTATTTGTAAAAGAACAATATGTCATACTGTTTATCTTTTATACCCAAAAAATGACAATAAAAAGATTGAAACAATTCGAAGATTCCCAAATTTTCAAAGGAATACATCTTCACTAAACCTTAGCCTTTGAGGAAACTGCACACGTCACCTTGAATTTCCCCAGATGATTAATGGCCCTGGAAGCAGGTCTCTCCAGGCACAGGCTCAGCAGGTATCTAGGAGTAATTTGTAAGTATAAAAGGAGGCTGGGAACTTTTCTCACACCCACAGCTTTAAGATTTATTAGGAAGCAAAAACAGTGTTGCCCCCCCCCCCCCCCCGAACATAAAATAAAGCTTGAGCGCTTTATAGAATACTTTTGGATTGTATATTAGGAGAACTCTGCTTATAGCACAGGCGAAAGCGCTCAGTGGTTGACAAGCCTACAGTTAAGCAATTCAAACCATTCTAATGTATTGCAAAACATTCTAATGTATTGTAAGAGCAATCACTTATGTTCACATCTAGGTCCAACTTTTGCCACTCATGCACATTAAAGCCAAACTCTTACTGAAATTAAAAAATAATCGTATAAAGGGACATTGTGGTCTATAAGTTAAAAAAAATCTCCTGGAAGTGTAAGAAAATCACACACAGGTGGAAAAACATGAGATAGTATTGCTGAATCACCAGCTAGGAAGACGGTAATTTGCTTGTTGCTGAATCACCAGCTAGGATGACACTTTTTACTACAGTGTAAATAAAATCACAAATTTTCTTAAGAGTAAAAAGTGCCATTGACTTACACTAGTCAATGGCACTTTTTACTCTTAAGAAAATTTGTGATTTTATTTACACTGTAGTAAAAAGTGTCATCCTAGCTGGTGATTCAGCAACAAGCAAATTACCGCGCCTTAAAGCGATTATCGCACCTAAAGTGCATATTTTACTACCAAGAATTTTTTTTACTTTTACCGAATCAACCCCATTAAAGGTGTTTAGGTGATTTACTATAAAGGTAGGAAAAATATCATACACAGCTCTAGCCAGCGCCTCCTTTTGGTAGAGATGCTGGTCATCACAGTAAGTACTATAGTTTCCATTCCGTAGTTTAAGAGATCCCTGCCAGGAAAAGGTAAAAATATCTGCATTGTGGTTTCTACACTCCCCCCCATCCCGCGGCAATTACTTGGGATCCTACAGACAGACAAAACACCATGCTCCAAATCACAAATTAAATGTATGCTGCACCAAACTGTAACATCTAAGTGATGCACCATGTATTTCCCACACAATGATAAAGAGCTCATCTGAGGCTAACTCAATGTTTAGTTATAACATTTTTAGGGTTAGGGACTGATAGCTCAAAGCTCAATTAAAAGTTTTAATCTACAGACATGGCCATGAGTAACTTTTTAAATTGTCTAATCCCAACAGAGAAAATTTCTCAAAATTCATTGTTTTTTGAATTGATTCCAGGTCTCGTTTGCATCTCCAGTAATGTTAAGCTTTACTTGTTATATGATTTTCAAATAAGAAAAAAACAATAGATTGATGGGCTGAGGTCCACGGAGAGGAGGGACGGACACCCAGGAGCATCATGGTAAGCCTCTAAATCTAGTATCTCTTGGACAAAACACAACGGTGCACATGGTCTGTTGGCACTGTTGTGACAGCCCGTGGTATCGGCGTCAGTCAATTATCTTCATAAATGCCTCTTGTGCTAATGAGCACTTACAAAAATCACTGGATTTTTTTCTGGCAAGGAGAAAAGATCAGTTTCATTGCTTGCAGAACTAATTCAGTGTACAAAAGTGAAGGCTCCACCATAGCTGCCTCTTTTACTGCCCCTTTTGTTAAGGCTTTTGATGTGCAGTGAAGAGATTGGTCTGTATTTGCGGCTCTTCATCCTCAGTTCATTGCTTTCCATTAACATACATATCCATATGAAAAGTTTGGTAGTGTCACTAACAGCTGTCCGGAATGGCGTTTTAGAAGGGGGAGAAAAAAAAAAGAATCTGGCCCTTCTTAAAATGCTGACAGAACTATTTAGCCCTTTTTGGCAATGATATACCTAAGTTTTAAAAGGACCCATTCACTGAGAAAGCAACTAGGCATAATGCTACAGTCTCGCATCGACTGCCTCCTACTCTCAGTCAGTTGTTCCACTTTGAAAAGACTCAAACTTGTATAGCTGCCAACACAGAGGATATTTTGTCCAAGTTTTAGTGACTGAACATATTGCTCTGATATATTCTATTATGCAGCAATATTTCCCAGATCTATGAGCAAGGTTAGAAAATACAAAAAAGACACAAATACAATACAATAAAGTCTAATGTGGCCTTATAAGATTTTGTGAGAGTTACGCCTTCCAGTATAAAAGAAAACTAATTCTTGCTTCTTAAGATACAAATATAGGAAAGTTTTTGGGAGACATAAATGTTATATATATATATATATATATATATATATATATATATATATATATATTTATTTATTTATAACAGGGTATGATGTTCAAAAGCGTTAATTGTTTTAGCGCATATTAAGAATTAAGAAGCCTCTATTCAGCACATCTATGCATTTTTAACACCCCCTCCCCAGCCCCATGAATTGAAGTTTTGTTTCCTTTACCTTTATCAGGGTATGTTGGTGGTAGTTAGGGGATACATTTTGGTGGAAGGTTGTCACTCACCTGTCGGAAATGTACTCATGAACGCATGATTCAGGGACACATGCGCCACAATAATGCATGTACACGAATCATGCCCCAAAGCCAATGAGAACATTTGCTCCTCATGCACTAATGTAAAACTTACATTACAGTTTGCATAATCACTGTATGTTAGTTATAAGAGCTTTAATTGAAAAAAGCCATGCCGCAATAGCTGTACTCACTCCAAGAGCCAGGTAGCCTGGGTACCAGACTCTTGGGTACCCAGGACTCAGATGCGGCCACAGTCCTGCCAGTATACCAGCCCGCGGCACCTCTGGAAAGCCCTGAACCCATACCGAAGCACACTGGGCTCTTCTGCACCCCTGCCATCACCATGTCACCCACCTATGCTGGCAGGTGTCAGGACAGTCCCCTATACTGTGACTATTCTGGACTCCTTACCAGTTCAAGTGTAAAAAATAAAAGAAACAACGCAAACTAAATTTAATATTCTAAATGTAACTACTTACTGGCCCCCTACTTCTCCCTTCTGTCCCCTGCTGTGCACCATCTTTCTCTGGTCCAGCGGTTTAGTTTCTGTCTCGCTCCAGATCTCGGCACCATCTTCGGGGGGCTCTTTGGTGCTTAAAGAAGACATCGCCGGGCATCAAATGCATCACTCGGCTGGAGAGGCCGACAGCCCTTCATAGCAGCATGGGGCGGGCCTGCTGGGTGAGGGGGGCATTAACTAGATACCTTATTACATTATTATTACTGCAACTGTTTATATATATCAAAATGCTGATGATGTCATCAGTGATGTCAGGGGCAAAATCTGAGCAGCCTGATTGGCCTATTGAGTGAACTGCAGCACTGCAGCACTATCCTCTTGTTGCCTGTTTGTACTCGGTCCTGATGAAGGGGCCTGCTGGACCCGGAAACGTCGAACTATGACCATGTTTGTTTGGATTGCTCACAATATAAGTTATTGATGCTTTGATCATCTATCAGCTAGTTCTGCAAACACATTTGGACGACACCGCGAACCATGGCACCCACACCAGATCGAGTAACAGTGCGACAGTTATACAATTTGTTTGGACATCAACTGCTGACACCTACGCCTGTAAAAGCTGGGTACTGTCTGTAGGGTGGGGGGAGCGGCCTTTTATACAGAGAGGCGGATCTGAAATCTCCCCCATGTGACAACATATGTTACAGAAGGGGACGGGAATAGACACCCCGCAGGGATCTTGAGGGAAGGGGAACACAGGTCCCTCTTTCCCTCTTGGCTGCCACCTGGGAGTCTGCCATTTTTGTCTGGGATTCGCCCCCCCCCCCCCCCCCCGATGTGACATATGTAGTCACAAGGGAGAAAGTTTCTAAAAAGGCTCCATCTCTCTGTATAAAAGGCTGCTCCGCCCGCACCACACGCAGTCTCCGGCTGTCAGGATCAAAGGAGGGGGGAACATGTAAGCCATGGTGGACCTTTCAAATCATGTTATTACATTGTACAGTGCCATGGTGGATAATGGTGCTCTATAAATAAACAATAATAATGGTCATTAGAGGAGGTTAGCACAGTTCCTCTTTGACAAGAAACATGGAAAATATCTTTTTTTTTATTTAGAAAGTTTTCTTTTCCAGAACCTGCTTTCTAAACTATTCTGTCTGCATGAGATAGAAACATGTAAATGGTAAATATATAGGGTAATTGTTTAATAGGGCTTTCTGCAGTATTCTTAGACCTTATTTAGAAGCAAGCAGGGTTGAACTGGTCATAGGGAGAACCGGAAGAAATCCCAGTGGGTTGCTCTGTACTGGGGCCAGCTGGGTGAAAGATGCCACACGCAGCCCACCTCTGCCAGAACCTGTGCCAAAATTCACTCATTCTTCTTCTCCCCCAAACCCCTCTCACAGCTGAGAAACCCCAGCCAATGGCATTGGCTTAGCTGCCGGGAGCACCTGTTGACCAACTGGGAAGAACTTTGGTTTGGGGCTAAGGAACCCATAGGCTGCTCCTGACTGATCTTTGGCCTTAGTTCACCCCTGCCCAACAAGAGAAATCAAGTTTTTAGAATATCTAAGCTGCCAGAAGCACTTTGGGTTGGGATCAGAGCATGGTTAGGGCCAGTAAATTCTGGGCTGATTTTTGGCATAAGTTTGCCCTGGAAGCAAGTCAAGTGAACACATGTGCTATGGGACAATTACGTTATAAAACTGAATTAATAAACCACTGATAAGTTTACTCCTAGGGGAATATGTATTGGGGGGGGGGCAGAGGTTGCGACCACACTGGGACCCATAAGGTCAGGAGGCCCTATCATTGTGGTTTCTCCACCTTATTGCCTATATTGGTGCACTCATGGCATCATGTACAGAAAAAGAAGTGTTAATAGCAAGTCACTCGCTAGCCACAGATGACTTGCCAGCCCCTAGCCTTGTGAACTGATATAGGGATCTCATGGACCCCTTACCCATACTATTTATAATTTTTTTTCTCTTTACTCCGATCTTCCACTATCCTCGGCGATCATCTCTGAGGACAGCTGCCGGTTGATCAGTGGAGGGGGGGCTGGGGGGAAATCACAGCCCCCTCACCCCTCCAACCTTTCTCCTCTGATTATCTGGCGTTACTGATCCTCTTGGGGTGGATGCGAGGTACTGGCTGCCGGGTGACGTCATAGATGACATCATTCGCCCTGCCCACAAGGGGCGGGGCTAGCAGCCGCCGACCCAGGAAGTGGGCAATTTCTCACCCTCTGCTCATCTCGGAAAAGCCCAGAGGGTGATCCGAGCCCCCCCCCCGGTGAAGAGGAGACCGTGCCGGAGGGATCGCGGATGCAGGTGAGTATATGTCTTTTTTTTTTTTACAGTTAGCAGTGGCTGCTGCCAAAGCAGGGGTTATTCCGGGCACTCTCCTGGAGCCAGAAGAGCCCCCAGGGGGGATCGGATGGCATCAGGTTAAAGAGGAGACCCAGCCGGATTGATAGAGGGGTCAGGTGAGTGTTTTATTTTTTGGCTGTTAGCAGTGATAAATGCCAGGTCCGTGAATTTTATGTGGCTGGCACGAAGAGGCAACCACGTAAAATTCACAGGCTTGGCACTTAAAGGTTTAAAAGTTTAAGAGTCCTACAAACTGAACCAACTAAAATATCATCCACTAGCACACCAGGATATTCTTTCAAGTTTTATTAGCTCTTCATTGTAAATATACAACTTTTCTAGGCCACCAGGACTTCTTCATTAGGTACAATGCATCAAAGACAACAAAACACCAGTGCAAATCCCGGTACCATCCCCTAATGCTAGACACAAATGCTCAAGATTTGGTAAAGTAAGTGGGTGCACATTTCAGTGTGAATTCCTGCCTGAATCCCATTGAGCTTTTTAATTTTAACACACAAAAAAGTGCAATAAAAATATTTGTTCAAATTTTTTTTTTAGAGAGGAACATTGCAGGTATTGGAGACTCCACAAACCTGGCTTACTCTGCCCTCTGGCCCTCCAGTTGGACAACTTCAAACGTACCTGTCCAGTCGCATTGTCCTCCAGCATCCCTCAGTCCAGCGCCGTCTCTGTAGGGCAGCGGTATCTTGCCATCCTGTCATGCTCTGCGCCGCCCCTCAGACCTCATGCATGGGCACTGCATAGGCTGCCGAGACGCTTGCCACAAATCCTGTAAGATTTAAAGAGCGGCACAGGACATTTGAGGAGGGACGGAGAAGGGTAAGTACAGCTAAGGCTTTCAGCCTTCACTCAGTGACAACTAAGGGGGGGAGGGGGTGTGCAAAGGGGATGCTGCTGGTTGTCGACCTTTTAGAAAATACCGACATCCTAAATGCTTTGAGGGAGGGATGTTCACAGAGGAACATCAGAAAAGGTCTCATGTTGCACTTTAAATCACTTGTACTTGTGATGACGCATTTTTTACAGTTTTACAGTACATTTTTACAGATGAGGTACATCATTCTTCCAATGAGGTAAGAATAATTGTTTGAAAGTTATGGGGTATGCAGAAAAAAAATACAAATGATTTAGCATAGTCCATAGGGTGCTGTTGTTTCCAGACTTTCAAAAAACTATTCTTACCTCACTGCAAAAATGATGCACCTCACCTGTAAAAAATACCCCATTACACGTGCAGGTGACTTTTTTAAAGAAAAAATTGGAACAAATATTTTTTATTGCACTTTTTTGTGTGTTCAAATTAAAAAAAGCTCACCCAAAAAAGGCTGCAATTCACACCACAATGTGCACCCAGAGTTGAGATTGCTGCACTAAATCTTTAGCATGATCTCCAGTATAAAGCAAATAGAATGTTAATATTTCATGCACCTGATCGGGTTCAGCAATGGAGAAGTTCTGCATGTTAGGTAAAGATTTCCCCAATTAGATGAAGAATTTGTAAATGTTGCATTCAAATGTGCATCTAAATTAATAAACCAAAGGCATTTATAGTTTTTGTCACTTTATTGTGTGATGAGAAGAGACTCTCCTAACGCAGAGTACTGAATTAATATACCTCCATCACCAAATCTGAGCCTCCTAAAAACACACATATATTGAATACAATAGGGACCTACCTATTGCAATATGCACTAAAGCCCCCAACAGTCATCTTGGCAATATATTCACTTTAAACATTACAGAGGCTTTAAGAGAATGTAAAGAGAACACAATCATGTCAAATTCTCGTTTCTAGCTGTAATGTCTGCATGTGCAAACAAAAATTGGCTATAAATATGAAATCACATTAGCGGTTTTACAGTCACAAACCATACTATGTAAACGTACTATAAATCGCTGATTGGACACTAGCTTGACTTTGCTAAGTCCAAAATCTAAATCAAGTATCTATCTAAGTAATATCCTGCTTCCTATTGACTTTTTACAAGTAGCACTGTAGTTATTGTTTTTACCCCTATAGACACTAGTTATTGCAAACATACACACATTTTGGCCACAGGCTCTTTGTACTCACTTTGTTATTACAGCCCAAAACCATGGATACTGCATAAAAAAGTGCAAAAAAGCAATGAGTTCTAAGGATGGCATTAGAAAATCACTAAAGCAAGTAAGGCTCTATCTAAGTAATCCTGCTTTGCTCTGAAGATTCTTTCATTTTACTCTTATGTCAAGAAAGTATATCTAAACTTAGCCACATTTGAATAACCACCATTATTATTAAAAATGAAAAACAAGGCAATGAGAAACTAACTAGAATTGTATCAGACAAACAACGTTATTTTCGCAAAGAGGGGAACCTGTGGTTTCAATTCGTTGAAAATTCAATTCGAACGATTCAACAAATTTCCTGAATTGAAATCGCAGTTTTAAAAAAAAGATTAAAGTTAAAAAAGAAATTATCACTAAGACCTGGAAAAAAACAATTGACCCCTCTATCAGAGGTTTCAGGTAGGATGAATGGCTTCTTTATAAACTAGAGACTATCTAGTATCCTTAATGACTCCAACCAAAAATTCCTGTCAACTTGGGAACCTTGGAAGCAGTATGCCTGGGCCAATATGACTCAAAATGCTTTGAACTAAAAAGGTTTGGGGCAGGGTGCGAACCCCCCACCCCTTCTATTTCCTGCTCCCCCATATCCCACTCCCTACCCTCATTCATTTTATGGGTTTATTTTCCTTTAAAGATGGATACCTACAAGTGGGACAAAAAAAACAAAAAATCTGAATATTTTCTCTTCTACTCCAGCATTATGTAAACTTGGTTAGGCATTATTTTTAATACTGCTCACTGGTTTCATGAATGTATACCTCCGCTGTGGGGGTTGGTTTTTATGACTGTATTACTACTCCAAGTATAAGAAAATAACCAATCCAAAAAAAAGGTCCCCTCTGTCCTCGTTCCAGCCCCGGGCAATGCCCTTATCATCCAGCGGGCCTAAGCATCTTCAGGGGGACTGAAGGACACAGACCCTCCACACGCACTGGGCTCCCGTGACAGGGTGGGGAGATTAAAAGGCAGAGTAAGATGGCCAGGAAAACACATCATGCCCCCTTTAAACTAAACCCTCCATGCAGAAGTGAGCAGCAGGAACTGCAGTATAGAGGTTCTGTGTCATCTGTCCCGCTGAAGATAGTGGGGAGTGGCATGAGGCACCGATGCCGGAGGATTGAGGGAGGATGTGAGTTTTTTTTTTTTTTACTTTTTAAGTGAAAGATTTAATTAGCACAAATACAAACTTCTTGAAAATCAATTCTGAACAAATACCATTTCAAATGAATTGGTTCGCTCATCTCTGACATATGACAACAATATATATGACAACAATATGACATTTTTTCTTACTCTAAAAGTTCTCGTCTCTATTTCTCATTTTTTCTCCATCCATTCTTCTATAAATGTTTGGTTATGGGTAACTGCTCTCTCTTTTATTGTTCTTATTTTAAAAAGTTTGAGTACCTATGAAATAAGGTAGTTTGGTATGGAGTTTGGTAATAAGGTATTTGATACTTGTACCCCATAAGTATATCATATCTTATGTGCAATCAAATGCATATTTATCAGTGTCAGTTTGTAAAGAATATGACAATTGTACTCCTTTTTGTTTCTTATAAATCTAATAAAAATAATTGAAAGTTAAAATGGAAAACATTTATTGTGGAAGTAAATTATGCTATAACTAGTTGTACTTCAGCTACTCGGTTATCAATCAATAAAAAGGAAAAGGGAGAAAATGAGGGAAGGGAAGGAGGTATATGACTTTAAGCATAATGAATAGCAAGTGTCTTCTCGATCACTTGTTTTGTGGCCGAGTTTTGTCAGACTTAGAAAAGGGCCCATTTGATTGATAAATGCTTCCCCACCCTCCCCCCTTGAGTTCGTGACCTCCACGCCATAATTTACAATACATTGTAGGCAGAGGGTTTTCAAAGTTTTAGTAGACGGATCATTGTTGGTGTTCAAGGGCCTGACATAAGTGCAGGTTTTCATTTAAAGCTCAAATACCCTACATCTGCCATGGGCAGGCAAGCGGCCTCCTACACACTGCTGTCAGCCTCTATAAAGAGTTTTCAATGCTTAGACATGAACATACAACAACATGCAACAAATAGAATAATAACACAAATATAAAAAGCTGTTTTTTGGATCATTTATCAAAAAAAATATTTCTGAACATTAACCTTTATCATTTATTAGCATATTAGCAATTTAGTGCCGAAAGATTACATTATAGGTTATAGGGTGACCAGACAAAATATAGGCCCTATAGAACATGCAGGCTACAACCTATGCATGATGGCTAATGCTTGTTGCCTTGGGGCCCAGTTCAAACATGGAGCAGAGATGGTCTGATTCCTTATTGGCACCAACAGCAATAGTATGATAGATAGCAGGTCTCAAACCAGTCTGGTCAGGGCCCCCTCTTCATGATAAAGCCTTTGGGCCCTATAGAGGCATCTTGGCTATCCTTTTCTTATGGCTGCTCTTATGCCATTAGAGACTTAATTTTTCTAGCAGTGCACCACCTAATGGGGGACAGTAAATGGCAGTGCATATATGTGGCAGCTGCACACTCTCCAATTGGAGACATAAATCCTTCTGGTTTGTAGCTATGTCCCGAGTTCCATGGCTGATGTTGGCTTCCTAAGGATCTTTAAACAGGACCAAACCCCATTTTGGCTGGTCCTGGAGCCTAAAAGATTCCAGAGCCCATCCAAATTCACATACCCGGGACATCCCAAGATGGGATGCCCCATTGTGTTAAAGCCCCTTATTCGCCCATTATACTTACAGATCTGGTGATCCTACGGCATGTGTATGGGTTGCAGCAGCATCCCAGGCTTCTTCCAGTCGATGTGAGGCACAGAAAATAGTCTGGACACAGAAAAGCATGGCTAAAGGGTGTGGCCAAAGTGATGCCAGCCGTTCCCTGTGCTCTACGCTGGACTGAGAGTTGCGGATGAGCCATGAGATTGCCTGCAAGGTGAGTATGCTAGTATTCTGGGGGGTATTTAAACAACAAGGCATGCCAAATTGGGGATATGGACTGAAACCTGAAATGGTCAAATCCCATTTTTTGGTCCAGCAGAGATACTGTTAGAAGGGACATAAAGTCATTGTTGCCTTGAAGTCCAATTTAAAGAGTATCTGTAGAACCAAGTCTGCTAAACTAAAATCCCTAGGCCTCACTGATCTCAGCGAGGCTCCGAAAATTTCCAACTGTAGTATATAGATAGCCAAACAAATGTCAAATATGTCAAGATTTTTAAAGATGACAAACTCCTAACAAATGTCCTGTAGCCTTTTTGACATGCAGCACATCTATGTTAAATCTATTTATTTCAATGCTTTTAATACACAAATGACTGGAATGGCCGTAAATGGGCATTATTGCCCATATATGACTATTTGAGTCATTTGTGTGATAAAAGCATTGAAATAAATAGATTTAGCATAGCTCTGCTGCACTGTGTCAGACAGGGCCTGCTAAGCTGGCCAGCAAAGACAAGTCAATTATAGTCAGACACAGTTAAACTCGACACCAATACATTTCCAAAAGTTGCAAATTAGGTGTTAAAATGTGTTGAATAGCATTTCAAGTTCAGGTAAATAAAATGAATTTAAAATTAAATGTATAGATATATGTTTTTATGTTCTATGGGGGTGAGTCTCACTCGGTCAGCAAAAAAAAAAATCAATCAATTCAACATATTGGTTTGCCAAGTACATTAAGGATGAACTAGGAATTCTCATATACAAAAAAAACTAGAAAGTGTACTAGTGAGTGGCAAGTATGGAATTCCTTCAGTCTGAGCGCACCAAGGCAACTAGCAAGGCTTTAGTAAATCAGGGCATTAGTGATGATGATAACATCATGTCTAGGTATTACTAGGTAGTACTAGATATTTTGGAGGCTTGGTATTTATGACACCTTTAGGCAGTATAATTCCTGCATTTGTGAAATGTGTTTGTTGCTCTGGTATTGCTGTCCTGCTTTTGGAGCGTGCATGACTTCCATTTAACATAATTCTCTCAGGCTGCAATTAAAAAAAGTGGAACAGTGATTAGTCCACTGCAGGGGGCAAATAAAAAGGCACCCTTGACTTGAAGTGTGGGGGGGGGGGGCTGGCTGGGCTTTATTGTCTTACAATGCAGCAGTTTATAGCTGAAACCTGCTTACCGTCCTGCACTGCAAACCATGGGAACTGCACTGGGGTGGAAAGTTATTGCCGTCTCTCTCTTTGCAAGGGAAGTAGCTTTAAGTATCATAAGGACAATGTAAAGCTTCTAAAGCTGCTCCAAGTAACTGAGACATTTTGGATAATCTTTAGGAGACTTTTTGCTTCAGCTTTTTCTTTTTGCTTTTTTTTCTTATTAGCTTTTAGAAGTAAGTTAATGATGAGTTCCCTCTTTTTTTTCTCTCCTTGTAAGCCAAAAGCGCCTGTTTAAGTTAAGTACCACCTCCCTTTAGCTCTTGGGAAAGCACTCAAGCGGGATTTACTTGGCTCTGTGTTCATGACACATAATGAAAACAATTTTACGCTGTGGAGGGAAGTATTGGCCAATTACTGATGTGACGGCCACCTGCAGAAGCGAGTCCATAGCTGCAGCATTGGCTCTTCATGAATATTTTATGGTGTGATGTTATTTTGAATGGCCGGGGCAGGTGAAGAGGGCCAGGGTGTAATAAGTAACTCTGCTGGAGACTGTGTCGCAGTACTGTTTCTCTGCAGCAGTCCATAGTGTAACACCAAGGAGAATGGTGACCCTGCCTGGGGAGTGAGCAAGGCCATCTGAAGCTGAGGAGAGATGATGTGACAAGTCATGGTGGGCACTTTTTGAAATCTCTTGTCTGCGGATTTCACACACTGTGTCCATCTTGAAAGGCCTCTGCATCCATCTTGTCTGCTTTCATTTGATAAACTGAGTGTGAATAAGGATTAAATGAGAATGTTGTAATGGGCCCAACTTGTCCCCATTTCTTAATCCAGTTAGCATACTAGTCTGGAAATGTCAAGGGAGGGAAGAATTAAACATTTATTTTTGGTTAGAACTTTTAATATGATGAATGCTTTGACATATACTTCCTAAGGGTTCAACACAAGATGGCTTCCAAGAGTCTTTCATACGCACAAAAGAGTTCACATGATAAATAACGTATAGGTTTGTGTGGACCGCTCGTGTTGCTTCACAGCAGGAAGTTGTAAGGCACACGCAAGTAGCGGGCGCCATGGAGAATGATTCTCTTTAGCGCATCTGACACTGTTTGATTGATTAAGGAAAATGGAACCTAAGGTTTTGATTATTTTCTAATGATTTTTTTTACATTTTTTAAATGTTTTTGATTTTTTAATGATAAAACAAGAAGAAACAAGCTGAAGCTAGCTAGCTTTTTTAATGAAAGAGTAGTAAATGCTTGGAATAATTTTCTGGCAGAAATGGTTAGGAAATCAATAGGCATTCAATATCCCTGTAGAAACTGTGTAAAATGATTCATTTCTAGAATTTCCAAATCTTAGATTATATGTAAATATCTTGTGTATTTCACTGCCACTGGCTTTGCTTCTATTCCAGAGAGAGGCTGAGCTGGTGTGTCATGACACAGCTTCAGGAGTCTTGATTAGGGCCTGCTGTCGTCAGAGCCAGCTGTAAGACCACTGTGACTTGCCATGGTCGCTTGCAATGAGATTTCCAAAGAAAAGAGTGGCTGTTAGACCAGATGTCTCACTTTCAATGGAACAGTCCCACTTTGATGCATTTTGTCCCCCTAAATACTTTGGGGACCTCTAAATGTGTCACTTTTCTGACATTCCACGAAGTCCCACTGAATGAAGAATGCTGGGTGTCTAGTTGGTTTACAACTGGATGAATGACCGTAAGTGGAATGCATTATTTGGCTGCTCATTGTCTCAATCACAAATCAATATTGGCATCAATTTGTTGACTGGGGGTAGGGATACACCTACTTCACATGAGTAGTATAGAATGTTGTGAATATGTGTTCCTCAACAGCCCGTAAATAGGCTACATACCCTAAGGTACACCCCCACCATGCCCAGCACCCACAAACTGGTTTTCAGCTGCTCCATTCCGAGTTCCACTGCACTAAAAGTGTCACAGCTTGCTCCCCCGATGACCGGAGACAGCCACAATGGTCTAATATTCACCTGTGAGTGGAGTGATGCCATAGGGACTACCCAATCAGAATGTGTTTTATTGTTTGGAGTCTTTTGATTCTGATTCTTTTGGGGTGTCTGTTCGTCTTGGTGAAAGGTCTATCAGTTTAGCTGCATTGTACTGCCATTGATTGTAATTTTTACATGTATAGCCTGGACACTATTTTGAATCAACTTTTTTAATGAGATATAACTAGGTTTTACTAGTTTCAGCTAAATTAAAAATGATAATAATGACAATTTTTCTAACACTAATGATAAATTATATTTTTAGATATCTACACAAAAGTGAATTTTTTAAGCTCTGCCCTCTATTCGACACTTACAAAATGTTGTATTAGAATATAGACTTGAGAACCATAAAAATAAATAAGGTAAAAGAGAATTGTGGTGAAAATCCAACATTTATGTCCTTAGTCTGCACCAGAAAAATGAAACCACCCTGCCAGTGTCCACCAATCTCCACCAAGTTTCCCCACCGTATTGGTGAATTATGACAGTTTAGATGGGAAGAGCCTAGCAGACCAGTTTGCATTTGTTAGATACAGCTTTAGTTAGAGGAAGTTAGGAGTTATTTTAAATCCCATAAGATGCATCAATTTAAAAAAGTTCTAGATACTGTTGGGCAGTGATAAAACCATTTCACTTTTCTTTTTCACGTCTGTGAGCCTCTATTGGGAAGATATAGCCTAAATTCATATTTGGCCCCTGCATGCAAAACAACAAAAACATCTGCATTTTATTAGGTCCAGCACATAGGTTCCACTCTGGTCCTTCTAATACTCATAGCTCTTCTGTGACATTAAAGAGATGATGATGGTGTAGGGGATGTGACAAAGAGAATGTTGGAGAAAAGAGAGAAAGGTTTTGTAAAAGCTCAATGGGAAGCAAGTGTCTGGTGCTCCACCGATAATGCAGCCTTTTGTGGGTCCTCCATCTGCACATCCCAAAGGCTAACCCTGCCACTGCTGCAGTGTGCTTTGGCTTCTGGTCCCAATCACAGGAAGTCCCAGCAGTTGACATAAGTAGAGCTGATTGGCAAAGAGAAAGTGGGAAAGTTGACCTTACCACATAAGATGCTTTAATTCCCCTTTCCACCTCACCACCTGTATTGCTTGCTGTTTTCTCCCTATAGAAGGTGACAGCAGTTGACTTTTATTGTGGAAGGCTCACCCAAAACCCCTATGTAGAGCATATAAAACCCATTAGGAGCAGCTGACCATGTGACCATATTAATCCTGAAAGAGTAATCAATAGTAATTAACTCTGCCCCGCTGTGTAAATCCCCCAAGAAGTAAACTTCTCTGCTACACACACCACTGGTGGGAGGTGGCACCAATTCCCTGACATAAGTGGCCAGTTGCTTGAACCCCTGTCATAGAAGTTTGGAAGGTTGATTGTGTGCAACAACAAGCTTATGGAAAGAGTACAAGTGGCATGTGAGTCTGGATGGACTAGAGATGTCAGGTTTTTTTTACATATAGAAAACACAACTATTGCACTATTTATCAAACACAATGTACATCAGCAAGGGTATTAAGACAGCGAAATAAAGCGTTTTTATGCATTGCAGATATACTTGCCAACTATAACAAGCTATAATTATATATATATGATTAAATATACTACTCCATTAGCAGGATGTGTCTCAACACTTTATTACTTTTCTATATCAATGATATAAAAGAGAAACACCACCATTTGTATAATAAAAGAGTTTGGAGTCAAGAAAATTCCTATTTTGCATATCCAGTGTTGCATGACTAAGCCTATTATCCTCTTCCTCTGCTTCTAGCCCTTCTAGACTCATTCCAATGGCTATCAAGCTGTCCTTAGGATGCAGTCTCCGCAGTAAAGTTTTTTTAGCAATCCTACGTATATTATAAAAGAATCATATAGCCATTGTCTCCATGACACTCTGTGCTGAAACACTAGACATTACAACCGTCACACACACACTTCAGTAAGAGATTAAAATAATACATAATGTATAATAATAATGTGTAATGATAATGGCCTCAATGCAGTAAGAGTTCAAAAAAAATCCTCATGGTAGTAAAAAATCACTTAAAGAGAAAAAAGCCTGAGAATGTCACTCTTGCTGAATCGCCAGCTAGATAGACAATGAAAGTCAATGGCTCTTTTTACTGCAGTATAAAGAGGAGTAAAATGGTACCATTGACATTCATGGTCTTCCTAGCTGGTGATTCAGCAACAGTGAAATTTTCATGCTTTTCTTCTCATGAAATTAATTTTTACTACCATGACCATTTTTTTAAAAAAAAGTAGCTGGAGGCTACCCAGCCAAACAGAAAAAAATCTAAAGACTTAGGTCTAGTTGTCCAATACTCATCCAATCCCCCAGCATCCAGGTGGATCCCAGCCATCTCAGCCACGCCAATGTGAGCCTGGCTTCATTGTTGAGGTGAATATAGTCAGTGTGCTGGGCAGGGCCTAGTCTTCAGACTTGCTTACAAATGGTGGACAAGTGCCTAAGGAATCCCTGGGTGCAGGCATACCACGGGACCTGATATTGAGAATGAATGTATTGAACAGCCAGACCTTGGTGAAGTAGCTGTAGGGAAAGAAGGCAGGGATTTAATTTTTTTTTCCTTCACAGACCATTTCACAATAAAATTATTTGTGTTTAATGTTCAATACATTTTTAGAGAGAAAAAAGATAATACATTTGCAGCACAATATACAACAGTATAGCAGTGCATGAAGAAACACTTCAAACCCATAATGCAACAGCTGACCAACCAGAGTGTGGGAGGTAAGATTTAATAGTTTCTCACTGATTAATCATTTTTCTTGCAACTTCCATTGTGTTTTTGATTGTCTTATGGCCCATTTCCATGAACAGATTTATTGACCAGTCATTGTGCCAGTGAACGAGCATACAACTCATGTGCGAGTGGATGACTTGTGTTTGGATGTAGAAGACATGTCGCATATTGTTTTTTGGAATGATCATTTATTAGATTGCTCATGCTGTGCGCTCCACATCCTATTTGTGGTCGATTATTGTTTCTGCATGTTATGCAACGAACAGGGAATTTTTAGTCAGCCTGAACATTACGACACGACCAGTAAACAAATTTTTGTTCGTTGCTCAATCGCGGCGGGCATTTCCACGGATCAATTCTCATCTGATTGTGGTTGATTTAGCAACTTTTCGTTTGTAAATCGATTTGGGCCAGAAGTCTGTAATCCATCTAAGATCTTTTAATCGCTTATGCAAACTGCCATAAATGCCGTTAATAGACCAAAAGACCCTCTACTCAAAGGTAAAGTCAAAGAGGTGCTTTCCTAGAAAGTAAAATATTTACATGGTGCCCAACACAAGGAAAAATTGAATTATCCATCAGCCCATGCAAATCATCTCTTTAAGTCTCAGAGCCATCCAAGGCCCTTAGAAGCCACTGAGTGTGCAGTGATAAGGATTAGCTTTAAATTTACACAACTTACACAGGAAGGTATTTACCTTTCACGAGTGGACATGTGTTTCAAGCTTTTGACTGGGCCAGAAGTATTTGGCTGTATGGTGAGACTTGGTGAGTACCAAAACAAGTCTCAAGCCACCATGTGGAGAGACCTATGTTAGGCTTAATATAGGGGGCTAACGAGACCAATAGCCCCTCTAGTCAAAGGTAAAGGAAAAGAGGTGCTTTCCTAGAATGGAAAGTATTTACACAGCTCCCGATTTGCATGTCTCTGTCCACTGCAAGGAGCGATGGCTTTTATTCCTTGTGTTGGGTGCTGTGTAAATACTTTCCATTCTAGGAAAGCACCTCTCTTCCTGTATGATTCTTGGTCACTACAGCAATTTGTTTAATTTCCTTAAAATAGCCCATCCTACTGTTGCATGTAGGTGGAGTCTTATAGATGTAACAAGCTTCTAAGCTCTTTAACCCAACACCCTGTGCTCTTTAAATTTAGACCTAGCTTAGGTGTGTAGAGGTGCAGGGCTTACAAGGACATTCTAATGCGTAGCTCAGGTTCAGTGAAGTCAGACAGTGCAAGTGACAGGCAAGTTAGGTTATTTATAAGAAACAATTTACTATCTATGGTTCTATTTACAACTCTGTTGGTTATATTATGTGATTGCCTTCTTTACAACTACCAACCACTTAGCCCTCTTATATACTACCAACCACTTAGCCCTCTCTATATCAGCCCAAACATCCTCCACTCACTATTCACATGCTTTATTCGCCTACCAAAAATAACTTAACCCTTCATGTGCAGTTAAACCTGGCTGCAGCATTATAAGCATTCACACAAATCAAGACATCACCTGCTTTTGCTGACAAGTCTTTTTGTTAACTTCTGTAACTTTGGGGAGTATCTCCCCTAACAACCTCACAACTTGCTACCCTCTTTTAATTGTTCACTTTGGAACCCTTGCTCAGCTTGCAACAAACGCCCAACATTCACATTTTTTCTTTACTAATTCACTGACTCTACTAGCGGTCACAGAAACTTGGATCCAAGAATTGGACATTGCTTCCCCTGCTGCTCTTTCTTATGGTGGCTTACGTTACTCACATACCCCCAGACCGGACAATAGACCTGGGAGTGGAGTTGGTACACTTCTGTATGCGCGTTGCACTTTCCAGGTCACTCCCCCAGGACCATCACTCTCCTTCCCATCTTTTGAGGTCCACACACTTAGACTCTTCCACCTACTCACCCTAAGAGTGGCAGTTATACACCACCCCCCTGGCTCACCAACTCAGTTCCTGGAACACTTTTCTGCCCAGCTTCCACATTTTCTCTACACTGATTTACCCACCCTCATCTTGACTTGACTTTACCGTCCTTATATACAGCCTCAGCTGCCTCCAAGCTCTAAACTCTAACCACATATCTTGACCTTTCTACCTTTCATTTTACAAGGTAACTTGCATGAATTGATCTGTTAATGACTCTGCTCAATTTCTAATCTCAATAACGCTCCTCTTCAACTCTCTCTACCTCACCAAACATATTTATTTAATTTTATTTTAATTTTATTTTTATTTTATTTAATAACCCTTATCCCTTCTCTATCCAACAATCTCAAAAAACTCTTTGACACATTTCGACTATAACAGACCTCTCTGCTGAAGACCTGGCCACCCTAATCAAGGAGAAGTTCAAAAACATTCATCAAGAATTTGGCTTCAGTTCCTAGATTACTTTGATCCTCCTTCCTACCCCAACTTACTTGGCTTACTATCCACTTTCAACCCAGTCACAGAAGAAGTCCTCTCGCACCACATCATGGACTTCCGAACCCACCCACTCCCAGGCTGTTACTTCACACCTGATCACAATTTTCAACCTCTCTCTCTCTCTAAGGTCAATACAGTACTATGCAATAATGCATTCTTGCAGTTTTGTGAGAGAAAAACTCATTTTTGTCACTCTCCCCCTCGCTACTTATTCAGCAGACCCATTTTTTGTACTAGATTTTACTTTTGAGAATGTTCAGGGGGGTTCTATCTCATGTGAGACATCACATGAAAATTATCTCATATAAGTGAAAATTAGGCTTTACTAACTGGCATGCTTTTTTCACATTCCACAAAATCTTTGGATGAAATGACATGTGGAAGTGAATTTCAATTTCTTTACTCTTTAAATGTGAATGAAAATATGTGTACCCTCATCCCTAAACTAAAAATGCTTCAGCACCAGGCATAGGGGCTGGTAACCCAGGGTTAAGGGGCCCACTATCTGGTCAGTGCCAGCAGGTGACATGCCAGCCCCCATACCCTTGGAACTGTTGTAATATCCCTTACCAGTTCCCAAAAAGTAGTTTTAAAAACAAAAAAAAAGGTGTTCTAAATTTGACTACTGGTCTGCATGTTCTCTAGTCTGTCCCCTGCCCGACAGCCTCCTCCTTCAGTCTTGTGGGTCTTGAGGGATAGTGGATTGTCCCTAAATTCTTGGGTGTCTTCTTTATTCAGCTGGTGGTCTTATGATACCGGTAGCATCATCAATGATCAGGGGGGTGCAGAAGAGCCCACAGTCCCACAGCATGGGCTGGTTGTTCTGGGCAGGTAAGCTTTACTGGGGGAACTTGTGGGCCAGGGGACCTCTATACAAGTTCCAAGGGCAGAAGGGCCAGTATATTACCTGCTGGCAATGGAAGATGACAAACCGCTACTCCTGCCCGATTACCTGTACCCCATTTGGTGTGTGGGGTGTGAAAGAGCCCAGAATCCACTGCATCCCTGGAAGAGCAACAGACCATACCAAAGGGCAGAGGGGCAGTAAAACAGGAAGTGCCATGGACCAGCTAGTTGGCCCCTGGGTTATCAGCTCCTATGCCTAATGCCTGGGCTAGTTGGCTTTTAATTTTGCATTTCAACCCCCCTCCAAAAAATCCCTGCCGCATGTCATTTTCTTTGAAAAAAAACATGTCAGCATTCGTGGCATGGCTTTTTTTGCTATGAACAAGCTTAATGTGATCCAGTAAACTGTCATGGGAGAAGAAAAATCTTGTATAGAAACATGAAAGAAAGCGAAAATTCTCTCATGCCAGATTACTCTTGCATGGAACCGAGAAATCTCAAACTATGCTGAATTGACCCTTCTGTTATAATCCTTTTACTAAAATAATCTTCTCTTGACCTGTCCAGTGCAACCAACTACAGACCTGTCCCTAATCTCCCCTATATCTCTAAATTCATTGAATGCCTGGTCTAAGGTCCCCTCATCAACTACCTCTCCCAATACTCCACAGAAACTGCTCATTTGCCAGTGACTTCCTGACAGCTGAATTCAATGGCTGAATTCAATCTCTCAGCAGCATCTGACACTGTAGACCACCATCTCTTACTCAACGCGTTTCAATCTATCAGCCTTTAAGCAAAAAAATGTCCCAGTGATAACAATTCATATAAATATGCTGCATGGTGGGAGGAAAGGTCACCTATACACCCAAGAAATATCCAACCAGGCTTAGTTTTTTTAGTTTAAAAGAAGGAAGATGAAAGTAAACCTGGCACCCCTAGATAGCTAGCTATTCCTACCAGAAGAAGCAAACCGCAAGCTTGGTGGGGGTTTTATTCAGTTTGGGTGTATAAGTGACCCCTCCTCTCATTTGCTGATGTGTATATATAGATTTTTAATATTACACAATTTTGCGATTTGTTAACGACACTGCTCTCTCCCGGTTCTCTTCCTATCTCACCGGAAGCTCTTTCAGTATATGATTTGCTGGGTCCTCCTACTTGCCTTTTGCCTTTGGTATTGAGGTTCCTCAAGGTTTAATTCTAGGTGCTCTCCCCTTCTCGCTCTATACAGCTGCATTGGACAGAATAGGTGTTGCAGTAAGACAAATTAGACATCTCTCAAATTCACATAACAAGTTGAGAATAAAGAACCCAGTTATGCATGGTAAGAGAAATTTAATGCGCACCTCCAGTCAAAAAAATAAAGTGCTTTAAATCCTCCCCCCTGAGAATCTGTGGAGTAAGGGCTTACCCTATGCAGATGTTGTGGACTATATTTGCAGATGCTGTGACTGCATGAGAGTAGCCATCTTGTTACACACCTGAAGCCCTGCTTACACATTGGCATGAGCGGGGGGATGGGGAGAGTCTTTGCTAGCACACAGACAAACTGCAGCAGAGCTTGCAACTTATAATCAGCACATCCAGCCAGAGGGAGATTTTAGCTGTTTCCACAAATAATGTTAAAAGGCGATAACATTTTTTCTCTAGCTGGCTGCATTGATAAAATATATTTCTCAGCTAAGCTGCAGTGTGCCTGTGTCATCCTGTATCTTTAGACAAGCAGACTGTATCATACTGTATCTTTACACAAGCTTGGAGTTTTACTATAAGCAGCCCACACCAAACTGAAAGAGAAATATGCTTCAGTGGCACTGTACAGCACCTGTGCACACACTGAATCAACAGTTGGTGGGGGAGAGAAATACGATGTGTGTGAGGGAAGCTATGAAACTTGTACCTCAATGGGGCAACAGTCACTGAGCATTGGTACAGTTGATACTATGTTTCTAAGAGCCTTTAGAGCAATGATGAGTCACTGTAACTGATGGGTTTCTACTTCTGGCTAGTGATAAGGGATGAATGTTCAAAAGCAGGGCTGTCAGGTGTGTTTCAAATTGTCAGCTCCCATGCAGTACAAGAGCACAACATCTCCGTGCTATTTCACAACATCTGATTGAGCCCTTTCCAATAGTTTACATCACTGATTGCCGGGGGGAGGCGGGTTAGGGGAGCAATTTACTAAGCTTTTGTTGACTAGGGTCTGTGGCTCTTAAGTTGGTGGACCCACTCATTACAATTCTTTGCAACAAACGTCTAAGGCGCCGTTTGAAAATAAAAAAAATACAATCCATAATTAAAGCTCTGAGTTAAGCTTTCTTTACTTCAATTTCTGGATTGTGGCTGAGATGGGAAGGGCATCAGCATGTTCTGCTGTGGTCAGAGTAAAATGTGGGACCACTGTGGCTTGCCATGCTCACTCATATTGACCTGTGCCAAAGAGCATAGGGGTTGGTGTTCTTGCATGGCCTCAGTTCATCATAACCCTAAATTTTGTAATCAGTGGGATCTAGTGCATATTTGTGTGGTAATGGGCAGTTGAACAAACTTTGTGTATAATTAAACTTAAACTTTCAAAACAAAAAGCCCTGCTCCTATCCACCTCCTCAACCCCTGATTTGACTATTAAAATTAGTCAAATACTCACGTGATCCCCATGATCTGCTAAGCCCTATGATGCTGAACACTGTTTGCTTGGCTGATGCAGCCACTGTACACTGCAAGGGATTATGGGTGAATCTGTGGTCTATCTGTGATTCTGGATGAATATAAGGATGAAGGTGACAATTAGAATAAACAAGAACACAATCTTTGCCTCGCTTAGATTTAACAGAAATAATTAGCTTGGTGGTGAAGTTGGGATTTAAATGAACTATTTGCAGCTGGTTCTGAATTTTCTTTTCTTCTACTGATTTAGTGAAACTGCCGTTTTTAATCTCCTTTAAACTCAACTAAACCGAAAATGAAATGATGGCATGAGAGCTAATATGCAGTCAGTCTCTCTTGTTGGAAAGCACCCCTGATGCTGGAGGTTTCCCAGCCAGGTAGGATCTAAATAGCAGAGTCTCATTAAACCCAGTCAAATACAGAAAGCTAGTCCAACCAATCCATCCAATTATCAGACCAGGCTGGCTGCCTTGCCATCTCTTTGTTGGCTTACATGTTCTGTAAGTAATATTGTACTATGTTTATTTCACTGAAAGTGCAGCTAAACACTGATTAACCTAAATACAATTATAAAAGAGAAGTTAAGTGGACACTTTTCAGTTTTTTTATTTAAAAAAAATGGAAAAGCATGTATCATTCTCTTTACATTTCACAAATAATGCTAATTTGTGTTGCTCTATAACATAAAATCTCAGTTTGTTTGAGAGTTTGTGGCTATAGCTTTTAAGAAAACTTTAAGAAGTATGAATACATTTTCAAGTTAGGCCCAAATCCAGCTGCTAAGTGGTGGGGGGCTTAAGCAGACCTTAAGTAATTCTTGACGTTGGACATGCATTGAAAATGAAGTAATCAAGTCACCACTTCTTCATTCACTTGTATGGCAGCAAATGGCAAATGGCAGTTAATCATGTGACCACAGGTCACCATTTAGGTTTGGCCACCGACAGTCAGCTCTTTTAGTGCTAAAGCATTTCCCCATAGAGAATACCTGGAAAAGGATACATCCAAATGCCACTGCAACTCTATACAAATGCCCTTAAATCCTGTAAACAGGTATTACAGCATGCCTTATTTGTCTCTCTTAGGGCCTTATTTATCAAGTGCGCCGTTTAGCATCTTTCTGGTGGAGCGCCGGCATCTTTTTCTTTTTTGGCGCTGCTGTTATATCTACAATGGCGCTGGAATTTTTGCCACCGTGAAAAGATTGGCCTTGTGTTTTTGCGGCGCTGGACAGCGTTTCATCATTACAGTTACAAGATATCACTGTTGGGGACAAAGGGGACAAACTTAGGTTGCGTTTAAGTTGCTGTTGACCAAATTACACATTGGTAAGAAAAAGAAACTATGAAAAACTATTTTAGCAGGAAAAGAATTACATTTGTCGACATCTAGGTCCTGCATTTATATTATTGACAAGTCACAATGCAAGTTCTATACAAATAAATGTGTGTACTATTATTTTATTTATAAGCATAAACACTTCAATACAGTTCTGCCCAATATATATATTTATACGGTATGGTATTTAGACGGTAGGTATGTGGCGCCAAGGTATCTGGCCTTGGTGCAGTAAAGCTGTATATACAAAAGTCTTAAAGGACTTAGAGACAGATTGTAGGTTGGTCAGCAAGCTAACTGGTTTGAGTGTTGTGGCTCCTTTAAGACTTTTGTATCCTAATTGCCCTGCTAACGTGTACCTCCCAGGTTAGTTATAAAATGGTCTGAGCAGCTGCCACCCCTCCTTTGTTTCTTTTGAATTTGTGCAAGCACATGGTGTGTGGGGTCTAGGCTGTATTGCAAGGTCTTTGACCCTTCCACCCCATGGCTTGCACTTGAGGTTTAGGGCAACCTCAGGTAAGCCTGCTCTCAATTTATCTATTGCATTGTATGTCCCAAATGGGGCTCTCAGAGATTAGAGTTAGGACTGCACCTCACAGGGGCACCTTGGTGCTGGTGGTGCAGCTTAAGCATACTTCTGCAGATGTGTGTGACCGAGCCCTCTCTTTTTAACCAAGTTTAGAGACAGATTGTAGGTTGGTCAGCAAGCTAACTGGTTTGAGTACTGTGGCTCCTTTAAGACTTTTGTATCCTAATTGCCCTGCTAACGTGCACCTCCCAGGTTAGTTATAAAATGGTCTGAGCGGCTGCCACCCCTCCTTTGTTGCTATTGCAACATGTGATAGCGCTGCAAGCTGCAGGAGCGCCCAAAAGTGTCCCTGATGCCCGGAAAGCTGTCCACTTGGCGCTTACAAAGATGACCCCCTCGGATGACGTCGAGACCTACCTGGCGGTGTTTGAAAAGGTGGCTGCAAGGGAGAAGTTGCCTCGTGACCAGTGGGATGACGTCATCGCTCCATATCTGGCATCTGGACCCCAGCAGGTGTTGTTTGATCTTCCAGACGACCAAGCCGCTGACTACCCGACTCTGAAGGGTGAGATACTATCCAGACTGAGGGTGAATGTGTGGGTTCGGGCTCAGCGGGTGCATCAGTGGAGCTATCAGTCGGCAGAGCCCGCCAGACCCCAGTACTATAAACTTCTGCACCTACTGCAAAAATGGCTGCAGCCAGACTGAGCTATCAGTTGGCAGAGCTCGCCAGACCCCAGTGCTATAAACTGCTGCACCTACTGCAAAAATGGCTGCAGCCAGATATATTAAGCCCCACTGCCATGTTGGACCGCTTGCTGGCGGACATGTTCTGGAGGGCTTTACCGCACCCTCTCCAGCACTGGGTTGGCCAGGTATCCCCCGACAATGCTCTAAAGATGGTGGACCTAGTGGAGCGATATGAGGCCACCAGGAACTTGCAAGGGGGCTCTACGGGGAAGGATTCGGGGAAACCCCGGAGGTCCCCGCCCCAGCCCAGGCGAGTGGTGTCCTCTAAACCCCCTCAGGACCTACCCCCCAAAATCCCTGCCCCGGTGTTGTGTTGGGGGTGTAAGGAGCCGGGACATATCAGAGCCAACTGTCCCCACCAGGGGGAGCCCATGGACGTGAACTTTGGTTACCGCCCTTCCATGTATGCCAGGAGGCTGTGTGCTGCCGGTGTCCCTGACCTTGTGAGGCAAAGTCACCTCTGTCAGGGGAAAGTGGGGGATACCCTGGCTGTGGCCCTCTTGGACTCGGGGAGTATGGTTACCCTGGTGAGACCCGCCATGGTACTGCCCGATGAGTACACGGGGCGGAAAACCGGGGTCTTGTGCATATACACAGCACAAGTGACTCTAACCACTGTGTCCGACAGCTGGAACCACGAAGTTGCCGTCGCGCTAAACTTCCGCATGAACTTATTATTGGGAGAGACTTTCCGGGGTTCATGTCACTGTGGACCAAGCTGGGAGTTCCGGAAACCTGCGAGGCGGGTGTGTCCCCAATAGACTGGCCCTACTCAGGGGTGACACCAGAACCTTGGGAGCCGGAGTCAGAAGGCACAACGGTAGGGGTGACCGCCACTACGGTGGAAGAGGGGGAGTCAACCCCACTGAGTGTTATGGTTGGAGATGTGGAAGATCTGTCAACAGGTCCAGAGTTGGCCGATCTCCATGTCTCCACGGGTAGTTTTGGTACAGCACAACACCAGGACCCGACTCTATCTCGGGCCTGGGAGAATGTACTTGAAGGTGGAAGGTGAGCCACAACAGCCAGGGGCGGAGTTACAGTTTCCTCACTTTGTGGTTCACCAGGATATGCTGTACCGAGTAAACAAAGTACGTGAAGAGGTTGTGGAACAATTGGTGGTACCCAATCCTTATCGCAACTGGTGTTGGATTTGCCCACCAACATGTTCTGGGGGGACACCTAGGCCAGCAGAAAACTCTGGACCGAATTTTACAATGATTCTACTGGCCCAGTGTGTACAAGGAGGTGGAGAGATACTGTGAGTCCTGCCCAATATGTCAGATGACCAGCCCCCAGCCTCATTACCATGGTCCCCTAGTTCCTCTCCCAGTTATTGAGGTGCCCTTTGAGCGGATTGCCATGGATCTGGTGGGTCCAGTGCCAAAATCCGCAAGAGGGCATCAACATATTCTGGTAATCTTGGACTATGCCACGCGTTACCCTGAGGCCATACCCCTGCGACACACCTCAGCCAAGCTCATTGCTAGGGAGCTTATGGAAATGTTTTCCCGGGTAGGCCTGCCTAAAGAGGTCCTGACCGATCAAGGTACCCCGTTTATGTCTAAGGTGATGAAAGAGCTCTGTAAGTTGTTGCAGGTGAAACAATTGCGGACATCCGTTTACCACGCGCAAACAGACGGCCTGGTAGAAAGGTTTAACCAAACATTAAAAACCATGTTAAAACGGGTAGTCGCCAAGGATGGGAAGAATTGGGACTTGCTTCTGCCCTATCTGATGTTTGCAGTGCGAGAGGTGCCCCAGGCCTCTACGGGGTTCTCGCCCTTCGAGCTCTTATACGGTCGGCATCCACAGGGCCTGTTGGATATAGCCAAGGAGGCTTGGGAACAGCAACCCACCCCCAACAAAAGTGTGGTAGAGTATTTTACTCAATTACAAGAACGGATAGAGACCGTGTTGCCGCTGGTGAGGGAACATATGGAGGCAGCACAGCGGGCCCAAAGTAGGGTTTATAACTGGCAAGCCAGGTGAACTTTAACCCAGGTGACAGGGTTGTGGTTCTGGTACCCACAGTGGATAGTAAATTTCTGGCTAGGTGGCAGGGTCCCTACGAGGTGATTGGGAAAGTTGGGGAAGTGACTTACAAGGTACATAAGCCCGGGCGTAGAAAGCCAGAGCAGGTATACCATGTAAACCTGCTGAAGCTGTGGAAAGACAAGGAGACCTCTATGGGTGACAGTCCCCGACCAGGTATGTTAGGGGTGGAGCTTCCCGTCCCTCAGTCTGTTGTTAGAGAAGCGGTAGTTGAGGTGAAAACTGGCGACAACCTCTCCTCTAAACAGACCCAGGAAGCCAGGGAGTTTATTAGCAGAAACACGGATGTGTTTTCAGAACTCCCTGGGCGCACTTCTGTCATCCAACATGACGTTGTCACGGAACCTCAGGCTAAGATCCGGTTGAAGCCCTACCGAGTACCTGAGTACCGGCGACAAGCTATCGCGGAAAAAGTACAACAAATGCTCAGATTAGATGTAATTGAAGAGTCAAAGAGTGAGTGGGCCAGCCCAATAGTGTTGATTCCCAAGCCCGATGGTACGTTGCGGTTCTGTAATGATTTACGCAAACTTAACGAAGTATCTAAGTTTGATGCCTACCCTATGCCCTGAGTAGACGAGCTTATTGAAAAGCTAGGCCAAGCCCGGTATTTTTCTGTTTTGGACCACACAAAAGGGTACTGGCAGGTACCCTTGACTGAGGCTGCCAAGGAGAAAACAGCCTTTATCACACCTGAGGGACTGTTCCAGTATAAGGTATTACCCTTTGGGTTACATGGCACTCCCGCTACGTTCCAACGGTTAATGAGCATTGTCCTCAGGCCACATCCTCGGTATGCTTCGGCCTATCTGGACGATATCATCATCCATAGTACGGATTGGGAAAGTCACCTGCCCAAAGTCCAAGCCGTAGTGGATTCCCTCAGGAAGGCTGGTTTGACGGCAAACCCAAAAAAGTGTGCCTAGGGCTTAGAAGAAACTATATACCTGGGCTATGTGATTGGGCGAGGAATGGTCAAACCCCAGGTTAACAAAATAGAAGCCATCAGTAGCTGGCCACGTCCTACCTCTACCCACCAGGTGAAGTCATTTCTGGGGTTGGTGGGGTATTACATGAGGTTAATTCCTAATTTTGCCAAAGTAGCGGCACCATTGACAGACCTGTTAAAGGGACGCAAGTCTGTCATGGTGAAATGGAGTGAACAGGCCGAAAAAGCGTTCTCCGCTTTGAAGTCTGCCCTGTGTGGGTCTCCGGTGTTGGTGATGCCCGACTTCAAAAGGGTAGACCGATGCCTCCAAAGTAGGTCTCGGGGCTGTACTATCTCAGGAAGTCAACGGGGAGAAGCACCCCGTTGTCTACGTGAGTCGCAAGCTGACACCCGCGGAGACCCAGTATAGTGTAGTGGAGAGAGAATGTTTGGCCATTAAGTGGGCCCTTGAGTCTCTTCGCTACTACTTGCTGGGGAGAAGGTTCCGTTTGATTACGGAACATTCTCCCCTCAAGTGGATGTGCCAGGCTAAGGACAGAAATGCCAGAGTCACCCGGTGGTTCCTGTCCTTACAAAATTTCAAGTTCACAGTAGAGCACAGAGCGGGATGGATGTTGGGGAATGCAGATGCCCTGTCCCGGGCACATTGTTTGGCATGTGTCCACCCCCTCAGGGTTGAACAAAGGGGGGGTATGTGGTAAGGTGCAAGGTGCCGTCATTGACGGTAGGTATGTGGCACCAAGGTACCTGGCCTTGGTGCAGTAAAGCTGTATAGTTTTTTCCAGCATCAGCTGCTAATGGCAGTCTGCTGCTAAAATGTTAGTATAGCCGAAAGGCTAACCCAGGACGGCTTTACTGGGATGGAGTAGAGCAGGGTGGGACTTCATCCTCTTCCCAGGTCCGGGTTTTGCGGGCCGCATAAATAGCCTAGGGAGTCAGCTGTGCACTGGCTGTGTCTAGAGCTCACTTGTGGAGTTCTGTTCTGTTATAAAGGACTATCTCTTTACTCTAATAATACATTGTTTTGTTAAAGGGAACACATGGGTCCTCAAACAAGCCAAGTTTGGCCGCTCTTCACACTGAAGCATAATGTTGTGGCTTTCCCTGTAATATGGGTTTATGTCGCTGCTTTGGTTTCTTTCCTGAGACCAGAACATACAACCAGACGCCCCCACCCTTAGACCTAAATAGTATTAAAATTTAAAAATCAACCGCAGTAACCCAATACAAAGGCACAATGTGAAATTTAAAGTTTAAAAAATCTGTTTATATTTCCATCCGATATCCAATTCTATCACTGGAGAGGAATCTTCTGCCAAAAACTGTTGAATGCTGAAATGCTGGTTTTCATCCAGATTAGCTGCATAATTGGGCAGCAGCATCTCTTGCCTTCACAAATACCATGCAGATGTTCATAGAAGAGATACTGGGATGTGTGCAGAACATATGATCATGGAAATGACCGGATGATTATACATTTAATGCACACAGAAATGGTGAGTGCTCAGCTACACAAACCATTTTTCAACCCTATTTACAATAGATACAATGGAATGCACCTTTTAAAGTGGAGCAGAAGGCCCAATTCAGCACAGGGGAAATGTTTTTCCACCTTTATCAAAATTATTTTTACACTTCAAGTCCTTCTCTGAAAAATGTGGTAGACATTTTATGGTTTGAGCACAAAATAAAACATTCACTAAAGTAAGAAATTGGGGAGCAATAGCCTGGGACCCTCATAACCGAAGCTCCCCCCCCCCCAACCAACCTTCATCTGTTTTCTTTTGACCGGGCCGGCATTATGGGTTATGGAAAGGATGAAAGGCTATAAACAGAAGTCTACAGTAAACCTGTTGACTTCCACCATCATCTTAAAAACAAACAGGGGGGCTATTAAAACTGTGCCACCAAGCAAAACAGATTAAAATCAGTGCAAAGGCTAATAAGAAGGACCTCAGTCAGCAAAGAACACAGAAACCACTCTACTCTGCATACAGTAGATCTAAAGGCATGTCAAGTTTCTGAAGTTGCTGGTAGCTGGAGGTTAGGATTGGCAACATGAACGTGGCCCCAAACAAATTTATCATTGCAACCCTTGTTCCTATGCCAACAGTAGAGAGGCGGCCACGATGTGGATATTGGCCACCAGAGAAGTAGACCAATAATTATAGAAACTGAGCAACTTAGACAGTAAAGTTGTTGCAAGCTACAGCACCACTGCACACTATTAAAAAGAAATGCTTGGCAGATATAACTCTGGGAGCTGGCAAAGGAAGGGAATCAATTAATCTTCATCTACTGCATTCTAGGGAAATGGGTGATTATCATTATTTGCGGTAACAATTTAAGACAAATGAGCCTGGGTCCTCAGTGCACTTCTGAAGAAGGACAAGCCAGAAAGACAATGGCTTTGCATTTTTAGCTTAATCAGAAGCCAAGTGATCTATTTCTCAAAGATAACTGGATTAATCAAAGACATTGGCAAAGACGAGGACACAGCACTTCATTTCCCTCATGTACAGATGAAATATACGCGCCATAACAAAAGGCAACACAAGCTATCTGTATCTACTAAAAAAGCACCTGGAATATTAAAGTTGTGGACATAGCATTAACAAAGTAGAGACCACACTGAATTAATGAGAGCCAGAGATAGATCTTCTTTAAAGTCTTAATTTATTTTTCTTTTCAAGCTCATCCTTTAAGAAAATGACAGTGTCTTCTTATCGATTTTACACTCAGAGATCAATCAGTATTGCCCTGACTCAGACAAAATTTACAGCATTCTCTGACAGAGCCTGCGGCATTTGGGCCTGGGCAGACATTACAAGGAAGCCATAGATCATGTTTGTATGTAGAGCCTGACATGCTTAAAAATAAGCTAATCTGGAGTGGAATTTCCTTCTTTTTGACAAGGTGCTGTGCCAAGCAGATCGGTCTTCTGGTTATAAATGTCTTTTCCAGCTTTGCTATTAATTATAACATTCATACAGGATGCATTTATTCAAGCCCGCAGGGAGGTCATCTGCTCTGTATTTTTGGATTATATATAAACTAAAGATCACTCCTACTTAAACTATGGGAGATACCCTAATGAAACGCATCACAGATGATAACCTGTTTGATTTAAAGTTAAAGTCACAAATAGCAATATTACAGCGTAAGGCTCAGATCAATAAGCTAAAGCAGAAAAAATGTTTATTGTTTGAATAGTAAGCAGCAAACCAAATAGGGGTCTGTTAGGCTCAGCCACCATTTAGCCAGATAGTTTCCCCACTAACAAATATCATTTTAGTTTATAATAGAGAAACATCAGTCATATGATAGTTTTCCCTTTTGGTATCCTATTAAAAAACATTCTCCCCATGGGGCTACCATTCCTGCACACCACGCACAAAAGTCGGTTTCTAAAACATACCAGCTTCTTTGTAACCACTGGAAGAATACTGGGCCCATGACATTGGGCATTAGACTTTCCTTCAATCCCTGGGATAATCATACAGGGGTATCTGCAAGTTACTAATCACTTGCCATTTTTTTTACAAAGGATGGTGGAATTGTGTGTTTTTTACACTACTTTTCAACTGGTAAGTGGTTCCAGGTGCTCCTATTCCAGTTCAAATGGTAGAGATACCCCTGCCAGAGCCCAATGCTTATCATCATGGGTTTGGTGTTCCTCTTTGAAGAGCACAGGACCTTTGTGGAGGGACATAGGGGTTGGCATGCCACCACAGGCAGAGGCCAGCTGTTTGACCATCAGGTCCTGGGTATACCAGCTCTTATGCCTTGGTGTAGGCCTAGTAGCTCCAGGGATAAGAGGGCATGTTTTAAGTAAAATCATTTGAAATATATCCTAAAAAGGGATAGATAGTTTCTCTGACTGAGACAAACTGCAAAGATGAACTTCATTAGAAATGTTAGATAAAGAAAGAATATGGTTCTTAGACAAGTTCCTAACAGGTGAAAAGCTGCCATAAAGTTGGTATTCAACTCCAGTCTGAGGACCTAGCAATGAGCTGTTATTCAAGCACCGGCTGGTTTTGAAGATGTGCGGTTGCACCAGCAGTGCTCCTTGTAAAAGTATAATGGTACATTCTTTCTCTTGCCATCCACAAGTGGTAGATGATAGCTGCGTAAATATAAGACACAGTCAAGCATTGCCGTTCCTTACTAAGCTCTTGAGCTAGCACAAAGATCAAAAGATTTGATTTGCATAGCTCTGCCTTTTCACTAAGAATAATGGGTCTAGCCTGATATTCTAATCATAATGTGCCATGTAAATACCTTCTGTCTAAAGTGACTCGCCAGAGAAGTCAACTAACAAGAACAAAATGGTACTCACCTTTTGTCCCTACCTTGGTGATCAGCATCCTGAGTCGATCGGGTCAAAACTCCAGTCACCGGCACTTCCATGTGGGGATCATGCCCTTCACCCATCAGTCTCAGGGGTCAGGCCACACCCTCTCCATTTACTCCACTGCTCAATAGAGCAGTGCAGTGAATGGAGAGGGGGTGGAAGTGCTTCTGTGACTGATGGTGGAAGAGCCAGTGACTGGAGCTCAGGATGCAATCCAGTAATTGGGTTGAGTTGCCGATTGCCAGATTAGGTCACAGATCAACTGTAAGGAATAAAACGTGGGTACCCCCCCACGGTGAGGGATTGGGTTGCGGAGGTGTTAAATAGAGATGAGCGAACTTTTGAAAAGTTCGATTCGGCCGATTCGCCGAATTTCACAAAGAAATTCGGGTTCGGCCGAATCGAACTTTTACGAAGTTCCCCATCATAAATGCCGGCATGGTGGGAGCGAGCCGGCCGGTTCCGCTGTCATCTGAGGGCGCGTCATCAGAGGGCGCTCTGATGACGCGCCCTCAGATGACAGCTGAGAGCGGCGCCGGCCTCCACGCTCCGGACCTGCAGGTAAGTGTTTGCTTTTTTTTGAAATGCCGGCATGGGGGGAGCGGGCCGGCCGGTTCCGCTGACAGCGGAGCCGGCCGGCCCGCTCCCACCATGCCGGCAAAAATGCTTTTTTTTTTTTTTTTTTTTAAATGCCGGCATGGTGGGAGCGGGCCGGCCGGCTTTACCGGCCCGCCGGCCGGCTCCCACCATGCCGGCATTTTTTTTTTAATTTCAGGAAAAATTCGATCGGCACGAACCACAAAATATTCGGGTTCGTGCCGAATCGAATATTTCCTGAAATTCGGAGCGAATTCCGGTTCGTCCGAACCGGTTCGCTCATCTCTAGTGTTAAACATCTCGGAGATGGAGGAGCTCACACTTGCTATACATGATAGAGATGAGCAGTATAGGCGAACGTGGATGCCCTGGCTAACCTATCAGGAATCTGAAGAGTTCAAGCAGTTATTCAAAGAGCCGGAGTGCAGATGACTAGGACCTGTACTGCTGCGTTGACGTGCTGCGGTGGGGGCTCACCCGCGCCCCCTCCCCCCCCCCCGGCCCCCCTCGCGGTGGGCTTATTATCCTCTTATCTTAACTTCAATCGGCCCTGGGGGCGCCCTGCGGGAAGAGACATCGGCGTTTCGGGTCCGGGTGGGAGTTCTTCGTATCCATTGTGGGCGGCCCGGCCCCGCCAGCCTCCACACGCGGTTGAGTTACTTGCCTGTAGACCTGAGTGCTGCATAGGTCACCCAGCTGCTACCACACCTTCCCCTACCCCAAAACCCTTGCCCATTTTTACCCTTGCCCCACTATGTATGTTCATATGCAAAAACCTTTAAATAAAGTTTTTAAAAATAAAAACGTGGGTACCATTGGTTTTATTTTATGAATTAGAGCCTATCTTATATGTTTCCCCCACCCTGTACATACAGATTGCCCACATTAAAAAAGCATCCTACCTGCATCTACTGCATTTTCTGAGCCTTTAAACATTCAATATGGCGGCACATGGAGTCTCAGGCTGGCTGCAAACAGTGTCTTCTGACTGTGCCGCTCTGCATTCTGGGATTGCTGTCCTCTTCCTGACCCTAGCTCTGCTCTGTGTGTGCAAAGCAAAGCTATAACCTACCCCCTTGTACTTTTGCCCCCTCTCCCTAGTATGTGATGCTTTAGAGACAAGATGGTGGCACCAGTGTCCTAGAGTCTTGAACAGAGTTGCAGCCTGGTGGGGGAAAAAATAAAAATTAAGGGACTAAAAACATAAAATATATTCATTTTCGATGCTGGGGAATAGTTTTTAAGGGTTTGCACTTTTTAGTAAATAATGCTGAAGGTCCGGTTTAACTAGGGGCCTTTTCATTGGGATTTATCCCATGTTGAGCATAACATGGGTCCCCTGTAAATTTAAAACATCTTTAGATCATCCATAAAGTTAGTATTAGTCAGGAAACATCTATTGGTATCATGAATGGGTCGACAGTAAGAGTATTTTTAACTTCTGAGAAGCTGAAAAATATAGCTTGGTCCGTTAGAGCTAAATTGGTTATATGCATATTTCAATGAAGCGTCACTTAACCTTACCTGAAATGTTAGTTTCCCAGAGCCATGCATTAAATTTAGTAAATTGCTTGTCAAACGAAGAGGAACAAAGAGTGCTTGACAAAGTAAAGAATTGAATAATATCAAATCTGTAAACACAGCTTTTGTGCGTCGTTCACGGGACCCATACAAAGTTAATGTGCTCCGAGTGATGTCTGTTGAGAAAAACACATTTGGAAAACACGGTTAGCAACAAAACATATTTCTTGGCTTCCAAGAATCAGAGCTGCCGGGTGGCTATACTTTAAATGAATCATTACATTGTATCAAAAGAGGCAAAATCAACAACCAACATTTTTCTCTCACTTGATCATCAACAGAGAGTTTGGCTTTAGCTCAATCTCTTTTATTAGTGGAAAAAAGAGAAAAACAATGAGAAAAGAAATCTTTTCAAACTGGCTTGCCTCAATGCAAGTCAAAACTGCGGGAAGCAGAACGGTACATCTATTTCCACTTACTGTATTAAGGAATGGCTAAATTGCTTGTAGATCTTTCTTTCCCAATGTACCACTTGTGAGTAATGATATAATTTCCTAAATCGCAGACATAAATGCATAAACCTGCCTCTCAGTGGTTATGTATTATCTCATATTATTATGTATTGTAAAGGGAACGGAGCACTGCTAGGCACAGAAAGTTCATTTTCATTTTTTTTCCCCAAAAGATTTAAAATGCATAAATGTCACAGTTGCTTTAAAACATTATATTTTTTTCTTCCTGCTAAGAAGAATTCTTGGCCCTCAACTTTTGAACAAAAGAATGTAATTGTATGATAAAATACATGGGAAATATAGTAATCTCGTAAAGATAAAGAAAAGGCTGGTTAATTGCTGTGGAGGGCATCTGATGGTGGACATTACCTTTAGTGTCTTTCATATGCCTCCTTCTTCTGGAATTCCCTTTCTGATGCCAGTTTCCCAAACCAAACAAAACCCAAATGAACAATAAAACCTCATAATTTAATAAAATATGATAAAGCCTTTCCTAAGATATATTTGTGAAAACAGATATTGCCAGGGTCTTGCATCAGCAATGTGTAATTTGTCTTAAAGCAGACCAAAACCCACTGAACTCGTGAAATACATTTGACCAAAGTACCTGCCAATACTCTTTGAAATGGATATTTTCGCTTTGCGAATTGTCACTCTGCCACACACAACAGTAGCAATGAATGGAGGAGGCGGAGCTTTACAGCTAAAACAGGCACCATTATCTGGGATTAGAGTAGTAGCAGTAAAAATTGAGAAAAGGTGCTCCTCATGGGGGAAGCAATTCAGTTTCTTTAAAGAGGAACAAAACCAGGATTTTCAGTAACTCAGGTTGTTTTCCTGTCCGCTGTGTGAAACTCCCTAGAATGCCCTTGATGCATGCCATTTTCCACAATTTTATGTTGCATGTTTGGGCTGCCCTCCAATCAGCATGCTATGCCATTCATAATAATGAGAAGCATAGAACAGTGAATAGAGGGAGAGTGGTGAGCATCCTTTCAGCTGTTTCCCTCCAACTATGCGTACCTATGCCAGCCATTCAGTTCCAGAGGGATGCTGGGCATGCTGCCACAGCCCACTCATTGGCTGATTTACAGTGAACCATGGTATCTTAAATTTTTGGGGCACCCCAAAAAAGGGGTACCTCGCAAAGAGAGAGACCACAGTGGTTGCTCCTCTTTAACTCTAAGGTTAAAGCTTTTCTGTTGTGTATTTTTCTGGCAATTGTGAATATCTGGCTTTTTTGTACTGCCTGTTTGGTGTTCACTGCCCTCTCATAGATGTCTCATCTTTGCAGCACCTCCAGCTCCCGACCTGTTATTGGGCCTGAGGTCTTCTTTTTCTATTGTTAGCCGTAAGCCTTGTCTAAGGCTCTTTGTTATTGATACTGGTCTTAGGCCTTCTGCTGTCCCTGTTTCCAGTCTCCAGTACTCTCCAGCGAGTATTGTACCTTCTGTGAACCGAAAAGTTATCTGGTTCCGTAGATGGCTTGTGTGTCTTTGTGAGTTTGGGATCCCAGCCTATGATTCTGCCCACCCTCTCCCAGTCCATGATTAAGCGCATCTGCTCCCAGTCTGTGACTCTGCTTGCCTGTTTCCTGTCTGTGATTTTGACTGCCCAATCAGGCCCTGCACCCTTGTTTCACCCCAAGGGGGGAGGCTCTCCTCTGTTCTGCCTGAGGCTAAGTATAGATGAGCCACCCCACCTTATCAAATAGGAAACTATTTGTATATCAAATATGATTGGTCTATGAAGTCAAGTTGTTTTTTTAAATACATTCAGTCACTGGTGGAACTGGTGGATACCGGAATATACTTCTGGTGCTCCAAATTTCTGCTTGCATTAAAGCAGGCCAACACCCATTCCCTGCTAACGGGTGTTGTCCAGATGCATTTAGACAGGCTTGGAGGGCATTCAGAATACTGGAGCGTCCCCCTCTCATTGCCCTCCATAATGCCCTCAATTCTTACCTCTACCTCAATTCTCGTTGGGTAATGCAGCCCCACGTTTGCCCACTGGCAGTCATGATGTGGGTTGACCCTTTCAGCGGGAAAACCAAGGAAAAGATCCCAAGCCACAATCACAGGGCTGCATTCTCGGCTGAGGATCGAGCAAGAGGTGGGAATTGTGGGTGTCCTGGGGGGGTGATGCATAGGAGGGCATGCTCCAGCTTTCTGGATGACCAGCTGAGCCTGAATGCAGCTAGACCCAAACCAACGCACGTTAGTGAGGAAACAGGTGTTAGTCCCCATTAAAGACTATTCAATCTAATGGCACAATGACTCTTTACTTTAGAGTTTTTTTTTATAAAGTATAATTGGATGTGTAAAAGTGCTTATATCTTTCAGAACATACTAGAAGCAATTTCCATCTCCAGGAGGAGTAAACCGACCATTTCTGGGGGACCTCAAAGTGGGACAGCTTAAATCAGTTTGTGGGTGATGGGCAAGGTGAGGGTATAGTTTAGAGTAGTGGTTTATTTATAGGCTTTTTAGGAACAATTATCAATAGTGCTCTATACTACTTATGCGTGTACGTAGTGTATGCCCACCCCAGTCACATGCTCCAGGTATCTTTGGTCCATAAACGATGTTGGGAAGTGAGCCAATGTTCAGCCTGCATTCCACTGCCGCCATTCAGCCAAATCAGAGCATTCGTAAACCGAGCAGATATACTTCACAGCCACTCATGGGCTGAGGCATTGCCGCCATAATTATGTCCGAAGAAGAAGCTTGAATATTCAATCTATTGAGTTCGCCAAAAAATGGGATTACTTTACTTTAGGATTACCTACTTAAATCGATGGATAACATGGTAAAACAACTCATTTTTAATTTGCAGAAAATTATATTGTGGAAAAGGATGATATCCTGAAGCTATTTTTGCTTACCTACTTATTAATGGAACTTGCTTAGTAAAATGCTTCTTGGAGTATTAGTGTTTTTAGACATCTCCAAAGATGTATTTTAGTCTGATCCAAGTCAAACAACAAGAAACCTGTTCAATCATATGGTGTCCAAAAATTCATGTGCTATACCCGATACATTGCCACCCTCTTTACATGTGATCAATAATCTGATTACTTTATACCCCCCTAGTAATAGTCTGACCCACGTGACTCACATTTACTGTACTTGGTGTACAATGGCAGTAGCAACAGATTGCAGATAGTGAAAACTGCTTTGATAAAACAAGCATTTGCTTATATAAGAAAAAATTATAACATACTAATCTGCTCAGCCCCTTGAGGACATTATTTTGCCACACAAAAATATACACTTTCAAAAATTCAATCGAAAGTGGGCTTTCCCTTTAAAAACTTGGAATCAGCTAATGGCTGTGGAGACACATGTGGCTCACGGGCCTCCGCTGTGGGGTTCGTAGAATGTTTGCTAGGTAAGACTGGTGGATCTCTAACACATTATAGAGGCTGGGGGTGTACACAGTACCCAGGGAAGGACATTGTCCAATACTCATGGAGCTGATGCAGAGTGAGGCAAGTAGAATATGTTGCCAGATGATCTTTCTACCTATGTGGAACCATTTGCAGTCATCTCATGCTCTGTATTGGTTATGGGATCTTTTCATTGCAATGTACCTCCTGACCATCTCTCAGTGCTGAGCGTGGCTCTCATGGTGAGAAAGGTTGGAGACCCCAGAGTTAAAAAGTATGCTATTATTCTTAAATAACAGATAAAAGTCTTCAGGTCTGCTTCAACCTCCTGTCCAAATGCACCAGTGGCCACCAGCAGCTAGAGACAAAAGATGAAGAAGGAAGCTGCCAAGTGCACAAGTACAATGTCCATGCATCTCTGTGGAGTCGACCTAGAGCCGAAAAAATAATTTCCAGCTTGGTCCTCTATGTAGGCAATTACACATTGGTTGACATCCCCATTCTGCAAAGGTTCTTCATGGGCAGTAGAGTAAGTAAGTAGTATGTGTGATTCCAACTGTGGGGTAAACTCAATCGAGAAATGACTCAATCTTGCCTCTCATTTGATTGGTAACAGCAGAGGCAACTAAGCCCTGATGGGACCCCATAGTGGGGCCTCATTACAGGCCCCCATCAGCAAGCAACCACCCCCCTCTCCCGTGACAGCTGCTCACCGGCCAGGACGCACCGCAGAGGAGGACAGTGTACAGTGCACAAAGATGAGGATGATGTGTGTCACTCAGAGCTAAGGACGGATTTTGGCACACACACTGAGGTAAGGGGATGGGGCTAGGAGAAGCCAGCATGGAGGAAGGCGGCAGCATGACTGGGTAGGTAAGTATCACTGGGCTCCGGGCGTACATGCTGAAGAGGAGGTATAGGTAGCTTGCACTGGGCTCCCTTGTTCCACAGGCCCAGGGGCATGTGCCTCTGCTGCCCCTATGGTATGTACACCTCTGAATAAGAGGAAAGGCAGACGATCTCTTTCCCCAGAACCATTTTTTTTTCTATTGATGGATGACAAGAGCCTTGAATCAGGAAACTTTCCTTAAAATATCTCACAAAAATGAAAGTCATAAAACAACAAAGAAAAACTAAGTACTAAGAAGTGATCAAAAGAAGAGAGTTAAAGTGCTTAAATGCACATATATTGGTTTTTACCACCTAAAACTTCTCTCCAAGGAGGTATATAGAGCCACTGTAAAAATTAGAAATCATTTTAGATTTACTTTAAAACCCAAATGAAACGCTCTAACTTTCTCCATTTACTGAATCACACTTTATTTTATTTTTTTTAGATAATAAATCTTTATTGAAGCCAACCAGATCGTCAGGATACACAGGAAAGGTTTTTGTATCAATCCACAATTTAGGTTTACATGGACAATAATACATGCCACAGAATTTTCAGCATTTTACAGACTCGTCCCATCTTTCCTTGTATGTCCCTCTCTTTCAAGTCCTGCACCCCCCTCTCTCAAGGGGGGAAAGCGAGCTCATGCCCCCTCCTTTTCAGCGGTCAACATTTTTTATAAAAGCATTCTAAAGGGGGAGGGGAAGGCAGAGAGAAATTATGAAAAGAATAGAAAAAACCTTAGGGGGGAAGTGGGGGGAAGGGGTGGACCCCCCCGACGCCACCGGGGTTCCCGTGCCGGGTACGAAAGCCCCACGACCCGCCCCGGACCAAGGGGGGGCACCACAGGAACAGACCCCCCACCACCACGGGGGGGAGGTGTCCACGGCCAGCTGAAGAGGGGCACCCAGCCGGAGCGGGGGGAGGTGCGTAGAGAGGGCAGAGGGAGGAGGGGGGCCCCAGAGCCGGCGCCCGTCATCTCCACGCTGTTCAGGCAGGTCCCAGTGCTGCCTATCACACTTTATTTTAACTATTTTGAAATTAGGCAATTTGAGGCAGTCCTTATTTTTTTTGAGATATTTTAAGACAAGTTTACTGAATTGAGGCCAATATGTTCCTATATGTAATAATACCATTTGGGGCTGTGAATGTTTTTCAGTGTCACTGCCTATTAAAAATGATTGAAATCAAAATGTGTTTGATTTGGAGAACAAGTGACTTCTACAGGTACAGTATATATACACCATGAATAAACCATTGTTTCAACAAAGGTCTCAAATATTTATATAGCGACGAGCATAATGTCATGAACAAACCATTATTCCCAGGAAAGACTGACATATCTATAGAACATCGAGCAATATGAAGGTGTAACAAGCCATGCCAACTAATCAGCAATCACTCTTATTGTTCTGGCCGCTCCAATCTGATGGAGGGATAAATCTGATTGCTCATTGCGCGTCTACACTTCATTGCTCTCCACGTTGCCTTGCCGGCATAAACCAACAGGAAGTACAATGAGATGATATATGTTAAAGAGAAATTCAAAAAGACTTCTTGTGTACTTGACAAGGTGACAAAATATTTCTACTATATTTTTCTAATTGAATCTTGACACAGAACAGACTACATAATAAAATTAATAATAGCTACATAGATATTTGTGGACACTATGTAACCCTTCAGTCCATTTCTACAGACAATGGTAAAAAGCAAAGAGGAAAAAAAAAAGAGAGAGATTTGAAGATAAAACATCACGCGCACTATGAATGGCACGTCTTTCTATCTTACATTTTAAAAACATCATTGAAATCAGAAAGTTCATTTACAAAGGACTGGCAGTTGCAATCAAAGCGATAATGCAGTGCTGAGAAAAAAGGGTAATTGGTTTGGTAAAGATCGCTTTCCATTACACCATAAAACACTACACAATAGGAAAGGTCGCCAATTAAGCAATCATGAATACCAAGTACTGAAGCTGATGAAAATAGGGCAGTGGTTTAAATAGATTTGCAAGCAATTTACCTTTTCACAATGTTGGCAATCTGATGCAATTTGCTTGCAATTTTGTGTGCTTTCAGTACACTTGAAGCTGACACTACAACGACCAAATGGCAAAGAGGCCTGCATAGAAAATGTAAAACTATCTTGGCTTCATCGGGCTACCAGAATAGTGGTTCATCAGGAAAATTACAACAATTAACATAAGTGCTGCAAAAAATCAACACTTTAAATGTCACACTCACTAGTCTGTCCAAGGACTTTAAAAGTGCCATCTCCATTGCTGGACTAACAGTAAATATGAGGCAATCACCAGCGCGCTTCGAGGCTGATGGCTTCACAATTGATGTGACATTCTCTGAGTGAACAAATAATGGCTTATTTTGTGAAAGCAACTATATTATTTTTTTTTTTCATTTTAATTTTACTTAAATTGTACCAACATGAAATTACCCTTTAGAGTTACTTTTTATTATTTTATATTTTATATTTACTTTTCTGCTTTTCTGTTTAATTCAAAGGAAAAATTCAATTTCTTTTTTTGATTAGGCTAAGACGAGCCAGGTTGATTAAAGACAGGATGTCTAGGAAGACAGAGCAAGATAGACGGAAACTGCAGGTGGTAAATTGTACAAGTTCACCTCTCTGTTGGATACTAACTTGAGCTGTCTTAAGTACGTCGTCGGAATTCCCTTACAGCTCCGCTTATTATATGGCAGTAAATTCCTAACCAGCTACTAACTCATTGTAGAGATAATGAGAACATGCGTCATAGCATCAAGATGATAACCTTGCAGGCGGCAATCGCTTCTCAGGCAACAGTATTAAAGGGGAGAATAATATTTGATATTTTCATGTGACATGCACTACTATTATCAGGGGAAATTCCAGATTATTGACTACTAGCATAAACATAGCTGTTCATTGAACTGAAAGTAGTTTGCAGGGGTGGGAAACAAACTGGTTTTCTACAGGGCCTAGATTATGTTGTGTTCACACTGCTGTTGTCAGCAGGGGCAAACAATTAGTCATATTTATAAAGGAAGAGTGCGCACGTTTTTGTGCCTCATCAAATTTTACCATACGCCAAACCTTTTTTGCATATTTCCAGAAGAGTATAAAAAAAATAAAAAGGTAAAACAAGTGGCATAACAATGTTGTGTGAAACAAAAAAAAACATGGAGAAACATGGCGAAACAAGAAAAACATGGAGAAACATGGCAGCATCTCTTCTATTGACTTCTGCTGAGCTTTCCACAACCAAGCTGGTGCACAAAAAGTTGGAGGAATACAAGCTACTAAAGTGACTAAAGTGGTGTAAAGAGCTTTATAAAATAATTAAATTGTGTAGAACGTGTCAGTAGTGGTGAGCACCAGAAAAGTGGTCCATTGAACAAAAGAAGAATACAAAAGTGGAGGAACAACCAAGGCAACCAACTTAAAAGTGGTGTCAAATATCTACTCTTCATCTAGATTCAGCATCTCACTACAATAGACCGCTGAAGTGAAAAACTTTGTATGATGCCCCATTGGTTTTCTGAGGGCCATGTGGATCCAGCGGCAAAGCGTAAATCTTTACAGTGTAGCTGGTTGTGTCTTAGAAAATCAAAAAACTATAGGGTTGATACAGCACTGTATTTTTTTACTCACATTTTTTTTTAAGTAAACACTTTTTTGTATGTTTTTTTCCCTGTGCAAATCAACAACATATTTAGCTGTGTTTTTTAAAAACACATATTTAAAGAAATACTCATGGGGATGAATCAACCCTTATATGTCACCAAAAACACTTTAAAAAAAATAAAAACAATAAGAAAATTAACTAAGGAATAGCTCAGTAAATTATTCAGCACGGAAGAGTAAGAGGTCCTCACTATGCCCTCAAAGTACCATAGCTACAAGTTACAGAGTGAGATAGGGAGGCCTTTTAGATGGGGTTCCATTCTCCCCACCCCAGTGCACCATACTAGATTTGGTTGAATATACCTTTGTTCTGTTGTGGTGCAGTGAGAGACGAATATAGGATATGAAGGTATTATAGTTAGTATTTCATCCTGGGGGGTTGCCCCCTGTATTATGTTGCCGTAGACACAGGTGCACAGTGCCAAATGGAAAATACAGCTCAGGTAAATTGTGATAAATGAAATAATTATATCAAAATGACAAATATATAATATCATATAAGGATATATATATATATATATATATATATAAAGCTTTGAATACTTAGTTTGAGTCTTGAGTCAAATTAATTTCTCTTTAAAAGGAAAGTCCACTTAGGTAATCTTAACCAAAAAACCTCAGATGGTGTCAATAGTCACCAGGCAACCTGCATACCTACCACCCAGGTGCCACCATTTGCTCCGAGGTCTTTTCATGAGCTTTCCATTTATGGTAAATTTTCCCAAAAACTTGTCTCCTAAGAAGCTTGAGGTTTCAGCTCCCCCCTTCCCCATCCTGAGGGAATGAAAGATAAAAAGCAACATCAGAAAAAAGGAAAGAAAGAGTAAATAAGAAGGAAAAAAGAGAAGGAATGACACAGAAAGAAAGAATAGAAACATTCCCAGTCTGTCCCTGGCTGACGCCCAGTTCTGCTTACTGTATGGCACAGCGTCCTGCATAGCAGCTGCTGCAGGGAGAGGGAATGACCTGCTCACTATTGGGAAAAAGGATGTCACATGACCACCATGTGGGGTGGTGCCTCCGAAGGTGCTGGGGTGCTGGCATCTGCCCTGAAAAGCCCAGTGCTGACGCTGGCTGTGCATGTTGGTTTCAATCAAAAATTATGATAAAAGTTAGATTTACATAACAGTGTTAATAATTATATTTTGCTTTAGATTTAGAACACCCTGAATAAGAGCCTATCTAATATATTTCCCACACCCTGTACATACAGATTGCCCACATTAAAAAATATCCTACCTGCATCTACTAAATGTTCTGAGCCTTTAAACATCCAAGATGGCGGCACATGGAGTCCCAGGCTGCCTGCAACCTGGAAGTGTCTTCTGACTGTGCCGCTCTGCATTCTGGGATTGCTGACCTTTTCCTGACCCCAGCTCTGTTCTGTTTGTGCAAAGCACAGCTACACCTTGTACTTTTCCCCCCTCTCTTCTCCTCAGTATGTGATGCTTCTGAGACAAGATGGCGCTGCCCGTATCCTAGAGTGCTAAAGAGATTTGTAGCCCAGTGGGGGAAAGAATAATAATTAAGTGACTAGAAACGTAAAATATATTAATTTTAGATGTTGGGGAATAGTTTTTAAAGGGTTTGGGCTTTTCATTGAATGATGGTGAAGGTCCGGTTTAAAGGTTTATTCACACATTTACCTCTGCCTGTCATGATGCTTCAAGATGAGAGGTGACACCAACTACCTGTGCTTTTTCACCAGCACTTTATCATTAAAATACTTTATAACATATTTTAAAATTTGCCATAAAACTTTTAGATGACTGGACTGGCTTTAAACTTGGTCTTGTCCCCTTTGCAGGGGGGGCATCCCGACTGCCGGAAATGCCAAATTAAAGGAAAAATCTTACCCTTCAAATCCCTCCCCCAGTGAAATTGACCCCCGATTGGCTGCCACAGTCATGTGGTCGCCAGAGGCTAGATTGCCCAAAAGTGACCTGCGGACCATGTAACGGCGACAGGCAATTGTGGAGCTCGATTTCACCAGGGGAGTGGTTTAAAGGGTAATATTTTTTTTTTTACCGAGCATAGGCAATCAGGGTTCCCCTCCCACAACACCCATCTTGTTTAAGTACCCAATGGGGGTTATTATTTACTAATTCATGTGAAATTTGTCTACTGGTTTGGTTTGCCTCACACCCAGAGGACTTCTCAACCTCAAAATCCAGTGAATTACTAGAGTGCCTCTCCAGCCGAAGTGCATCTTTTCTTTTCACCATTGTGTGTGCAGAGAGGAGGAATGGTGTGGCCTGGAATGGAATCTGGCGCTGAATAATTTAAATGGTGGAAGGGAAATAAAATGAGGTGAGTGAAATCTATCCACCACCTGTCCACCTGCCTTTTTTTAGACATGTTAAAGCGCTTAGTATGTAAGGCTGAATAAAGACTTTAGTCCATCCAGTTCAGCCTGTTTATCTCCTTCCAGTGGTCTAGTAGCCATAGCTGGAAATGTTATTACATGCCAGGAAGGCATCCAGGTCACTTCTGAATGTTTTTACTGTATCCATCATTACTACCTCCTCTGGCAGCGAGTTCCATAGTCTCACTGCTCTTACAGAGAAGAATCCCCTCCTATGTTGGTGGAAAAAGCACCTTTCCTCTAAACTTAGTGGATGCCCCGGGTTATGGTTACATTCCGGGGTATAAATAGATTGTGGGAGACATCTTTGTATTGACCCCGAATATATTTATACATAGTTAGCATGCACAGTTTAACCTTAGCTGGACTAACATCCCCCATTTTACAAAAAACAGATGTGGGTCTGCCTCAGGGGGGCATCACAATCACAATCATGCACACCCTCTATACCTTACCTGCCACATGACTCTCTGCCAAATATGGCCAAGTGATTGGCCAGTGGTGATCACGTGTCCCAATCTTGGGCTTCCACTTTGCCGGCTAGTGCCCGACAATAGGACATGTGATCCCATAGTCTAATCACACTGCCGCATTTGGCACAAGGAGAGAGATGGCAGGTAAAATATGCGGAGCGGACCAATGCCTATTTTTTGTAAAATGGGTCTTAGTCAAGTTTAAAGCTGAAGTGTAGCCTACAAAACAAAGCCTATACTCACCTTATCCTAGGTCAGCTGCATTAGTGATGAGGAGAACACAGAAGATATCTCTCTCTTCTGTTATCAGTGTAACACAAAGATCAAAGGCATTCTGGACCAGGTTCTCAGATGTGGAAGGCAAAAATTATACAGGCTTATAGATTCATTTGAATCTCTACCCAGGCATAAGCTAAATTCCACATGGGAATTGTGTAAAATGAGCCAATGAGTAATGCTATTCAAAACCTCTACTGGCTTTCATTCTTGGGTGTGGCTGAGCTTGGAGGACACGTCATGGCACAGCTTTAGGAGTTTTAGGCATGCTCTGCTGTGGTCACTTGCTTTGAGTGCTCCAAATGACAGAGTGGCTGCTTGACCACTTTTTTGCGTGGTCTTGGAGAAATGAAAGGAAGACCAAAAGACCTGAGCTGCAGGTATTAAAATAGGTACATAGGACTGCAATAGGTGAGCACAAAGGAGACAATCTTCACAGTATTCTCTCATTTAAAGCAGTGTAATGCACACATCACAGAAATCTGTGAGCTATCTGTGAGCTATTTAAAATGTGTTACAGTTTATTATAATAGAAATAATACATCCGCTGTTCTTTGCCTATAACAATGTAACACAATGTAACTCTCAGCAGGAAGAACATTTTGCAGCTGCATTTTCCTTCTCTCCACCGCACCGGAAAGGTTTGAAAGGGGCCATAGGGGTCATTTCGATTACTTTCTGCAGTACCACAGCATCTGCCAAAAATGCATAAATGCAGGCAGTTCCTGGTAGGTGCAAATGAGGGCTCAGAGGGTTCATGTACAAACAAAAAAGAATACCCCAGCACTCCCAACCCAGCTGGTGCTGTTTGCTGTTTCCTTCCTATATAATGTACAAACAGTAATAAATTGCACAGCAGCAAAACAGGCGATTGAAAAAAAGGAAAGAGAGAACTGCTCCCAAGATTAGAGTCAATCATAAACTTTGCTTGCAGTCCCTTACAAACAGCCCTAAGTTTTTGCCTGCTTGCCTCCTTTGCAAACTCTACTGGTTTCTGGATTAAGAAGGGAAGGCAAGTGCAATCCTGATAGCAGATGTGGCAGCCATTGCCAAGTATGTTGGCCAATTTTGTGACTACTACTACTGTATTTTTGGGGCATCCCAATTTGGGGTTGGTCTGAAACCTGAAATCATTTTGACTGGTGGTCCACTTTAACATTTAAACCCTAAATTTCCATAACAATGACCAGCGTATGGTGTAATTTATCCTTCTGCCCCATAGTGTTATATGGAGGGATATGTTTGACAAACTCTGACAGCAACTGGTTGTTCACCTGGAATAAAGTCCTCATCCTCAACCTGATTATTATTGAAAAGTTTGACATGGAGGAAAGCAAGGTCATTGATATCCAAAAGCTTTTCTCTCTTTAGTTTATGCATCCTTTAAAGAGGACCAAAACCCAGCCTGGAGTCTATGAGTCTCCAGAGCAGGCATACTCGCTTCCCCAGGGGCACCCCAATCGGGGGTGCCCTGCAATGTGAAACCCCCCAGGTCACCTGAAAACTCAGCTTCATTCCTGGTCCAACGGCGCATGTGCAAGCAGCAGCCACATTCCAGTTATCCCTTTAGCAGGACGTGTGTCCTTACCAGGCATTTGTGGAGGGCCAGCACGGGTAGTGGGGGATGCGACCGCCGGCATGCTCGGATTCGCTTGCATTGATGAGCTTCTGGATGAAGGAGCTTTAGCGGATCCAAGCGATTGGACAAGGGACCGTGCATGCGTCATAGGACCAGGAAGAGGTGAGTTTGTTCAGGCAACCTGGGGGGTTTAACACAGCAGGGCACCCCTGATCTGGGTGCCCTGAGGGCAAGGACCAATGCCCAGGATAGTCAAAATCCTGGGTTTTGATCCACTTTAAACTATTTCTCTGTTTTGTTGGCCCATTTTGGTCCAGCCAAGAGTTAATCATTTGGCATCTACATTTCACTTTAGACTCGCTGGTCCTGACAATTCATTTATGAAGTCCTTCCTCCCACCGATCTATAGTGCTATCTTTGTGAATACCAGAGAATGGTGTCACCTCATGGCCACAGCTTGAAGCCTGCTGTTATATTCGGGAAAAGTTACGCCCCGACTAAAAGATGAAAGCCACAGATAGATTTCCTTTCAATCACCCCGAAGTGCCAGTTTAGAGACATGGAAGTCTATAAACACGAGAGCCCAGATTAAAAGATTAGCCGATGGATCTGTTATCAAGGCTGTTACTTGGACTCTTCAAATATCTAATGGCAATAAAACAAATACACACAGATGGGACAAAAAAACTGACCATAACTTGCCCGATTGTATTTCCAGCCATCTCTAATTACAGCAGCACAGAAGAATAAGAGATTTAAGGGCAGGTGATGGGATAGGAGAGAAACCTGTTTGACTCGAGCAGCACCGGATCCCTCACCATCAAGCGGCGATGTACATCAGCCTGACAGCTAATTAGGGCAGACATGAATTTCTCCAATGTAACAGATGTTCGCTAATCAGGCCAGATTCTGAGCCCTTGCGCCAGCAACATTTCATGCACAATTTAACTATCTAAAAGGAATAAACTACTTAATGCATTGTACTGGAGGCACAGCTGTTTCCCAATCAGAAAATTCGCTGTCAAAGATGTTCCCTTTAAAAATGACATGTTTTTATATAACTCTGATGGGGTGTTTATAATGTATTAATAGTTGTCAGCCAGTGCTGCTGTCACCGGCAAGAAATAAAATATTTCTGAAGGTATGTTAAAAAAAAAACAGACTCATTTCTATTCTGATATATAAAAAACCCATTCAGATCATTTAACTGTGGAACATAAAAGATGATTTCAAAGGCATAATTGTTTTTTCCCTCCAACTTTCAATGAATATATATTGTACGGTAGAAGCGAATAATAATAATAATAATAACAGGCATGGGAAAAAAAAGGATTCATAGATGAAGTCCAATGCCAATCCACATTTTTACTTTAGCCACTAATATAGTTAGCATAGTATAAGCATTGTTCTCTTTGCCCTTTGGTATCCCACCAAGAATATTTAGGCCCTTATTTATGAAGGAATAGCGTCAGGTAGCGACTGGTGAGCGGCCGGTAATGACGGGCCCCGCCACGAGAACGCCGGCTCCCCACCACAATCACACATTTATCAAGCCAATCCTGCTTAGCGACTGAGATAGCGCCATATAGCGTCTCATTCATCATTATTCCAGCCTCAGCCCACAGCGCCAGCGTCCGTCGTCTGACCTTGAACAGCGACAGGTATGACCTCTCGCTACCTGGCCTCTCCAATGCATTTCAATGGAACAATCTTTAAATATTCATAATTAATTGTTATGAATTTTTTTTTTTTTTTTAATGTGAAAAATTCTGTGACCACTTCTGCCATTTTAGATAATTTTTTTAAGGGAAAAAAAATTTTAAAAAAATTGTACAGAATTGATATTACAGGTCTGATATTAATGTATTCATATTACAAAATTATTTAAAAAACTTGTTTTTTTTGGTTTCCAAAAATATGGTTGTTTGGGGGTTAAAAAACTACTTTTAACCCATCGCCGCCAGCGCTCTGGGGTTTAAACATGCATTTTACAGCGCGAGAATTTTTTGAGCGTGATTTTTTAATGAATATGGTGGGAGCCGGTCGCTAGGGCCAGTCGCTATCATGCGCTCCCATACAGCGCGGAACCTGTCAAATAGCGACTCCTCACCCAATATTCAACATTACGGCAAACCGACTGAGTCGCTATCAACTACCGAACAACGGCCAAGCACAGCGACTACTAGCGGGCGCTCTGAAAATGCCGCTACTGTCGCTACCTGCCGCTATTAATGAATCGGCCTCCCCGCCTCACTTCCTGTAGCCCCAGAATTAATGCTGACCTATATCTACAATCCCATTCCAACTTTCCAACACCGGTTACCTTCATGAATGAAAAACTACTTAGGTATCTGCTTCTTTGGCCTAGATTGCTATTGTTCTCCCATCCTTTTCCCCTACCCCCATGTTGACTAATCAAGCCATTTAAGATAAAAACACCTATTAGGGTCTTATTTATGATGTGCGCCATTTTGCATATTTTTTTGTGGTTATAGCGCCAGTTCGAGAGCACCGACATTTTCGTTTTATCTGGTGCTGTGCTAGGTATTGGCCGGCCTATGTCAGCGCCTGTTGGACCCGATGGCTGATTATCCCAGTTCAAGTGTACTCCACTTTGGACAGCCATTTTTCTGCTGCTCAACAGCATATTTATGATTTTTTCCCACCTTGAGATCTTTGGCGTTTCATCATTGCAGTTACAAGAAGTGTCCTCTGCTGGGGACAAAGGGGACAAACCTTACAGTGCATTTAGGTTGTATTTTAGTTGTTGTTGTCCAAATTACAGTTACGCAAAAGTAGCCATGAAAATCAGTTATAATAACTTCAAAAAAACATTTTGTGACATCTAGGTCCTATGATTCAAGGCTCTTAGTTTACATAGAAAAAAATAAGGTCCTTAATGGGTTAACTGATTAAGCAACAATGTTAATTAAATAATACATTAAAGTCGCTGTCCAGGTATTTGCTAACATTCTCCTACCTGTGTAAAATGAGCCATTTCAAAGTATCTCTAAATCTTGGATTATATGAAAATACCTTATGCATTCATGGCTGAGATGGAAAAGGCCACAGCTATATGAGTCCTGAGCATACTCTATTGTGGTCAGGGCCAGCTGCAGGACCATTGTGGCTTGCCATGCTTGCTTAATCTGAGAGGTCCAATGGACAGAGTTGCTGTATAACCACTTTTTTGTGTGGTCACGGAGAAATTCATTTTAAAGGAGGAAAAACTTTGGAGCCCTGCTACTGCTTCTACCTGGTGCAGGAAATGGAGGACAGGTTCATGGGTCAAGCATTAGGCTCGCTTCTTGCTGCTCGCTGCCTCATTATTGCCGTTGCCTGAACTGTCCTTTTAAACAATATAATTAAATAATCTTATTAACTCATTCAACAGCTATCAGATAAAACAAGATATAGATATGCATGAGAATTTATACGTCACTAAGGGGTTACATTTATTGATATTGTCACCACACACACCTTGACTGGGGGACAGGTGAGAAGTTCCCTGTTGGATCAAACATCATCAATGATATAGCTGCAAGCTACAACCAGGATGTTCGGCGGAGCCTGGAGTCTCTTAACCAGGAACAAGTCTATGCATTGTGCGTCCTCCCTTATGAGTCTAAAACTGGCTGACCAATGGTTCCATTTTATATACACTCAAAGAGGTCGATTCAGCACCAGGTGTGAAAAGTGCAATATGGAGTAAAATAAAAAGAAGTGAATGTTTTTCATCCAGTGCTGAATCCACCCCTAGGGACTAAGAGGCTAATTTACTACTAACGTCAGGTATTGCCAGATGAGCGTCTGTATAGCGGCTCTTAGAGCGACCGCTAGTAGTCTGGAGGAAAAAAGGCAGAGGGAGGACATGATTGAGACCTTTAAATATGTAAAATATTTGATTGAATAAGGTTCAGAAGTGAAGTGTTTTTAAAAAGAAACTTAATGATAGAACAAGAGGGCCCAACCTGAAGCTAGTCGGAAGAAAGATCAGGAGCAATGCTAAAAAATATTATCTTACAGAAAGAGTAGTAGATGCTTGGAACAAACTTCCAGCAGAGGTAGTTGAAAAATCAACAGTCACTGAATTTAAACATGTCTGGGATAAGCACACATCTATCCTAAGGTAAAGAGAACATACAGTTACACATAAGGGCAGACTAGATGGACCGTATGCTGTCCTTCTGCCGTCAACCTTCTATGTTTCTATGTTTCCCTGGTCACCTCCAAGGCACTCCCCTGCCTCCATTCACATGGGAACAGGCTCTCCTGTGGGAGAGCGGGGCTCACCAGCTGATGGGTTAATGATCTTGGCACAGAAAAGCTGGCCTGGCAACCCAGACAGCAGAACCATGCCTTTAAAATTGTTAACTCCAGGTGTCCTTGAAGAGCTACAATCTTTTTGCACTTAAGTATTTAGCTGGAGACCTAATCATATTTCATTAGGAGGCTGATTCATTACTAACGCCAGGTATCGGCAGATGAGCGTCTGTATAGCGGTACTTAGAGCGACCGCTAGTAGACGCTGTAATCGGATATCAGGCACTGTAACAGAGCGTCTCAGTCACTGTAGTAACCCGTCCGGCATTGATATGTATGTATGTTGGGCGCTCTAACACCAGTACGCGAGTAGCGCTGCATGGAGTTAGCGCCAGTTCAGTGCGACCGGCACTCGGCGCTCCACACCATACACCATACATCAAAAAAGTACTCACACACAGCGCTCTAAATCTGGTCGCTATAGCATAGAGCGCCAGACGCTGTGTGATTAAAGTCTGTTTTTGAACACATATCCACCAGTAACAAAGCGAAAACACATGGAGTGACATTGTTTTAACACTGTGACAATAACACTTTAGTGCCAGACCTGTAAATGCAATTCTGCAGAAAAATATTAAAAGTCAAAAACGTTTCTTAAATTGTTTGTTTGCAGCCAGTAGAGGTCGCACAATGATTTTGAAAAAATTGAGAAACACGCTATTTATACACAACTAATAAAAGCCCATTGAAATGTATGGGAGAGCGCTACAGAGCGACAGGTACTACATGGTGCTCTGGAACCTCGAGCGCTGGCGCTATACACTGAGCCGCCTGGATTAATAAATGCGAAGCTACATGACGCTGTTAGAGTCGCTCACCAGATTCGCTTTCATAAATGTGGTTTTGCGTACAGCGCCCGACATTCACCAGACACTCATTGTCGCTACGAGGCACTACCTGGCGCTATCCTTTCTTTAAAAAAAACCTAAATAACTCCTCTGTACCCCAAGAAAGATGGAAGCAACACATATGTGCAAGATCACAAAAAGGGGAAAGCTCACAAATTTCAGTTAAATTGGGGAGCGCCGTCACAGCTGTTGCAGAGACTTGCTCTAATCTGACGACTGAAGATTATATGGAAGTGACATCAGTCGGGGCCCGGCTTTATTTGGGAGCGTTGGGTTACTGGCAATCTCTTTACACAGGTGCCTGCAGGTGTCTTTTCCCAAACATAATGTGCTGAGACTGCCTTTATCAGGTTGCACTGAAACCAAGGAAGGGCCTGCTAACAATAAAGCCCCGGCACGCAAAACGCTTTGACATGAATACAAAAGAAATGAAGTAAATAACAGGAGAGATGCTACTGACCTGGAAAGGGCAATCATACAAAAATATGTTTATCGATTTATACTGGTAAAGAAATAATTGGTTGCCATCAATCATTTCTCAAAACAGATGCAAATTTATTAGAAAATGATCCTTTTCACTATTCTACATTTCACTCAACTGGAACGTTATCAGATGCAGCTACTCATACAGCAAAGCTGATTCACTACTAGCGCCAGGTGTCGGCAGATGAGAGTCTGTATAGTGGCGTATAGAGTGACGCTGTAAGTCGGTATTGGGCGCTGTAACAGAGCCTCAGTCGCTCTAGTAACCTGGCTGGCATTGATGAATGTGTTATATGTTGGGCGCTGTAACAACCAGTACAGAGCTGCAGGGAGAGAAAGGTAGTGCCAGCTCAGTGCGACCGACTCTCAGCGACTCACACCATACTTATCAAAAAACTACACACACACAGCATCGGCACTATAAATCTGGACGCTATAGCATAGAGCTCCAACGCTGTGTGATTAAAGTCTGTTTTGAACATATATCCACCAGTAACAAAGCGAAAAACACATGGAATTACATAGTTGTAACATTGTGACATTACACTTTAGTGCCAGACCTGTAATGACAATTCTGCATAAAAAGTCCAAAAAGTTTGTAAAAGTGCTTGTTTGCAGCCAGGAGAGATCACACAATGATTTGAGCAAAAAATAAATAAAAAATTGTCAAACACGCTGTTTAAACACTAGCAAATGAATGGCCATTGAAATGTATGGGAGTTATGTCCTGAGGAAGTGACGCTGGTGACGTCACGCAACGCGTAGACGCAGGGGCAGTGGGCTGGTGGTCGTTCCTTTGTGTAAGTGATTTCCTTTATCTTTGGGGATTTGTATTTCATTGCCCCTCCCGGCTGGTTCTTGTATTAGGTGTTTACATACTTATATGGCTAGGTTAGGTTTTAGGTTTATTAGGGTTGCACTTTGATTAATGTTGGAATAATGTATACACGATTGTTTGTTAAATAATGACTATTGATATGCACTAGAGCACTTTATTTTTAGGACCAGCCAGTTAGTATCTATTATGTAATATTTACTATATGTATTTGACCATCCACCTTCCCCCTGCCCCTTGATTGTGGGTTTTCACCCCTTCCTTATTGACAATGTTTTGTCTTGAATGTTTTTTAATTAGTCTGTAGTGTATGTAGTTACTGTGACGCTGTTTTCTACAAATAAAAATATTTTTTATTATAAAATAATCAGTAGTGGTGCCATATATTTTAGGGGTTTTTGGAAGGAGTGGGACCTTCCTTTGTTTTCTTTTTGAAATGTATGGGAGAGCGACAGTGAGCAAAAGGTAATACCTGGTGCTCTGGAAGCTAGAGCGCTGGCGCTATGCGCTGAGCCGCCTGTAATAATACATCGGACGCTACGCGGCGCTGTTAGAGGCGCTCACCAGATTCGCTTTCATAAATGTTGCTGCCTGTCGCTACAAGGCACTACCTGGCGCTATTCCTTCTTAAATAACCCCCCTTGTCTGCTGTTGTAGTCCCTCTGCTCTACTCAGTAAGCAATCGGGCATCCTGTTTTTTCCCTGCAAAAGGTAAAGGAAGTCTCATATCAGACAGAAGTCCATGCTCATGTGTCGCCCCCATACTTCACAGGACCACCCACAGGCATCGGGGGGGTGCTAGGTGGGTGCACACATGCTGCCAGCACATTTACCCAGCGAACCTGAATGGTTACTGACCAAGTTATGAGCCTATTTCTGGGCTTCCTTTTAATTTTTGCGCTTTGGGATTGATTTTGAGGTGCAATTGTTGGGGGGTGTTTGGTTGGACCTGATCAGTGACTGGCTTAGCTGTGATCAAGCCACCAGCAGTGGAGCCCAAAAATATGGGTATTTTGCCTATTCTTCTATATTCTTTAATCTTTGGATGGGATGGTATCCCATATCAGGATGCCCTTGGGGTGGCGATTAAAAAATGACTGGCGGTCCACTAAAAGGTTGGACATGTTAAGAATTCTGAGACACAGATCTGAGCACAGCACAGCTTCTAAAAGTGGACCAAATGCCAGGATTTTAACTATCCTGGGTTTTGGTCCTTGCCCCCGGGGCGCCCTGATCAGGGATGCCATGCTGTGTGAAACCCCCCAGGACACCCGATCTCACTCACCCTTCCCGGTCCTACAGTGCATGTGCAGCCCTCTCATCCAATCAGTACGCTCAGATCGGCTCCCCCCCTTTGTCTAATAGCTTGTCTAAGACAAGCAGATCCGAGCGAGCTGGTGGCGGCATCCCCCGCTATCCTCTAACAGGGAGTGTGCCGGCCATTCACAAGTGCCTGGTGCATAGGGGATAGTGGGGATGTGGCCGCAGCTCACGCATGCACCGTTGGATGGGGAAAGAAGGTGAGTTTTCGGGCGTCCTTGGGGGTTTCACACAGCGGGGCATCATCATTCTGGATGGAAGGGAATTCAGCGGCCCTGGAATCTTACACATTTCAGGACCATTGGGGTCCACTTTAAAGCAGGAAAAACATGCAGCGAGTACACATGTACACAGGAAAGACAGACGTGTCATGTGACTGTCATGTGACAGCATTGTGTTCGGCCTGGTGTTGTTTTCAGGGTAAGGATTATGGATGGTGGAATGTTAGCGCTGTATTTCACATGAAATGCATTTATGTTAATGAGTTTTGGTTGTTTTGAGGAAACTTTGCCACAACAGAAATCTGTCACTATTTCTAGATATATAAATGGACGGCTGTAGGTCAACCAGGCCGCAGAACTATCCACCAACTCCAAATGCATCTAGACGTGTACATATCTGAAATATGAATCTTTTAATTACTTATGACTCTCTCCTTGAATTAAAATATGGCCGCCTAGGCGAATTAGGACGCAGCCAATGTCATGATGTTTGAGGAGGTCAAATTAACTGAATGTATTGACAAATGTAAGATGTGACCTGCATTGGCTTTTTTCAAATTTTGAAGGATATGAAAATGACACTTGTGCCATTAATTGAGAACTGGCTATGTTTAAAGGCTCAAACACTGAGAGGCCGATTCATTAATAGCAGCAGGTAGCGACAGCTGAGCGACTGTAGCGGAGTCACTATTTGACAGGTTCCGCACTGTATGGGAGCGCATGATAGCGACTGGCCCTAGCGACCGGCTCCCACCATATTCATTAAAAAATCACGCTCAAAAAATTCTCGCGCTGTAAAATGCATGTTTAAACCCCAGAGCGCTGGCGGCGATGGGTTAAAAGTAGTTTTTTAACCCCCAACCATATTTTTGGAAACCAAAAAAAACAAGTTTTTTAAATAATTTAGTAATATGAATACATTAATATCAGACCTATAATATGAATTCTGTACAATTTTTTTCCCTTAAAAATGGCAGAAGTGGTCACAGAATTTTTCACATTAGAAAAAAAAAAATAATTAAAAACTTAATTATTAATATTTAAAGATTGTTCCATTGAAATGCATTGGAGAGCGCCAGGTAGCGAGAGGTCATACCTGTCGCTGTTCAAGTTCGGACGCTGGCACTGTGGGCTGAGGCTGGATTAATGATGAATGAGTCGCTATATGGCGCTATCTCAGTCGCTAAGCAGGATTGGCTTGATAAATGTGTGATTGTGGTGGGGAGCCGGCGTTCTCGTGCCGGGGCCCGTCATTACCGGGCGCTCACCAGTCGCTACCTGTCGCTATTCCTTCATAAATAAGGGCCTGAGTTTCCACAATACTGTAAGTACTAGGAAGGATTTAGTAAGGACTCATAGTTTAAACAGTGCTAGAGAGGGTATTTAGCCCATGGGAGGTTTACCCCCATAGAGAAGTTTTAGAGGCTGATTCACTTCTAACGCCAGGTATCGGAATATGAGCGTCTGTATAGCGGCGCTTTAACGACCACTAGTAAACTCTGTAAGCGGGTATTGAGCGCTGTAACAGAACGCCTCAGTCACTTTAGTTACCTGGCCTGCATTGATGAATGTGATGTATGTTGAGTGCTCTAGTAACTTCAGTACAGGGCTGTAGCGAGCAAAAGGTAGCGCCAGCTCAGTGCGACCGACTCTTGGAGCTCCACACCACACTTATCAAAAAATGTACACACACAGCGTCGGTGCTCTAAATCTGGTCGCTATAGCATAGAGCGCCAGACGCCATGTGATTAAAGTCTGTTTTTGAACACATATTCACCAGTAACAAAGCGAAAACACATGGAATGACATTGTTTTAACACTGGGACAATAACACTTTAGTGCCAGACCTGTAATGACAATTCTGCAGAAAAATATAAAAAGTCCAAAAGAGTTTCTGTAAGTGTTGGTTTGCAGCCAGGAGAGGTCACACAATGATTTGAGCAAAAAAAAATAAAAAAAATTGTCAAACACACTGTTTAAACACAAGCAAATGAACGGCCATTGAAATGTATGGGAGAGCGACAGGTAGTGACAGGTAATACCTGGGGCTCTGGAAGCTAGAGCGCAGGCGCTATACACTGAGCCGCCTGTAAAAACATATCGGACGCTACATGGCACTCACCAGATTCGCTTTGATAAATTTGGTTTTGCGTACAGCGCCCGGTGTTCACCAGATGCTGCCTGCCGCTACGAGGCACTACCTGGCGCTATCCCTTCTTAAATAACCCCCTTAGTCAGAAGCAGCTTAGACATGGAAGTCACTTAATTTAGTTATAGTTTGGAACAGAGATAGTTAACTATCCAAGCTTGTGTCTAGACTACAGTTCAATATAAGTAGGTGTCTGGCTAGAACCAGATTGGTTATTCTGTTAGGAGAACTAGAGAGGGTGTGTTCACCACAGAGAACTGAGCAGCCAGAAGCTGTTGGAGAACCAGATCCAAGATCTAGGGCAGGAAGCAACTCCAGAGGATCTAAAGAGGAATCGTAAGGTCCAGGTGTCATCCATAAGGTACTGGGCATGACTGCTACCTCTGGGAGTCTGTGAGAGCTGTTGGAAATGAAGGAAATTACTCTGTAACTGCTAAAGCAAATTTGTTTTAGGATGTGCTTTAAAACTAGGGAACGACCCTAAAGTAACCTGGACCTACCAAGAGATTAGTCTGATACTTTGTGCTTTCTCCAGCTGAGTGTGTGGGAGAGTCTGATTGCACCCAGTTTCCCAAGGTTATACAAAGGACACCTTAAAACAGAACAAAACCCAGGATTTTGTTCTGTACCCCCCCTCCCAATTTGGGATACCCCACTTTGTAAATCCCTGCAGTTAGCCCCTAAAAATTCCAACACTTCAACGGTACATGCGTGGGCACTCGTCTCATAAAATCCCAACTTCCCACACTCCAACGATGCATGCCTGGGCTCTCATCCAATGAGAACCGCCCACCGTGACTACACCATTCGGCAGGCGACTCCCATTGAAATGAATGAGGAGCGTGCGCAGCCGCATCCCCCGTATCCCTAGCGGCATGCAGGGTATGCAGCAGCACGTGCTTCCCATTCAAAACAATGTGAGCCACCTGACGAATTAGATAGTCATGACAGGTGGCTCTCATTGGATGAGCCTATGCATGCGCCGCTGGAGCCAGGGAAGGTAAATGATTGCAAGAGTTCTGGGGGGTTTCACATAGCGGGCCATCCCGGTTTGCGATGCCCAAGGGGCAAGCCCGTGATCGCCTGGAATCTTTTAGATTTGTTCAGGGTTTTGTTTTGGGTTTTGTTCAGGGTTTTGTTTTGGGTTTTGTTCAGCTTTTATGCCCAAAAAAAACAACCGACACCCCAGTAACAACAGCTGGGGTAACACATGCAACATGTATTGCATCCTCTGATCAAATATGCTTTTTCTAAAACCTTTCAGCTGCTATGAATCCTCCCCAGCACTATTTGTTTTATGTCCTGTACAAAGGCAGTTTGGGATTACTACAATGGGAAGAAATCTTATGCATTTACCTTAACCACCAATTGCAATTGGAGTATGTTAAAGTGGACCAAAAGTGAAAAAAAAGAAAGTATAGTAAACTGCTCCCCTAAAGCCCCCCTCTGGCAAAAACTACTTGACAGGGCTTAAACCGGACCTTCACCCTAAATAGGAACCTATCTTATATGTTTTCCCCATCTTGTACATACACATTGCCCACATTAAAAATCCTCCTACCTGCATCTATTTCATTTTCTGAGACTTTAAACATCCAAGATGGTGGCCCATGGAGGTGCAGGCTGCCTGCAAACAGAAAGTGTCTTTTGACTGTGCAGCTCTGCATTCTGGGACTGCTGACCTTTTCCTGACCCCAGCTCTGCTCTGTTTGTGGAAAATACAGCTATAACCCCGCTCCCCTGCACTTTTGACCTCTCTCCTCAGTATGTGATGCTACTGAGCCAAGATGGCGGCACCCGTATCCTAGAGTGCTGAACAGAGTTGCAGGACAGTGAGGGAAAAAATAAAAAGTAAACGACTAAAAATGTTAAATATATTTATTGTAGATGCTGGGGAATAGTTTTTCAAGGGTTTGAGCTTTTCATTAAATGATGCTGAAGGTCCGCTTTAACTCCATGCAGATGTTCCGGCATAACAGCCAATTCTTTGCTGCAGAACTGCATGGGAGCGGCCATCTTGTCACACACATAAGTATGAGGGGAGAGCTGTGCCAGCAGCAGCCCACACCAAACAGAGAGATAAACACCTCAGAAACATGGGCAGCTTGTGTATTATGGCCCTTATTCATCAAGTGATAGCGTCAGACAGTGCCTCAATAGCGCCAGGTATCGTCAGCTATCAGCAGCTACCGACTCCAGAACGCCATGCTGCGAACACAATCACGCATTTATCACGCTAAATGAGGCTAGTGCCGGCGAAAGCGTCACCTAGCGCTGGATTCATCATGTAGCTGACTTCAGCGAATAGTGCCGCTGCTAACCCCCTCACAGCGCCAGGTCAGACCTTTCGCTATCTGGCGCTCTCCCATACATTTCTATGGCAGACACTGCAATGTTTTTTTTTTTGTGGGTTTTGTGGGGTTTTTTTTTGTCAAATATGAAACACAGGTTGTTTAGGATATGTCTGATGAATCTGTTGTTTTTGGTTATTTTTTGTTGAAAGATGTAATTTTTCTTCTGGAATGTTGTGAGTCAAATGTAAAATGCATCTCCTCCCACAAAACACATTAGCCTCAAATTAGCTTGCTTTCACAACACCCATGGCTTGGAAAGCTATTTTTTAGTCAGTCATGGTTGGCGCTCACGTTCGCTCATTGAAACTTTCAGCGCCCATGCTATTCTGCAGCCCTGTCCTTGTTGAATCTGTGGTGGTCAGTGTTTGTGCAGTCGCTGTTGTGATTCGCTATGTGGCGGCGCTAGCGGCGCTGTGCTGTTCATACATGTGCGTTTCTGCATTTTTTCCTGAATTCACTTGCAGCGACCCCAGTCGTTCTTAATGAATACACTGTAGTTCAGAGCGTGCATATGTCCACATTCTGCAGGATTTTTTCAGGCGTACAAGCTCATAACAACCCGTTATGCATTCTCCTGTGTCCCACATTATCATGTTGTTGTATAGTTATATTGTGTTCTTATTTTATTTAGGAATCAGATTTTAATTTGTAAGCAACCAGATCTGTTTTTGCTCTGACCTATGCATTACAGGATATTGAACACCCAGCTAAATCAAGCTAATAATTAATTGCGTCTTGGCCAATAGCTTGTTTTAATGCCTAAATCTACTAATAGCGCAACTTTGCTTGCACGTAGCTTCTTCCTAGTGCGCGGAGCGTTTTTTTTTTGGTTAGCTTTCGTCATATCCACTTCCGGTTTCCTCCTTTGCGTTTTCACCATGATGCCCAGGCGACGTATCCTGCGCCTCCCCAGCTCCTCCTCTGACTCTGCCCCCACAGGCGGACTCGGGGGAGTCATCGGGGGAGGGTCCCTCTGGTGTTTCCTATTTAGAGGACCCAGGGGAGGAAGAGGATGACGCTCCAGAGGAGTGTGCTGCTGGGGGGCTGGCAGGATCTAGCCTCAGCTCCTCACACTCTGACTCTGAGGAGTCTCACCAGCCAAGGGGCCACTCTCAAGTGGGGAGTCCAAGTGGGGTGGAAGTTGTGGACTTTCCAACACTCCTTGAAGGAGCAGGGAGTGAGAGGGAGGAGGGTGGCCCTTTGGGTGGGGGATCTTCGGATCAGAGTGTGAGGAGCCGAGGCTCCACGCCTCCTCCTCAGAGCCCTCCCTGGGCTTCAAGTGGCAGCTCATCCCCTGGTGTGTGCCAATTTAGTCAGTGTTAGTCTGTGACAGGTTCCATATGGCCATTTGTACTTAGCCCTTGCCATTCCTCTATAATTTGCAGCGCATCATATAGCCGGCACCTCCAGGAGCTTTGCCTTCTCCACGGGCATAGTCGTGGTAAGTGTTTGTTGTTATCCCTCACATTCCCTATGTTATGACATTCCTTAAAGTGGACCCACACCCATTGGTGATTGGCCCGGGAATTAATAAGCTTCACTGGCCAATCACCTGCCTCACCGCGGGCCCCCCCAAAGCACACAAACTTCTTACCTCATTGGGGGTGGCGGAAGCCACCGCCACCTCCTCACGCGTGCACCTCTAGATGTGCATGCGCCCGCGCTGTCCGTTTGGGAATGGCCTGCGCGGGCGCGTGCCCTGTAAGAGTGACGCGCAGGAGGCTGCGGCGGACGGGCTCTCTCTCCGATCGGGGTGCCCCGCCAAAGTGGACCAAAACCCAGGATAGTCAAAATCCAGGGTGTTGGTCCACTTTAAACATACACATGTTTCCTGGTCCATAGTACACGATGGTTTTCAAATTTACATTAACATCACAAACACCACTACAGTGCAATCCAACTGCCACCCACCCCTATGTTTCAGGCCACACCATGATGGCGGCTAGCAAATGTGTTATTTTTGTAAGCTGTTCCGGATAACACATGTTGCACACTAGTAAGATTCGACACTCAACTGAAAATTAGGCCTTACCATTGCACTGTAAAGGTCATTGGCACATTATCTTGATGTGTCCATGTTGCACACATAAATAATTTACATTAACTCATGGACCAGTAAATATGCTAATGTTGGACAACATGTGTGTAACCATGCAAGCATTTTTTTGACACACTCCCTAAACAGATGGATGTCAAATCGTCATGTGTCATTGCCAAACTAAATTTTGGTTTCTCTTTTGCTTTCTCCTGACAGATGTTGCCACGCAGACGGAGCCGGTCACCATCCTCCCCACCCCAGCTCCCGGGACGGCCAGCAGCATGGGCCCCAGCCACAGCTGCGATGGTGAGTACATCCCACTTCATATGGCTAAAGACTTGGGAGCCCTATGTCTTATTGTAAATTCTGGAGACATTTACAATGTACCTATGTATTTTCTAAGCACACATCTAGGTTACATGTGTTTGGCCAACAATCCTAAATGCATGTCTGCATGCTTGATTGTTGGCTCACATTCTTGTTTTTGCCACATAGTGTCAAATTGTGGTTTGTCCCAAACCAAATTGGCCTGCTAAGGTGGTGACCTCTAATATACTTGGCCCAAGCATTTTAATCGTTAGGACTTAGGCCCCGATGTTTGGCTGTAACTAACCCAAGAAATGTCCACACTGGGACTTATACCTTAATTTATTCCCAAGAGTTCAGAGTAAATGTATGTTTGGGATGTTGGAGCCACATTTAAGGCAGCCACTAGTACACAGCCACTAGTAACACATAAGGGCACAGTGGCACGCAATGTGAATGTGTGTGTCAGCTAATTTGAGGCAATTACATTACATTGCTACATCTGTGTATGTTGAGATCACATTCTATGTTTTTAATATTTTTTTTTTATACTCTCTACAGCTTGTGAAAACCAACATCGCAGACTGTGGCAGTCGATCCGGCGTCTTCGCCTTATGCTGCTGGCCTTGAAGAGGCGTCGTTAGGGTGGGGGGGATGGTTTTTGCCGCTGTGCGGCGTAATGTTGGCCCTGTTGGCCGCCTTGAGGGCTAATAAATATTTTGTATTTTTATAATTACAGTGTGTTGTGCCTTGTCAAGCATAGTTTAAGTGTCTAGCAACCCATTAGTTTGTAAATGTTGGTGTACCTTTGTAGCCATTTAATGTGTAAACCATAGTAAGATATGGTCACCAATGTGTGTCATACATTTCTGGCTACATGTACATCTCTAGATCGAGAGACTCATCCCTGACTGTGTTGTTAGCTATGTCAATGAAAAAACATGATTCGGAGGTGGGTTACTGAAATTTTATCACCAAAATTAAACATAAATCAATATTCTTGGCTTGGTGGCCTTGGAGGTTGTGATTCATTGCTAGGGGTGGTGTTGGGGGCCAACAGTGCAGTAAAAAAAATAGACTGCTGTTGTATCAGCTGATGCATCAACAACAAAGTTTAGTCCTGGCGCTGGACAGCTTGCTCCATGGCATGTGCCATTCTTTCTTGGGCGCTGCTGTTTTGTGCTTGGAGCTGATTTTGTACGTCCTGGAGCTGGCGCTGCAGGTCTTCAATTTGTTGCCGATACACCAGCACCTGATTTTCCAACGCCGCAATGCGCTCATTAGTTCACGCAGCTGTTGGCGACTGTAGTCCTCCAGCATCCGGACCCCTAGCTCGTAAAATTCAGCACTGGTGGGTGCCACACCTCCTCTTCTTGTGTGTTCGGCTTAAAAAACCAAAATAACAGATTGGAGTGAAGCTGAAACAATGCAGGTATGCCCCTTCCAATCATTTACCCAAAGTGTAACTATCAAACTTACCCTTGATTGAGCCTCTGTAGCTTGGCCACATGGCACTTGGGAAGAGGTCCCAGCTTGGGGTTCCGGTATGGCCTCCTGCCAAAACACAAAACAAATAACATGTTACATGGTGGTTCCTGGACTACCCACTAACATGTCAATGTGGTTATTGTTCCCCCAAATAAGCCATGTTACCTCAGTGCCGTCCGGCCGAAGTAGTTCTGGGGTCTGGCTGCCAGAAAGGGGCAAATCCACATCTGAGAGATGGGGCAAGCTGGCATATGCTAAACAGGAAAGTCATGTTAGTTGGTCATTGGACAAAACTCAAATTTAATATGGATAGACTATCGAGGCCATACCTCGACAAAGTGGCAGATTACACAAGAGCCAAAAGGGATCTTGTAAACTCAGATTGCTCACATGTATGTAAGAGGAAGATTAGCCAATAATTGGGAAAAACACTAACAGACACATTGCTCTAATTACACATACCCGCCATCTCCCAGATGTCCTGAGTTCGGCCCTCACTCGAGCTTTGCCCTTGAAAATACATGTTTAAACACAAGTTGGACTAATAAATTAAAAAAAAAGGTTTGCAAACATCCTTACTAGATAATCAAGCCAAACCAGCTTACCCTCATCTCTAGCAGCCTCACGGTGAAGGGCCCTTTCCGGACAGCCACTTTCTATATTCCGGCCAACTAAAATACACAATGAATGTCTCAAAATATTCATAACACTACTCTGGTGAATGTTTTTCTTTTAATAGACCAAAAAATGCATTGCAATCACTCTAAACAGTTTACTAATGAGCCTGGGGATGGCAAATCCACTAAAAATAGCCATCTTCAAGTTGACATAGCAAACATGTCGATTCTTACACTAACCAAATAGAACCAGTGTAACATAAACCGCATAAAGGATACAGTGTTTTGGCCAATACACACCCACAGGGTCCTGTTGACCTGCTACATAGGAAGTGGTGTCCAAAGATGAAGCAGTGACTTGGCCTACAAAGAAAAAACAGGAATAAAAGACATGCACTTGTGTTAAAGTGGAAAAAGCAAGGTTGACACATGCACTTACCGGCATCCAAAGAGTAGCTTGGCTCTGGAGGAGATGCTGTTGGCAATGGCGGTGCAGCTAGGCAAAATCAAAGAAAAAAATGTAGCCATTGGTAATGTGCGGCACAAAATAAACCATGAATTAAGGTGTGTGTGAGCAGCTCAATCACTATGCAGATATATGCCCACACATCTCTGGCTTCCCACATAGCTACACATGTTAGGGCCTTGTTAGTTAGTTGCTGAGAGGGTTAAAGTGGGCGTGAAATTAGTCACCAGGACCATATTAGTACTCCTCAAAAGTGGTACAAGCTATTGTTTGAGGTGCTCCCACACCCATTTTGTACAAAAAAAAAACAAGGCCATAAATTATTGATAAATACCTTCAATGGAAGACTGGGTTAGGCTTGAGGTTGGTTGAAGGGCAGGATTTGGGGTGTCCTCCTCAGCCAAATCCTGGACATCACCATGTGCACCTATGCAGAAAGCAACAGACAGGAAAGGAAAACATTTATGAGGTATAATGTACTACTTCACATGTCCTACTGTTAGTTGGCCAGAAAGAGACAAAGCAAATCACATACATTAACATTACCAGTCAAATATATGCACAAAATATGTACCTTCAGTCCAACCTATGGTGTCATCCCCAGCATCAACACCCTGCAGCCGAACGAGGGGAATTTTGCACTTCAGCATCTCCTCATATGGCCTGTAGGTACTCTTTGGACCCTGGATGGTCCCACTCTCCACCTCAAGATCATGCTGCATCTTTTGCATAAGGGCCCTTTTCAAAGTGTAGAAGCGTTTCTTGCAGGATGTGCCACTACGTGGGTATTGAGCACTGCTAGTAAGCTCTTCACCAATGGCATCCCACATTTGCTCCTTTCTTGCTTGCCTATAGACTGGCTTTGGGAGCCAAATATTAGCTCCCATTTGGCCAGGGTAAGACGCACAAGAGTATTGTTATCCGCCAAATTAAATTCTGGCTCCCTCTTGGCAAATGAGCGGCTGGCCTTGGGTGCAGGCTCACCTTGGGCCTGGGCCCTTTTCCTTAAGGGAGGTCTACGCACAGCACCCAACACACGCCTACTTGGGCCAGCTGTAGCGGGCAATGTCCAGAATTTGGCTCCATCCTCTAGCTGCACACACACACCACTAGACAACACACAAGCACGCATACAGACTACAGAATGGCATTACCCTCTTTAGGGGGTGTGCAGGTTTTATGTGCTCTAACAACCAATCACAAACAGGTCCACTTAATTGATTCACACATACTGGGCAGGTGCTTGTAGCAACACCTCCACTGCACTGACTGAACCATGTGTGGTAGACAATTAACTAATTACAGAGCTCATTAACCAAACCACACACAACCAAAGACAACAATGTACTCAGGTAGATGAAACACTTGTGAAATGTGTCTCTACAAACGGCTATTTAAATTAAGAGCAGCTTACCTTTCATTGGTCCACCACTGAATGGTCAGGTATGTCCGCTACAACACGCAAGTATCTGCGCACGTACGCTAGTAGCGCTACTAGCGTACGCATGCGCAATCCGTTTCTCGCACACCTGGGTCAGCTAATTGCAGACAGGAAATAGCAGAGCAACGCAAAAGGCGGCGAAGCGGACCTGTCCTTTTCCCAAGTTAAGTATAAATGGCTGGATTTGACAACCTTCTGGTATTGTTACACTGTGGCAAAGGCTGTGGTGTGGTGGTTTGGTCCCTTTGTCCCTTAGCTCATTTTTGTGTCTTGCTGGGTTTGGTCCTCACTCTCTGTGGCTTGTTGGTTGATTTCTGACATCAGTGCTGTTTCTTTAGGAGATTGATTTTGTTGGCATATGCAAATATTGTGTAGCATAAAGCAAGTGCTTGATTTTGGGGCCTTTTGTGGGCTGTGCAGCAACTCCCCTCTTGGTTGTGCCTAACTTAGAAAGCAAACTTTCAGCAGTCTGGTGGTTCAGACCACTATACTTCTGGTTTTGTGGGGAGCTGCATTGTAGTGAGTGTGTGAGGAGTGTGCTTGCTTGTGTGTGTGGTGTGTTTGTGGTTTTTTTTTTGGTTTTGCTTCTTTTGCATATCTGTTCAGTGAGTGTGAGATGGATAAGAGGGTGATGTATGGGTTATGGGTGCAGGAATGTGCGAGAATGCTGGAAGAACAGGAGGCCAGGGAGGAGGGTGCTGTGAGGCTTAGGGCACCCCGATCCTTTGGCATCCGTCTTTCAGTGTGGGATTTAAGTGACGAGCAGATCAGGAGCCACTTCCGTCTGAATCGTGCAGCACTACAGTCCCTATATGATCAGATTAAGACCAAAATCGAGCCATCCACCAAACGCACCCAATCCATTCCAGGCATAGTACGCCTATGTGCCACTCTTAATATTGTGGCACGAGGGAACTTCCAGCAACCTCTGCCCTCCTCAGTGGGATCAGCCAGGCTACAATGAGCTGCATATTTATCCAGGTAGTACTGGCTATTTGTGACCTGATCCCTGTTTACATCAAGTTTCCTGAGGATGAGGATGAGGTTGCCCAAATAAAACATGCCTTCTATCGCATGGGAGGGATTCCGAATGTGCTAGGGTGCATGGATGGTACACATATCCCTTTCCGCCCTTTCCATTCCATGAATGTCATGGTGGTCTGTGACCATGACATGAAGCTGCGGGCCGTGAGATCTGGCTTCCCCGGCTCATGCCATGACTCTTACGTGCTCCAGCAGTCATTCTTGTGCAGGAAGTTTGAGAACAACGAAATGCCAGCTGGCTGGCTACTGGGTAAATAACTAACCATGTCAACGTATTTTGCTTGAAATATGTGGCCTAGTAAGCTAAATGTAAAAAATTGCAACAAATTACATGTACTAGTACTAATTGCTGTCTCTCTCATTGTGTTTTTTCCACAGCGGACAAGGGATACGGGCAGAGAACGTGGGTCATGACTCCGGTCAGAAACCCACAGACCTCTGCCCAACAACGCTACAATGCAGCACATCGCAAAACCAGAAGCATTGTGGAACGAACCATTGGACTGCTGAAAGCGCGCTTTCTGTGTTTGGCACGCCCAGGAGGAGAGATGTTGTACAGTCCACAAAAGGTCTCCAAGATTATCCTCGCATGCTGTGTGCTACACAACATTTGCATATGCCACAGAATCCAACCCCCTGAAGAAACAGCACTGGTGCCAGAAGTCCCCAACATGGCCGCAGAAACAAGTGAGGACACCCAGACTGGCTTTGAGCTAAGAGAAAGCATGATCACTTCGTTTTTTGCGGTAAGCTAACTACCCTTCACTCTAATCCAAGTCCTGCGCTACAGGGGAACTATTTGTTGGCTCCAAACATAATTTTTCAACAACCACTATGGGGGGGGGGGGGGGGGAGTTGACCCAAACCACTATAAGGGGGGGGGGGGAAGTTGACCCAAACCACTATAAGGGGTGTGTAAGATGACCCAAACCACTATAAGGGGTGTGTAAGATGACCCAAACCACTATAAGGGGGGGGGGAAGTTGACCCAAACCACTATAAGGGGTGTGTAAGATGACCCAAACCACTATAAGGGGTGTGTAAGATGACCCAAACCACTATAAGGGGGGGGGGGGAGTTGACCCAAACCACTATAAGGGGTGTGTAAGATGACCCAAACCACTATAAGGGGTGTGTAAGATGACCCAAACCACTATAAGGGGGGGGGGGGGAGTTGACCCAAACCACTATAAGGGGTGTGTAAGATGACCCAAACCACTATAATGGGTGTGTAAGATGACCCAAACCACTATAAGGGGGGGGGGGAAGTTGACCCAAACCACTATAAGGGGTGTGTAAGATGACCCAAACCACTATAAGGGGTGTGTAAGATGACCCAAACCACTATAAGGGGGGGGGGGGAGTTGACCCAAACCACTATAAGGGGTGTGTAAGATGACCCAAACCACTATAATGGGTGTGTAAGATGACCCAAACCACTATAAGGGGGGGGGGGGAAGTTGACCCAAACCACTATAAGGGGTGTGTAAGATGACCCAAACCACTATAAGGGGTGTGTAAGATGACCCAAACCACTATAAGGGGGGGGGAGTTGACCCAAACCACTATAAGGGGGGGGGAAGTTGACCCAAACCACTATAAGGGGTGTGTGAGATGACCCAAACCACTATAAGGGGTGTGTAAGATGACCCAAACCACTATAAGGAGGGGGGGGAAGTTGACCAACATAACAATTAGGGGTGTTGTGCAAGTTGGGCAAAACTGTCACAAACCAAAAATAAAAATTGTCAATAAATGCAAAAAAAAAAAAAATACCTATAAATACTAACTACACTTTTTGTTCTTTTTTAGGCACCATGATGAAAACCCACTTTATTTGTTTTATTTTCTTGCACCCAAAAAAAAAACTAAATAAAATACAAATCAACAAAGAAACATGTGGCAATGTGTTTACTACTGAAGGTCCTAACATTGATTTCAATCCAACAGCAAACAAACGCGCAGGCGCGGTGTTGAATAGCGTGTGTCAAAATGACAGCGCCTACAAAGCTCATCTGAAACATCATATTCACCAATGTAGGCATTGTTCACAACAACGCCAAGTAGCGCCAAGTAGCGATTGAGGATGCCTGCTATAGCGAATCGCAGCCGACCGCGGCGAACGCTCGTGGTGCTCATAGCGCCATACTTCAGGCGCTCATCTGTTGCTACCTGGCGCTATTACTGAATCGGCCTCCCCGTTATATAAACACATACACACACCTAACCAGCTGCTAGAGAGATTGTGTGTAGGGAAAACTGCGACAATGTTCTTTATCACTCTTCTTTGATGTGTGAGGCACTTTGACTGTGGGATTGGGTTTTTATATAAGCTGGACTCATGTATGTGGCAAGATGGCCGCTGCCATGCAGTTATGCAGCATAGATTCTACCTGCTATTCCATAACATTTGCATGGAGTTAGGCTCTCTCAAATAGTTTATGTCAAGATTAGAGATGAGCGAGTAGTATTCGACCGAGTCGGTATTCGATCGAATACTACGCTATTCGTCATACTCGATTTCGATCGAGTACAGCGGCAATGGCGCACTTACAATTCGTTTCCCCTCCCACCTTCCCTGGCGCGTTTTTTACACCAATCACCATGCAGGGGGGGTGGGACAGGTCCTGGGATGACGCTGGCATCGCGAGAACGGCGTCTAGACACATTGGCTGGAAAAACCATGTGACCTCGAATCTACAAAACTCAGCACTTCCTCTTCGTCAGCATTAGCAGCTTGAACTTAGTGAGGGATAGACGCTAAGAGCAGGGAAATACAGGCTGTAGCTGTATGTAGGCAGGCAGGGCCCCAGAAGCTCAGAATATCGCATTTACCACCATATATACCAGCTACCAGAAGACAGGAGAGTCATTGAGAGCCCTTATTAGGGCTACTATGCTGAACGGTATATAGCTCATTCTAGCTATATACACACTGCACACAACGGCTGCTTAGTGAGGGGTAGCTGCTGCTGGAATAGGGACAGTAAGACTTCAGTGGTGTTAGCACCTATATACAAAACTATATACACTCTGCTCAAAACGGCTGCTTTAGTGAGGGGTAGCTGCTGCTGCTGGAATAGGGACAGAAAGACTTCAGTGGTGTATTAGCACCTATATACAAAACTATATACACTCTGCTCAAAACGGCTGCTTTAGTGAGGGGTAGCTGCTGCTGCTGGAATAGGGACAGAAAGACTTCAGTGCTGTATTAGCACCTATATACAAAACTATATACACTCTGCACAAAACGGCTGCTTTAGTGAGGGGTAGCTGCTGCTGCTGGAATAGGGACAGAAAGACTTCAGTGGTGTATTAGCACCTATATACAAAACTATATACACTCTGCTCAAAACGGCTGCTTTAGTGAGGGGTAGCTGCTGCTGCTGGAATAGGGACAGAAAGACTTCAGTGCTGTATTAGCACCTATATACAAAACTATATACACTCTGCACAAAACGGCTGCTTTAGTGAGGGGTAGCTGCTGCTGCTGGAATAGGGACAGAAAGACTTCAGTGGTGTATTAGCACCTATATACAAAACTATATACACTCTGCTCAAAACGGCTGCTTTAGTGAGGGGTAGCTGCTGCTGCTGGAATAGGGACAGAAAGACTTCAGTGGTGTATTAGCACCTATATACAAAACTATATACACTCTGCTCAAAACGGCTGCTTTAGTGAGGGGTAGCTGCTGCTGCTGGAATAGGGACAGAAAGACTTCAGTGGTGTATTAGCACCTATATACAAAACTATATACACTCTGCACAAAACGGCTGCTTTAGTGAGGGGTAGCTGCTGCTGCTGGAATAGGGACAGAAAGACTTCAGTGGTGTATTAGCACCTATATACAAAACTATATGCACACTGCACACAACGGCTGCTTTAGTGAGGGGTAGCTGCTGCTGGAATAGGGACAGAAAGACTTCAGTGGTGTTAGCACCTATATACAAAACTATATACACTCTGCTCAAAACGGCTGCTTTAGTGAGGGGTAGCTGCTGCTGCTGGAATAGGGACAGAAAGACTTCAGTGGTGTATTAGCACCTATATACAAAACTATATACACTCTGCTCAAAACGGCTGCTTTAGTGAGGGGTAGCTGCTGCTGCTGCTGCTGGAATAGGGACAGAAAGACTTCAGTGGTGTATTAGCACCTATATACAAAACTATATTTGGCACTACTGTTTTGTGTCCTCTGTGCCAACAAAACACTGTTATATACCCGGTGCGTATAGGCACCATTTCACCTTCTGGCAGTATACGGCTGTATAGCCAGGTGTTCTCCTAACAAATATATATATATTTGGCACTACTGTTTTGTGTCCTCTGTGCCAACAAAACCCTGTTATATACCCGGTGCGTATAGGCACCATTTCACCTTCTGGCAGTATACGGCTGTATAGCCATGTGTTCTCCTAAAAAATATATATATATTTGGCACTACTGTTTTGTGTCCTCTGTGCCAACAAAACCCTGTTATATACCCGGTGCGTATAGGCACCATTTCACCTTCTGGCAGTATACGGCTGTATAGCCATGTGTTCTCCTAAAAAAATACATATATATTTGGCACTACTGTTTTGTGTCCTCTGTGCCAACAAAACACTGTTATATACCCGGTGCGTATAGGCACCATTTCACCTTCTGGCAGTATACGGCTGTATAGCCAGGTGTTCTCCTAAAAAATACATATATATTTGGCACTACTGTTTTGTGTCCTCTGTGCCAACAAAACCCTGTTATATACCCGGTGCGTATAGGCACCATTTCACCTTCTGGCAGTATACGGCTGTATAGCCAGGTGTTCTCCTAAAAAATATATATATATTTGGCACTACTGTTTTGTGTCCTCTGTGCCAACAAAACCCTGTTATATACCCGGTGCGTATAGGCACCATTTCACCTTCTGGCAGTATACGGCTGTATAGCCAGGTGTTCTCCTAAAAAATACATATATATTTGGCACTACTGTTTTGTGTCCTCTGTGCCAACAAAACCCTGTTATATACCCGGTGCGTATAGGCACCATTTCACCTTCTGGCAGTATACGGCTGTATAGCCAGGTGTTCTCCTAAAAAATACATATATATTTGGCACTACTGTTTTGTGTCCTCTGTGCCAACAAAACCCTGTTATATACCCGGTGCGTATAGGCACCATTTAACCTTCTGGCAGTATACGGCTGTAAAGCCAGGTGTTCTCCTAAAAAATACATATATATTTGGCACTACTGTTTTGTGTCCTCTGTGCCAACAAAACACTGTTATATACCCGGTGCGTATAGGCACCATTTCACCTTCTGGCAGTATACGGCTGTATAGCCAGGTGTTCTCCTAAAAAATACATATATATTTGGCACTACTGTTTTGTGTCCTCTGTGCCAACAAAACACTGTTATATACCCGGTGCGTATAGGCACCATTTCACCTTCTGGCAGTATACGGCTGTATAGCCAGGTGTTCTCCTAAAAAATACATATATATTTGGCACTACTGTTTTGTGTCCTCTGTGCCAACAAAACCCTGTTATATACCCGGTGCGTATAGGCACCATTTCACCTTCTGGCAGTATACGGCTGTATAGCCAGGTGTTCTCCTAAAAAATACATATATATTTGGCACTACTGTTTTGTGTCCTCTGTGCCAACAAAACACTGTTATATACCCGGTGCGTATAGGCACCATTTCACCTTCTGGCAGTATACGGCTGTATAGCCAGGTGCTCTCCTAAAAAATATATATATATATTTGGCATAACGCGTGGCCAAAAAAGTAAAACGTCTGAAATGCGGAGGGCTAGCGCAAAGGGACGTGGACGAGGACGGGGGCACGGAAATGCTGGTGGGGGCACAAACCGCGTTGAAGCCAGTGGGGATACAATGCGTGCTGGTGAGGGGCAGCCAGCATTACGCTCATCCAGCTTCCCTGCCTTTATGGGACAGTTATGCAGGGGGCGGGGTACACCTCTGTTAATGCCTGAGCAGCGTGAACAGGTGGTGCAATGGATGGCCGATAACGCTTCCAGTCACTTGTCCACCACCCAGTCATCCACACAGTCTCGCTCTGACCCTCCTTCCTCCCAACCTGGCCAACAGAGTCATCCCACCCTTGACCCCTCCCAGGACCTCTTTTCGGGTCCTTTTCCAGATGTGCTGCAAGAATCCCAGGAGCTAGCAGAGGAATTTGTTTGTAGTGATGCCCAAACACTTGAGTATCCGCCATCTCCTAGTGATGTGGACCCGAAACCAGCATCTGCTATCATGAGCGATGATGATGAGACGCAGTTGCCATCAAGGGAGGCTGTTGGAATGTCCAGTGGGCAGGAGGAGGAGCAGAGAGAGGAAGTGGAAGAGGAGGTGGTGGACGACGAAATGACCGACCCCACTTGGACAGGGGTGATGTCCAGCGGGGAAAGCAGTGGAGATGCAGTCTGCGCATCACCGAATAAGGCAGCAAGAGGCAGAGGACAGTCCAGAGGCAGAGGACAGTCCAGACAGAGAAGACAGGCCACAGCCAGCAGGGCCGAAGCTCTTCCCGGCAGCAGGCAGTTGCTCGAAGCTCCCCCATCGAGACCTCGTACTTCTGTGGTGTGTAGATTTTTTAATGTTTGTGCGGACGACAAACTGAGCGCGGTTTGCGCAATCTGCCACTCAAAACTGAGTAGGGGCTCTGAGAAGAGCAATCTGACCACCTCAGGCATGCGCCGTCACTTGGAAGTCAAGCACTGGGCTGAGTGGGAGAGAGCAAACGCAATACAACCTGCGCCCGGTCTTGCTGCCACTGCCTCTTCCCCTTTGTTGTGTGCTGCCACTGCGGTCCAGACCTCCAGCCAGGACACCTCCACATCTGCCTCTGCCTCGGCTACTTTGGGGCCTTCTCCTTCAGCCCCCCCTTCCCCCGCATCTTCGTCTGCACCTTCCATCTCCTCGTCCCATCAACTGTCCATCTCGCAGGCGTTCAACCGCAGGCGGAAGTACGCCTCCAGTCACCCCCAAGCCCAAGCCTTAACCTGCCTCATCTCCAAACTGCTGGCCCTGGAGATGTTGCCGTTTAGGCTTGTGGAGACACAGGCCTTCCGCAACCTGATGGCGGCTGCCGCACCTCGCTATTCCGTCCCTAGCCGCCACTATTTTTCCCGGTGTGGCGTCCCCGCCCTGCACCAGCACGTGTCGCGTAACATCAGGCGGGCCCTGAGGTACGCAGTCAGCGCAAAGGTCCACTTGACCACCGACTCGTGGACAAGCGCTTGCGGCCAAGGACGCTACATCTCTTTGACGGCACACTGGGCGAATGTTGTGGAAGCGGGGACGGGGTCGCAAACAGGGACGGCCTACATACCACCCCCGCCCAAGATTGCCAGCACGGGTTCTGATAGACCCCCCTCCTCTTCCTCCTTCTCCTCCTCCTCCTCTGCCTTAACATCGCCCTCAGCCCCTAGCTGGAAGCGTTGCAGCACTGGCGCGGGGAGACGTCAGCAGGCGGTGCTTAAGCTCATCAGCTTGGGCGACAGGAAGCACAGCGCCGCAGAGGTGAGGCACGCCATATTGCAGGAGACAGAGATGTGGCTGTCGCCGCTGCAGCTAGGACCAGGCATGGTCGTGTGCGATAACGGCCGTAACCTGGTGGCGGCTCTGGAGCTTGCAGAACTCAATCACGTACCATGCCTGGCCCACGTTTTTAATTTGGTAGTACAAAAGTTTCTAAAGACTTACCCCAACCTGGCAGAGCTACTGGTGAAAGTGCGGCGCTTGTGCACTCACTTTCGGAAGTCAACTGTAGCTGCTGCTAGCTTAAAAAAAATCCAGCAACGCCTCCATTTGCCTCAACATCGGCTGTTGTGCGACCTGCCCACTCGCTGGAATTCCACCTATTGCATGTTGGCCAGGGTGTGTGAGCAGCAGAGAGCATTGATGGAGTACCAGATGATGCATCCACGCGTGCATCCAACTCAGCTCCCTCAGTTTGCCAACCACGAGTGGCCATGGATGGCAGACATATGCGATGTATTGCGTATCTTTGAGGAGTCCACTAAGAAGGTCAGCAGCGAGGACGCTATAGTGAGCGTAACCATCCCGCTCCTATGCGTCCTTAAAGAATCGCTCATCGCAATAAGGGAGAACGCATTGCACACAGAGGAGACGGGGGTAGGAGGAGACGCAACGCAGGTAGACAGTCAGACCACACTTTTGTCTGCTGCTCGGTGGCAGTTGCAGGAGGAGGAGGATGAGGAGGAGGAGGACAATGTGGAGGTGGCTGTGGAAGAGGATGCTGGCGGCGAGGGTAGCAGTCAGGCTGTGTGCGTCCCATTGGTTCAGCGCGGATGGGGCGGAGAGGAGGAGGAAGAGGAGGAAATGGAAAATGATCCTTCTGGTGGGGGCAGTGACGTCATGCCTACTCAGAGTCTGGCACACATGGCTGACTTCATGCTGGGCTGCTTTTCCCGGGACATACATGTTGTCCGGATATTGGAGAACAAACTATACTGGGTCTTCGCACTCCTGGACCCCCGGTATAAAGACAACTTCTCCTCTTTTATTCCGGTAGAGGAGAGGACGAATCGATTACTGGAATACCAGAGGGAACTCGTGTAGAACATGATGCAGATTTTCCCACCCACCATCGCTGGCGGCAGAGAGGAGAGTGTCTCCCAGAGTCTGACAACATCGATCAGGCCCACAGCCACCAGGGGAACACTCTCCAAGGTGTGGGACACGTTCATGTCACCCCCTCGTGCAACTTCCATCACTGCGGGGCCCGCTATCAGCAGGAGGGACAAGTATCGGCGGATGTTGCGGGACTACCTGGCAGACCACACCCCTGTCCTCCCCGATCCCTCGGCGCCCTACGCTTACTGGGTCTCCAAGTTGGACACGTGGCTGGAACTGTCCCTGTACGCCTTGGAGGTGCTTGCCTGCCCTGCCGCCAGCGTGCTATCAGAAAGGGTGTTCAGCGCAGCCGGGGGCATTATAACCGATAAGCGCAGCCGCCTGTCAACCGACAGTGCCGACAGGCTGACGCTAATCAAAATGAACAGCAAGTGGATTGACCCGGACTTTGCTTGTACAACAGTGGAAAGCAGCCAAGAGTGAAGTGCCATCTGTATGAAGTGCCATTTCCTCCTCCTCCTCCTCCTCCTCCTCCTCCTCCTTAACCGCCGTAGAATTGCTGTATTAATAAAACCTCTTGGGCTTAATACAATCAATTTTTAAGAGGTCTCAGCTCTTGGGACTTAATACAATTTTTAAGAGGTCTCAGCTCTTGGGACTCCACACAATTTTTAAGAGGTCTCAGCTCTTGGGCCTCCACACAATTTTTAAGAGGTCTCAGCTCTTGGGCCTCCACACAATTTTTAAGAGGTCTCAGCTCTTGGGCCTCCACACAATTGTTAACAGGTCTCAGCTCTTGGGACTCCACACAATTTTTAAGAGGTCTCAGCTCTTGGGCCTCCACACAATTTTTAAGAGGTCTCAGCTCTTGGGCCTCCACACAATTTTAAGAGGTCTCAGCTCTTGGGCCTCCACACAATTTTTAAGAGGTCTCAGCTCTTGGGACTCCACACAATTTCTAAGAGGTCTCAGCTCTTGGGCCTTAATACAATTTTTAAGAGGTCTCAGCTCTTGGGACTCCACACAATTTCTAAGAGGTCTCAGCTCTTGGGCCTTAATACAATTTTTAAGAGGTCTCAGCTCTTGGGACTCCACACAATTTTTAAGAGGTCTCAGCTCTTGGGCCTCCACACAATTTTTAAGAGGTCTCAGCTCTTGGGCCTCCACACAATTTTTAAGAGGTCTCAGCTCTTGGGCCTCCACACAATTGTTAACAGGTCTCAGCTCTTGGGACTCCACACAATTTTTAAGAGGTCTCAGCTCTTGGGCCTCCACACAATTTTTAAGAGGTCTCAGCTCTTGGGCCTCCACACAATTTTAAGAGGTCTCAGCTCTTGGGCCTCCACACAATTTTTAAGAGGTCTCAGCTCTTGGGACTCCACACAATTTCTAAGAGGTCTCAGCTCTTGGGCCTTAATACAATTTTTAAGAGGTCTCAGCTCTTGGGACTCCACACAATTTCTAAGAGGTCTCAGCTCTTGGGCCTTAATACAATTTTTAAGAGGTCTCAGCTCTTGGGACTCCACACAATTTTTAAGAGGTCTCAGCTCTTGGGCCTCCACACAATTTTTAAGAGGTCTCAGCTCTTGGGCCTCCACACAATTTTTAAGAGGTCTCAGCTCTTGGGCCTCCACACAATTGTTAACAGGTCTCAGCTCTTGGGACTCCACACAATTTTTAAGAGGTCTCAGCTCTTGGGCCTCCACACAATTTTTAAGAGGTCTCAGCTCTTGGGCCTCCACACAATTTTTAAGAGGTCTCAGCTCTTGGGCCTCCACACAATTTCTAAGAGGTCTCAGCTCTTGGGACTCCACACAATTTCTAAGAGGTCTCAGCTCTTGGGCCTTAATACAATTTTTAAGAGATCTCAGCTCTTGGGACTCCACACAATTTTTAAGAGGTCTCAGCTCTTGGGCCTTAATACAATTTTTAAGAGGTCTCAGCTCTTGGGCCTCCACACAATTTTTAAGAGGTCTCAGCTCTTGGGCCTCCACACAATTTCTAAGAGGTCTCAGCTCTTGGGCCTTAATACAATTTTTAAGAGGTCTCAGCTCTTGGGACTCCACACAATGTTTAAGAGGTCTCAGCTCTTGGGCCTTAATACAATTTTTAAGAGGTCTCAGCTCTTGGGCCTCCACACAATTTTTAAGAGGTCTCAGCTCTTGGGCCTCCACACAATTTTTAAGAGGTCTTAGCTCTTGGGCCTCCACACAATTTCTAAGAGGTCTCAGCTCTTGGGACTCCACACAATTTCTAAGAGGTCTCAGCTCTTGGGCCTTAATACAATTTTTAAGAGGTCTCAGCTCTAAGCTTCCCTTACTGCTGGGGTGACACACTGTAACAAACCTCCTTCTGTAAGCTTCCCTTACTGCTGGGGTGACACACTGTAACAAACCTCCTCCTGTAAGCTTCCCTTACTGCTGGGGTGACACAATGTAACAAACCTCCTCCTGTAAGCTTCCCTTACTGCTGGGGTGACACAATGTAACAAACCTCCTCCTGTAAGCTTCCCTTACTGCTGGGGTAACACACTGTAACAAACCTCCTCCTGTAAGCTTCCCTGACTGCTGGGGTGACACACTGTAACAAACCTCCTCCTGTAAGCTTCCCTGACTGCTGGGGTGACACACTGTAACAAACCTCCTCCTGTAAGCTTCCCTTACTGCTGGGGTGACACACTGTAACAAACCTCCTCCTTTAAGCTTCCCTTACTGCTGGGGTGACACAATGACACAAGAAGACATGTCTGACCACATCTCACACACACACACACACACACAATGACAATTAGGGGTGGGGTCTATTTGTTTTCCCCCTTGCCTATGCCATCTGTGGTTGTCATAGGCAACGTGATTTTAAGGGGTGCAGAATTTTGTTCTTCTTTTTTGTACAGTTTGGCTTGGGGTCCATGGCAATGTAGATGAAAGAAGGTTTCCTTGTCTTGTCTCACTTTACGTAGAAGTTATATTGTGTTTGGAGTGTATTGTTGAGAGGCTGTGATAGTGGCGTAATAGTGCGACTTGGGCGCGTTATATGCACCCAGACATGCTTCCCCTGCTGTCCCAGTTGCATTCCAGCAGTGTTGGCATCAGTTTCTGATGTTTCAGGGTGGACTTGGTGACCTCCAAGTGGTCGAATTGAGATTTCCAAGTGGCGAGCATTTTTTTCCCATAGACTATAATGGGATTCGATAATCGGTCGAGTAGTCGAGTAACGCGGTCTATTCGAATCGAAATTCCAAATTTCGAATATTTCACTACTCGCTCATCTCTAGTCAAGATGGCCGCTGCCATGCAGTTATGCAGCCTAGACTCTACCTGCTATTCCATAATCTCTGCATGAAGTTAAGCTCTCTCAAATAGTTTATGTCACTGATTGCCAGAGTGGGACTTTAGGGGTGCAATTTATTGAACTTGCTACTTTTGATCTACTTTTAGCTGTGAGCGCTCCCCCACTCTTGTCTATAAAAAGTGGCAATGGGGAATATTGGAAGCTGAAACTTATATGAATTGACCATTTAAATTAAAGTACAAAAGGGTAGTCAACTTTTGTTCCCCCGCTGCCACGCCTTCTCCATTCACTACAATGGAGCGGACTTGTCAGGCCTTGGCACACCCCTCCATTGCTCCAGAGGCTCCATGACAAATGGCGGAAGGGTGAGGTTCCGACGCAGAAGTGCCAGTGACTGGAGTTCCGACATGGCTGATGTGGGAATGCGATCCAGCAATCCTGTGAGTTGATGTTCGCCAAAGTAGGACCGATTAGCGGCAGGCGGACAAAAGGTGAGTATCCTTTTGAATTTTTATTGGGGTTATTTTGTAGCCGGTCCTTGAGGATAGACTGTGCTGAAGCTAAAGTAATATTAATTGATAGCCACAGATATCTTTAAACAATCCTATATATATATATATATATATATATATATATATATATATATATATATAGATAGATAGATAGATAGATAGATAGATATACTTTGTGGTAAGGTGCAAGGTGCCGTCATTGACGGTAGGTATGTGGCACCAAGGTACCTGGCCTTGGTGCAGTAAAGCTGTATAGTTTCTCCAGCATCAGCTGTTAATGGCAGTCTGCTGCTAAAATGTTAGTATAGCCGAAAGGCTAACCCGGGACAGCTTTACTGGGATGAAGTAGAGCAGGGTGGGACTCCATCCCCTACTCAGGTCCGGGTTTTGCGGGCCGCATAAATAGCCTGGGGAGTCAGCTGTGCACTGGCTGTGTCTAGAGCCCACTTGTGGAGTGAGACTCTGTGTGCCTGGCTGGAAGCTCTTATACAGGCTATTTCATGTGGACCCGAGGTGGATTCGGCTACAAGTGTGCAAGCTTGGACAAAAACTAAGAAAGGCCGTTGCCTGTCTGATGCAATTCTGTGGCACTTTTCCTGAAAAGGTGATGTAACCCAAAAAGGATATTTTGTGTTATGGACTTTTTGTGTGAATAAACACAGACTTTAAGTTGAACTTTTCGCTTCTGAGCCTCTATACTGCTAACATCCTGCTGCCTACCAGAGCTGATCCTCACAACTTATATATACAAAACAAATGGCACATTGAGAAAAAGCATCTGGGTGGAAGTAGAAGTGTAATGGAAATGATTAGTGTTGAGCTTAGTGAGCTTAAACCGGACTAACAGCCTGGCACAGTTGGAAAAGAAAGGTAGCAGCCATTTTAGAGCTTCCTCTCCTTGCATCTCAGTCATGCTGCTGTCTGGATTCAACTAACTAACTAACATAACTGACAATGCACAGTAACAGGAAGCCCAGCACCACTTCCTGTTTGCTGATGGAATGTACATCCATGATCCGCCATTTTGTCTAAAAGATACTACAGCGGGAGTTAAAAAAATGGTACATTCATTTTTATGTGCGGCAATCTAAATTGCCCTGGGAGGGATGCATATGAGCACTGTTTGTTGTGTTGGTCATTTTTGACTGTTGGTCTGCTTTAAATCACATTTTTGGCCCACATTTTGCCAGTTAAGACTTACCTCAATTGTGATAAATACGAGTCAATGTTGGCCATTCCCTCATTTTTCACTGTTAAAACAACATGCCGCTCTTGGGCTACCAGCCTGGTGCACCAGCCAAATAAGCTGGTATACGCAGGACTTGGTGGCCTCAGGTCACATCTTTCTCCTTCTCAAGCATGTAGATTAAAGCCTTCTGACTTTTACCACCAACTGAAGGTCTTAGGTGGCTCTTCTGCATCTTCTGTATGACTTGGAGGCTGGTCTGCTGTATCCTTTGTCATTCTTTTATGTTCCCAATCCTTCACACTTAAATTGACCATTTGACCAATTGACCATCAGTGTGTAATAAGGAGTAGTGCCGACAAAGTCAACTGAGAAACAACTGGGAGATCTCCAGTCTGTAGAGAATGTTTACCTAATGCTCAGGAAAAGCATTCATTCCACTACTGCCATTCAGCCAATGAGTTTGCACTCAACTGATGAGACGTCCCATATTCGGTGAGATGGTCTTTCCCATAAAGTGAGACATTTCGGTGTCCCCAGAGTTTTCATTAAATGGCTCTTCCCCAGATATATGATGTAAACTCTTTGTGGATAGACATTAATAACTCAAAGGTATGGCTTCCTGGAATTCCCCTAGAACCACTGTGCACCACATGTCTGGGGCATACCTGAAAATGCCATTAAAGCAGGTATTCCCAACCAGGAGTACTAGTACCCATGGTGGTACTTGAGCTCCCCTCTGGTGGTACTCAAAGCCACTGACGGAAAATGTAAGGGGACATGAACTACTGCACACAATTTACTGCTCCCATAGGATGTGCCAAGTTTTCAAGTCAGCAAGCAGCAGTAGTGGAGCATTGTGTTATGATTGAATTACTGGAAGAAGAGCTTGGCACTGTTGGGGAAGTCTACATTAATGGTGTAAAAAAAAAACCTTGGGAAACCTTGCACTAGAGCAATTTTGAAGGACATAGGGTCCGTTATGCCCCTATGGTTGGAATTTGGGGATAACAGCCCCTATGTCTGGTGAGCTGGCAATCTAACATGTTTTGCACAATTTTAATATTAGGTCAATTTTATGTGATAGATCTACTTTTACCTTTACCAAAATGTATATTTTAAATGGCCCCCGAAAATGTCCACCATAACACCATTCTATTTCATTGTCAATACGTATATGCAAATGCAACACTTTTTCTCCACCATCCCAGACCCTGATTAAAATATAATTGTGGTGCAGGTAGAAGCTGTTTCCTCACCTGCGCCTTTTATTTCCTACAAGACATGCAGTGGCAAAACTGCATCTTTCAACTATCCCTCTTTATCTGATGTAGTAGATGACAGGTAATCTAGCTGAGCGTTCCTACAATTGCACCACGAGAAAAACAGTGCCTGATGAAATCTGAACAGTTATCACACTAACCATCACCTGTCAAGCCTCCCGCTTCAATTTAAGGGTGCATCAATTTTCTGAAGAGGAAATCAAGGGCAGAGAATAAAAGCTTTACAGATAAACACTGACAAAGGCCCTTCTGCTTTTTTTTATTTATGATGAGATGTACTATCATAGGTTGCTCTCTGAGGTTTTATCAACTGTCCTGATACATCCCAGATAGCTCTGAATCCCTTGGCCATTGATGAAGTGCTAAAACTTGCTCTTACTGAAAAGGGCACAAGATTTCTAAGTGAAAATTACTTTCACTAAATACCACCAAGATATTGAAGGCAGAGAGTGGAGAGATGGAACAAATGACAGCTGCATATAACAATGAACCTTCCTGTTCTTTCCAGTGTCAGACAAGACTGATTAGGCTAAGAACATGAAATAATGTTTTCTCTGAGCCACTGAGCATATTGTGAAAAGTGTCAGCAAAAGAAAAAAAAATGATGGAGGATGAAAAATTTACGTGTTCGGTGTAATAGGATACAGTCATGCTGGGCATTGTTTATTCAAGGCCGCTTGATTTTGATAGGCCGCCTTTCAGTTTCTAGCTATTTTTGACAGAAGCAGGTATTTTTTTTGCACAGTTTTGTGAATAACTGACGTTTGGAACAGCTACAAATATTCAAGTTAAGTCAGACATTTGTTACTAACAATATGTTTAAATGGAAAACACAGCATCCTGGGATTCCATTTAAACAATTATGTTTGTTTAAAGTTGGCTTTTATGTTCCCAGAGAACACAAAGAGTAAGACCAAATGTGGGCAATGGCATTGGTATAGGGACTGTTAACCCAATGGCAATAATAAGGCAGCAAACAGCTCACCTGATGCCATCCCCATGTGTCTCCCCTCCGTTTCCTGCAGTAGAAGGTAGAAGCTATAGCAGGGCTCCAACGTTTTCCCTCCTTTTAATTTTATTCTTTTTAATTTAATTGGTGCTCTTAGCATGAGTGAGTGCAGAAAGCCAGGGTGATCCTGCAGCTGGCTCTGGCCACAGCAGAGCATGCTCAAGACTAGACATGAGTGAAATTCCTAAAAATTCTCCAAATTTGTGTCTGAATCTTCTTCTTCCCGGCTATCTGGGCGGCAGGTGGGGGCTTTCTCTGCCCACTTCTTGGATGGGTTCTTTGGCGGAGGGTGGAAGGATGGGCGGCAAATGGATGGGGATAGTGCCGCCAGCTTCTCAGTGAACAGGTGCCCTCCAGTGAGTGGCGTGGAGAGGTTGCAGGGGAGGTTTTTTTCTTAGCTATTTCAGGAAAAGACTTGGTCAGCATGAATCATAGAAGATTTGGATTCATGCTGCATCGACTTTTCCCTGAAATTCGGAAAAATTCTGGTGCGCTTAGCTCTGCTCAAGACTGATAGTTGCTCCATGACATGCACTTTCCAGTTCACCCATAATTGAATCGAAGAAAACAAGTTTGTTTAAAATACATAAGGACATATAATTAGAGATGTTAAAATGCTTTGAAATGACACATTTTACACTGTTCCCAAGCAGGATAAGATGGGAGGAATTTATTGTGTCTGTCTGGGACTGAATATTGCTTGTATAGTTTAGTAAATCACAAACGATTAACAGTTGCCCGACTGGGGTTTCTTGGCCGCACCAGTAGAACTGGAGCACATTCTATAGTTTATTTCTGGAGCAGATCCAACATTCCCTAAAAACATTGTCCAGACACCAACTACAAGACATCAACTGTGTATAGAAGACTTACCAGCCACGCTTATGGCTGGGTTTAACTTTTCTTTCTCTGAACGACCTGTTTTTGGCCTTAATTATCCTCCCTTCCTTTCTTCCCCCTTGCTATTATCAATTAATGCATCGTCTTGGACTATAGACCATCCCTTACATTCTCCCTTAGGCCGCTAAGTGCTTCCCCTCTATCCCTCAGCCACGCCCACTATCCCCTCTCCTGAAGCGACCTACGACTGTGAACAAGCACAGCCCATTTATAGCCCATCTTGAAAGTCTCATTTTACAAAATATAGACTGGGGAAAAGAAAAAATGATGGCGGATGAATGCTCCTCCAGGCAATAACTTCCCTGGCAGTCAAAAACAAGTCCTGTAACGTGTCTTTAAAATCTGGTTAGATACATAATTTATGATCATTGTTTTTGTGCCCTGAACAGACTTTTTAAAGGAGCACCAAAACTCTAACCTTGACCATCTGCAAAATGCCCTAAAACATGCCTCTAAAATCTGGTTAAAAGCAGAGGATCCTGGTTGCAAACCTTTAAAAATGCACGTGGAAGCCCAGGTGCCTCTATGTAAGTGTGGTCCCTACTATAGTCAGTGGGTGCCCCATATATTGGGACATACAAAGCAAAATATATACTAGGAAAACCTTACCTGAGGTTGCCTTATACCTCCAATGCTGCACATAGAGGGGAAGGGCCAAAGTCTCCCTTTAAAGCTAAAGATCCCCTATTTGTGGCCAGCTATATTAGGTCCAACCACTGAAGTTTGGTATTCACCTGATCCAGAAGCAGATCTATAGCCAAGCTTCTAGCATGACAACAGTGCCCTCAACACCAGAGGACACCTGCCTACAGCCTATGAGGTGAAACAGGAACTGAGTGTAGCAGTTTTTTTCTACTGACCCCCCCTTCCCCCTCAGCCACAACCTCAATAAAGATTTTAACGCAAACAGCAATGTGGAGGTGATGATATCTACCCCAATTTTTATACCTAGTTGTCTGTTTCACATTTTTTATTCTTTGATTTTACTATATTATTCTTCTTGTCAGATATACAGTTATATTATTACGAGCATCTATGTACAGAGGATTCTGGTTGCACGCTTATTTTTAAAGATTGCGCTTGAATTCCTTTAAGGACAATATCAGGGGGCCACCGGTGCTTTCTGCTGCATGCCTTGCTCTTTTCATTTCTCCTCTTGGAAACTCAACACTTATTCATGCTTTGTGTGGCCAACATGCTTTCACTGAATTATCAATAATTCTCACATCTTAAACGTGAATAAATCCATGACAAAGTATTCGCAGGATTACCTTCTATGTAATACTAGAAAGTAGAAGACATTTGTCTGGAGGCACCAGACCATGTGATAAAGAGTGAAATATTTCATTTAAAACTCAGGGGCTCTTAGGATTCATGGGGAACTTTCTTAGCCATATAGCAGCAGCATGCCATTATATATATTATATATATATATAAAGTGGTACCAGGGCTGGCTTTTGGGGTGTGCAAATGGAGCGCCCCCCACCGCAAGGCGACATCCTAGGATAACATTTGCGTCACCAGACTTGCTGTTCTTGATTGTGTTTCAGATTTAGCCACACCTTCTTAAAGTGGACACATCCACAGAATGTGTGGGGTCACTTTGAGGGTCCCCTCTGGCCACTCCTTCCCCTCTCTCCACTGTATTTGCCCCCTGCTGGGTATTAATATCATGCTCTCTACTTAGTTGTTTGCACATTGGCACTACTGTGAATTGGTTGTGATCATTATTCTTTGCAGATATAGTTTTTTGTTATGTTGGACATCTTTGTAATTTAGCAGGTATTTAATCTCTTTTACAATATTGTGTTTTCACATATTTATTTGTTTTATTATTCATTTTGTGTAGGGAAACAGGGAACAGAGGGCGAAGTTTGGGGAGTTTTTGTGAACTCCCCAGACTGTCCAATCTTAACTAGATTTCAAGCAGCAGCTCATGTGATCAACCCACTACGATGAGTAAGGGAGTCCACTAATCAGGTGGCAAATTCTGGAAAATAACAGAACATTTCCTCTATTACACAACAAAGAAATTGCTGCTGAGATCAGGTAAGATGACAACATATTGGAGTAGGGCTACATACGGTAACTGAAAAAAAGAGATTTGAAGCAGCAGCGCAATTTGTGACTAACATATCTGTTTGTTCTGCTGTTTGGATTAGATACTTTTTACCAAAAATTCAGAAAGCTCTAATTATAGTTTTAAACAACTTCAATGGCAGAAAAGCAGGTGTCCTTTTTAGACAACTAGTGTACTTTACATTGGAAAAGAAAAAGCAAAAATTAGTCCCTTTTCAATATTGTCAAAATACAGTTGGCTGTAGAGGAACTTCACACTTACTCTACAAATAAATTGTTTGTTAAAAAAGGGACCTCCAGCATTATATAAAGATTTTTTAAAAATACTTTTTTCTTTTACTTTTGATATATGTTATTCAGCTAAAAGAGGCTCCTGACTCTATCCCAATGTTTTAAGTAGTTGGTGGGTTGCCCTTGCAATTTATGGCTATTTTGGCTGCCTTAGTTGCTTTCCAAGAGACTGAACATACTGCTTTTCAGTTGCCAAACCTGAAAATAAAAAAAACAGCAAAATGGCATCAGAACAGGAGGACCCAAGGGGGTGGTCTAGCGGTCTGGAACCTCCTCTCCAGAAATATTGAAGCACAGCCCAGCTTCAGCTGCTATTGCAGCACTCTTGAGTGCAGTATGGCCGCTGTTTGCATTAGGGGATGCATATGCAGGGCAGGCAATGGCTAAGTAACAAGTTAGAGCAGCTCTCAAAGGAAAAGCAGTGACGGGGAAGAGGGTAAGCTGACCCTTTTGGCATTCTTAAAGGGGACAATTTTGGCATTCTTAAATTGTGATGGCTTAACAAATCACAAGGTGAATTTTCAATAGTGGCCTCACTGGTCACACATCATACAAAGTTGTCACTATCAAAAACCAACGTGGTTAAATGGCCACAATTTATGCGTTGCAAATATGTCCATCTGAAAAAATGGTCAGCTTAGGAGAGGGGGCACATTTTAGGACAAGTAGTGGGTACCCTACCACAAAGAGTACAGCAGCGGAAGGAGCACTAAGAACATCCTGCAAAATACACCAAAATATTGAAACGATGGTCCTGCTCAGTGGTCTACTGGGTTATCCCCATAACATCTCTGCAGAGACCAAGCACCTTCCAAGCTGAGGCTATAGCATTGCAGGAACAGGTCATGAACAGGGATTGATAAGGCCAACTTGATGGTACTGAGACTTTAGTATTGTGGTGGTACATTTTGTCACAGGAGCGGGTACCAACCCCCCCCCCCCCCCCCCCCCAACAGCCATGATTTTGAGGCTGTAGCTTTGGTGACAGAACATGGGCTGGAGTTTCCTGGCCAAAAGGGTACAAGGGTGCTGGGAAACTAGGGAGGAATAAATTGGCTAATTCCCTGTTTCCCTATGGTCAGTCTGTCCCTGTTCCTGTCGCAGTCTCATCCTCATCTTCACCTTTTCCGTTAGCCACTCTAATCAAACCACTTTAATAATGGTATTTCCACTACTACAGTGTACTAAGAAAGAAGATCTGTAAAGACAAAGATGACAATCTTATCTGCAAAAAAACATATATAATACAGAAAATAATAGAAAAAAAAAGTATAATAATTTAAAAATAGCCATATCTTAATCAAAAAATAGCCAAAGGACGTGAATGATTGTCTGAGAAAATAAAGGCATGTATATTCAGTTCACTGTTGAAAAGAATCCTCTATCAATTTAGAATAGCTCACACAATGTTAAAAGCGTTAAAAGTAGGATTGACGTAGATTTTAATAGTAAATGCATGTATAAAAAGACAATAATACCCATAATTAATTTCTTTATGTCTGCTTAAAAACACCCGCCGAGGAAAGTGTTTTAACATATAGTGCTGAAATTGTAGCAGTGATGGCTGAAGCGGTGTGTAGGAGGGGGAGAGTCATGCTGGGGCCATTGTAGACAGTTCACTCAGAAAAAGGGTACAATGCACTGAACTTACCTGAACTGAAGAAGAAAGATTGGTCAGGATAAAGATGGAAATTAACAGTGTTATTTATTGACAGTTTACAGGGCGGAAGTAAGCTTAAAATAAGGGTTGAAGGTGTAATTGAATGGTCAATGGGCAGGGCATCATTTTAAGATAGTGTTGAGCGAACCCAAACCTCAAGTTCAGGTTCATACCGAGTTTTGCAAGTTCGGGTTTCCAAAAGGACTTCAGCCTGAAACTTCAGCTGCTGCATCCTTTAGGTTAAGCTGGTGGATGCTCAGCAGCACATCACCCAGCTTTTCCATGGTTAAACCGATTGGCGAACTCGAACACGGAAAAGCTGGCTGATGGGCTGCTGAGCAGCTTAACCTAAAGGATGCAGCAGCCAAAGCTTCTGTACAACTTACCTGCGCCCCACAATCCTGAACCAATATGCTATGTTCTTAATAAATGGTCCTCAGTCGCGACCACAGAAAGATGGCCATCTTTCGGGCATCCCGATTACAAATGCCCTGGGGGAGGGAATCAGCCAGCTCTGGAATCTTATAGAATCTAGAGCTGCTTTTGTTCCACTATAAAGCGGAACAAAATTGTGGTACAGCAATTGGGGGAGGGGCAACTGGGCAGTTGACTGTCACTCAAGGGCCCCTCTAAGCTTTGGACTGGCCTGCGCAGCTACCTGGGGGCCCCCCTACCACTATACACTCCTCGCCCAACTCTCCCTCTCCATCTGCTGACCTAACCCCCTTACCTGACCCCTCCTCCCCATTCAATGACACCATCCACTATCTTACTGCCCCCCAGCTGCTGACCCACAACCTTTCCCTAACACCCCTTTCCAGCCGCTGACCTGCACCCCAACCAAACCCCCCATCCGCTGACCTGCACCCTAACCTAACCCGCCAGTTTCTGACCCGCAATCCTTCCCTAACACTCCACCCCAGTCGCGGATCTGCACCCTAACCTAACGCCCCCAGCTGCTGACCCACAACACTTCCCCAGCATCCCATCCTAGCCACTGACCTGCACCCTAACCTAACGCCCCCAGCTGCTGACCCACAGCACTTCCCTAACACCCCTCCCCAGCCACTTACTTGCACCCTATCCTAACCCCCATCACTGACCTGCACCCTTACCTAAACCCACAGTTGCTGACCCACAACTCTTCGCTAACACCCCTCCCCAGACACTGACCTTCATCCTAAACTAAACTCCCCCCAGCTGCTGACCCACAATTCTTCCCTAACACCCCAACCCAGCCACTGACCTGCAGACCTAAGATGTGTTGGTGTAATTGGGAACCCCCCCCCCCAGGACGCCCAGAAACCTTACCTGGATCCCGATCCAACGGCGCATGCACGGGCCGTGGCCGCATCTCACACTTCTCTCTAGCAGGGCGCGCTTCCTGTTAGAGGGAAGCACGAGATGTGGCTGCCAGCGTGCTCAGAGCCACTGTGGTAAGACGTCTCATTGACGCGCATACCACAGCGGCTCCGAGCGTGCTGATTGGATGAGCGGCTGCGCATGCGCCGTAGGAGCAGGGTGAGGTGAGATTTTACTCGCGATCTGGGGGGTTTCAATAGCGGGGTGATCTGGGTGCCCCGGGTAAGTGGACCAAAACCCAAGATAGTCAAAATCCTGGGTGTTGGTCCACTTTAAAGAGGAACTCTAAGCTTTTTTATCCCCATCCTCCCCCCCTGTACTAAGCCCATTTTAAACGTTAAAATAATAAAACAACAACAAGCTCCAGCCTTAGGCCCGAGTGGCAGTTTGACTTGAGTGAATGACATGTACAGTCACACTGCTGCACGGGACTGGGTGACTGACCTGCTTTATATGTGGGTAATGCTGTGTGTTGCAGTGTCACAGTGGGGGAGAACAGCCTAGCAACCCATAGTATGAAGCAGCTTGCATTTTGTGCCTTACTAGTTACTGGGATATTGAGAGGGATTGTGTAAGGCTCAATTTTTTTCAGAAGGTTTTTTTTTTTACACTTTACTGATGCCCCATGTTACATGGGGGGGGGGGTATCCTCGCCCTGTTTACTACTTAGCCTAGAAACTGCCCTGTTCATACCCTCAATAATACATTAAAAATACAATAAAAATTGATATGATTGGATATTCAAACTCACGGCAATTTTGACACTGGCTGTTTTCAGCTTAAAGAGGAAAAATACTGAAGAAATTGGTCTTGGAAAATGGTCTTTTTCCAGTCTGGCGTGGCATTCTAATTTGGGATGCTATGCTGTGTGAATCCCCAGGATCGTCCATAAACTCACGATTTCCTCCTTCTCACGGCGCATGCATGGACCGATCAGCTAATCAGTGATGATCATTCTATTCAGATTTCATTTGAGCTAAGAGCGGCAAAGAAATCTAAATGGAGTGTGTACCACCAGCCACGTCCCCACTTGTCTCTAGCTGAGGTTGTGTGAATTAAAAAGACCTGGAGCGTGCATCCACCTAGCTAGAGGCATGCTGGGGATGCAGCCATGGCACCGAGATGCAGCGAAAGGCTTGGAGAAGAGGCGAGTAGATCAAACACAGCCGGGAATTCCAAATAAAGAGGCAGACTACTATCCTGGGAGTCTTATAAACTTGAGAGGGTGTTGTTCTTCTTTAACTAGGGTATTTTTTGTTTCTATTTAACGGATCATTTCATAATCTTGGGGGAGGGGGGCAGAGCTGGGCAAATAAGTTCTTCTGGACCTTAAAGTGGCTTTTAAAGAGGAACAATGGACCTTGACATAATTTAACCAAGTCAGTATAATTCTGTTTTTATTTGGGTCATTTATGTACAGAGATGGGTTTTTTTGTAGGGGCTCAAAGAGACCACTTGTGGGTCTCCCTGACAACAGATGGCATTGGCTCAACATATATAAAGTGCTCTGTGCCCAAGCCTGAGTGTCATCCTGTACATTTCACAGTTCAAATTAACTTGGAGAGTCCTAGCACGCCTTCCTGCTTCCATTAATGGAGAGGGAGAATTTCAATGCATATAATGCAGCGAAACTGGGAAGAGAATTGTGTCCATTTAAATCAATTGGTTCACTTAAATATATGCTCTGCATTGCACTATGGACCTGTGTCCCCTCTTATTACAGATGCTGCCCCCTGGCATCAAGAGGATCACAGCTCGATGGACCAGGATGGAGCCCCCCCCCCACCCCAACCCTGCGGCCCTGCAAAACGGACACAGCCCAGCAGGCAAAAGATTAAGAAAGAAGTAGCAATAGTAAGTTCTTTTCTTATCTATTTTATGTTTTCATTTTTAGCTATCTGTGACGTAGAAAGGGTTCCAAGGGGACCCTATACCAGTTTACATGCTTTATGGTGACTGGAGCTTTTCTATCCGACATTTGAGAGTATCCATTGCCGGATAATATGGAATATCTAGCCGGAGGGTCTCCGCTCCAGCTTATCACTATGTAGGACTCCATGGAGGACTTTCATTTGTCTTTAAAGCGAAACTTCAGTCAGCTATAACACCCCTGCCCTGCCACTCTGCCCTTGCGCTGAGGCAGGACGGGGGGGGGTGTTACAAAGAAAACAAACCTTACCTTCTCCAAGGGCCCACAACTCTCCTCCAGTGCTCCAGATTCTGGGCGCTGCCATCTTGAATGAAAAGCAGAGAGACGCATCCCCTAGCTCCGTGCGCGCTGCCACCTGTACATTTAAGAGCGCCCAGATCCAGGGGATGTGGCGTTGTGTCTTTTTCTGTGGAGGCCATGGGAGACCAGGAGGACGTATGTTTTTTTTTTCTTTGTAACCCCCCTGCGTTATAGTTGACTTTAGGCCCTTTAAGTTTGGTTGAGTTATGGTTGCTCGTAAGCATTTCCAACAAAAAATAACAAAACTAATTACTGCATGGCTGTAATTAATTAATTGTATGCCTCTTAATCAATGTCCATGTAGCAGATTGTCCTAGTTAAATAGGCTACCTATAAACATAAAACTGTGACACTTATTTGCTAAATCAAGTTTTTCATTCAATTTGATAAAGAACAACACCTGGGATTTTTACTCCCTAGCTCCTTTGGGATGCTCTGCTATGTGTATCCCTGAGGATCACCAAAAATGTCACCTCTCCGATCCCCCAGCACATTTGCAGGCTTCTATCCAATTAGCAGATCTCACTCCATTTGTATTTGCCCCTCTAACGTCAGAGCAGCATCATAAAGATGAATGGAGTATGAGCCACTGGCTGCTCCCCAGCTCCAATCAGAAACTCCTGGCACAGACATGTGCCTCAGCTGAGGAAAGCCAGGGATGCGGTTGCAGCCTTTGCATGCGCCTTGGGATGACAGTGGGGTTTACTTGGCGATCTCAGGGATACACACAGAGGGTGGACATTGCTGCAGTCTGCATTCCAATTGCATGCTCCCTCAAAACTTGCAACATCTGTGGCATTGTGCTGTGTGATAAAACTGCACATTTTATGTGGCCAGCCTAAGGCACACCTGTGCAAGAATGATGCCATGTAACCCATGTCTTAATATGCCACTCCTGTGAGGTGTTTGAAATATCTTGGAATAGGAAAATTACTTAGGCCCTTATTCATGAAGGGATAGCGTCAGGTAGTGCCTTGTAAATGACAGGTAGCGACAGGTAGCGGCAGGTGAACGTCGGACACGGCACACAATTACACATTTATCAAGCGGAATCTGTTGAGCAACTGGGATAACGCCATGTTGCGTCCGATTCATCATTATCCCAGTCTCAGCGTACAGCGCCGGCGTTCAGCCTTGCAGAGCACCAGGTATGACCTCTTGCTACCTGGCGCTCTCCCATACATTTCAACGGACTTTCTTTTACTTTACTTTACTTTAGACAGGGTTTTTGTTTTATTATTTTTTTTTTATTCTCAAATAATTTTGGGAACTTTCCTGGCCTTGAAAAAGCAATTTTTTCATTTTTTTAACATTTTATATATTTATGCAGAATTGATATTACAGGTCTGGCATTAATGTGTTCATGTCACAATGTAATAACAATGTAATTCCATATGTTTTCGCTTTGTTACTGGTGGATACATGTTAAAAAACAGACTTTAATCACACAGCCTCCGGCGTTCTGGGCTTCAGAGAAGCATTTTTGAGCGCCAGAGGTGTGTGAGGCTGTTTTTTTGATGAATATGGTGTGAGTCGGTTGCACTGACCAGTCGCTGACATTCGCTCCCATACAGTGCTGTACTGGTCATATAGCGACTCCCCCCAATGTATTCATCAATGCTGCACAGCGACTGAGTCACTCTGAACTAGCGACCCATGGCGAGCACAGCGACTACTAGCAGGCGCTCTGAAATGCCTGCTACAGACGCTCATCTGTCGCTACCTGCTGCTAATAATGAATCAGCTTGCCCATTAATTTTTCCAAATTACTACACATATTGCTATTCACATATTTAGACAAATTTGTAAAAAAGGCCTTTCGTGTACATAGAAAAGGTTAGATATTTGAGTTCAGTTTATGAAAAATACCAGCAAAAAAATGTGTTGTGCTTTTATTTTCATTATATCCTTTCGCGTTCAGAGCTTCTTTACACACACAGAACAGATGCTTAGATGGAGGCAGTCTAAGCATTCATGAGCTCTTCTAATAAGCGCTAGAAAGTGCGGCCTGTACAGGATGAGGCCATTTTTCATCCAGTAACAGGGAGCTATTTCTTCTAAATGGCTCTTGTCTGCATGAGCGGTTAGAGTGGTTTTTCATTAATAGAATCTTATCTACCTCAGGCACTATTTAAAAAATCAACAGCTTAATAAACCGACAGAGGGTTTATCTAAGTATAGGGAGCAAAGTGTATTGAACTGGACAATTTGCTCTTAATTTTCCGGAGAATATAAGGACTACAGTATCCTGCATGGCCACCTGGGAAATCAACTCCTGCGCTATCAAATCTGCTGAACAATCTACATCCCTTGAAAGGCAGCTTGTTCTTGTTTTCATTGCGCTCTTTATGTTAACCCCCCAGTGGAGCATTCCAGATAACTTTTCATTAACACCTCTTGAGAAGTAAGTACAGATACCGTAACTTTCACTTGTCCTCTGATAAGTGAACAAATAATAATGCATGGAATTAGTAAGCACAGTAAATTACCTATACAGGGTATTTATTTAAATATTAACCTCACCAGCAGTAGTTTACTATGGAGGATGGAACCATTAAGACTGGGGATAATGCAGTATGATTTAGAGTAAATCACACATATTTAAAAGTGAACCAGGACCATCCCTATCAATTCTGTGCCAGGGAGGGCCATGTTCTTGGGGATCCTAAGGTATACCCTTCCTCTGATTATAAACATGAGCTACTTAACTCCATCAGCTTTTGGCAGACCGGGGTAAAACATTCTTTACCTGTTAAGCTGGTCACTTACACACCATTACAATTTGCAGTAGGTATACAATATAGGAAGCTCAGAATTTAGTCACTAGGTCAAATCTTAGCTGTTTGCAGAGGCGAATGGCCCATAAGGAGAATCGAGAGAACCTACAGCCTATGCCAGAAGTCATTCTCTTTTGTGGGTGCACTGCTGCTTCAACCCCAGTCCCCTACATTCCCTTCATCCTGAGTCTCTCACAGTCCCTCTGCCATGCACATTCTGACTGTAACCCCCAGCCACTGTCAGTAGTGGACTGACCATAGAGCGATCAGGGAGAATTTCTCTGGGGCCAGCTAGGCTGGGTGCAGCCCACAGTCTATGCCAGAATTCCCTCTTTGGGGTGCACTGCAACCCCCCCTGAAATCCCTGCCTTCTGAGTCTCCCCTATCTCCTCCCTATACCTGTCCCCACTGTAACCCCCCCTCCCCCCCAGTGGTGCACTGGCCATAGAAAGATTCTGGAAATTTCCCAGTGGGTTGCACTGCTCTGTGTCCAGCTAGACTGGACAGAGGCATAGCCAGGCTTTCTGGCACCCGGAGAAAAGATTCTAAATTCACCTCTTGTGCTCAGGCCCCGTTTTGGCACCCCCCTGACCTGCTACGCCTGAGGCATGTGCCCCCCCTTAGCTATGCCCCTGACACTAGGTTTAGTTTGAAGCATGCAACCCACCTGACCAGAAAACGCTAGAGCCTCCACGCCCCTCCCTCATACCCACCTCCACAGTAACCTCCAGCCATAACACCTTAGCCCATGTTATACTCCTGCAATGCTATTGTCACAGTTATAAAGCACAATCACTGACCGTCTGGAAGCACATTGGAGGCGGAGCTCAGTGGGGGTATAATGGGCTGGAAAGTAAAATTCTGAGCCGAGTTTTGGTTTCATTCTTCATTACCATGTGTTGGGTGGACATGAACCCTCATACAGCTCAAAGCAAGCCAACACGCTTTTTTATAAAACAATTACTGATCACAGCTGGAGTGGGGGGGATATACTAATTGCTGATGCCTTCAAGTAAACTCTCCCTACAGACCAGATTTCCCTTACTCTCGCTCCCTTCCCCGTAAATGGCCGCCGCCATTTGGCCCAGAGTCCTTATGGCAGTCAGAAACCTGGGACAGGACTCGTACAGCATGACTACCAGTGGCTAACTGCGTGGCTCAATTTTATGCAGGTGCATGTAAGGTAAAGCACGTATTGAAGTGGTTCTATTCGCTAGGCAGGCATTGTTAGTCGAGTTGCCCCCTGCACTCATCCTAGCTACAATCAACACTCATTTTATAAAAAAAGGGGCTATAACAATTCAGGGACAGCCTTGATATTTTATTTTATGGCTGGCATGGGTGTTTCTAGGTTCTGTAGTCCTAGTAGTGTTGAGTACCACTGTCGATATGCATACCTTCCAAATTTTCAGGGTGAGAAAGATGGACTTTTTTTTTTTAATTAAGCCACACTCAAGCCACTCCCTATGTAGGATTAGCAGGGAGGAGTGGGAGGTAGAGAAGAATGGATAGAAGGAATGGATGGGGGCACAGGGGACAGATGGATAGGATGAGCTGGAAGGAGAAGCGGAGGGATGGATAGAAGGGGTGGTTTTTCTGCTTTAAGATTATTTACGAAAAAACTTGAATAGGCGAATGAATTACTTATTGATGCAGATCTGCACGTTCAACTACAAAACTACAAAGAGGGACTAGGGGGACATGGACTTAAACGAGGAACAGTCCCTCCTATTGAGGTACATTTGGGTGGTATATATTTGGCTTTAATTTTGTTGTACACCATCTGCCATTATACATACAGTAAAATTTTGAAACCCTATTCAGATGCCAGTGTATGCTGAAGACAAATTGACTAACAGAAAGTAGTAATTGAATAGTGCACATTATATTTTAATTCCTGACTTTGGTTAAAATAAATAATGGACAAACCAAACCAAAGTATGTTTCAAACACAGTGAATACCTGTGGTATTCTTGGGACAAAAGGATTAATGTGGATATACAAATTATAATTCACATCTTTACAGATTGGTTGCTCATTACTGAGGGATTTTAGAAACTAGGACAACCAGGTAACCATTGTTACAGCAGATACCAAATAATATCTCCTAAGGAATTCATATTAAAGGGAACAATATTACGGTCTTATCTGGGGAAGTAGGGGTAAACTTAAAGGGACTCTAAAGCGAAGGGCAATAATACAGCAGCAAGCAGCTCACCTGATGCCTGCAGCATGTTCCTCTCCTCCATTTCCTGCAGTGCCAGTCAGAAGCCATAGCATGACTACAAATTTTGCCCTCCTTTTAATTTAATTCTTCCAGAAATAAAAGTAGTCTAACATTCATACCTTCCCCTGGTGCTCTCAGCACGAGCCAGCATAGCAGGCCACAGTGGTCCCATGGCTTTCTCTGACCATAACAGAGCATGGTCATGACATAAAGCTGCACTATGACATACTCTTCCTAGCTCAGCCACACCCTAGAAATTGCAGAAAAAAAGCAGATTTACTCAGAACACATAAGCTGTTTATATATCAGCAGAGCTTTTGCGATGCTTAGCAATGGCTGGTTTTATATTGACCTAAATGAGAATAGGGTGGGAGAAAGTTAGCGTGTGCCTGAACAGGGACTATATTATTATTATTATTATTATTATTAGCATTATTAACATAAGGATAGTATTGATAATATTCTGTTTAAACATTACAGATGTTCCTTAGGATTTCTATACGCATTAAAAAAAACCTTTAGAAATCCTTAGGGACAGATTTTTGTTAAAAAAATAATTAAAGTTTTACATAAAATTAAACAGATGAAAAACTACCGACAAAACAGTGTGGGCCTAATCAAATTACAAACTAATCGCCATAAGAGATGCTCTTACATATCACATGTATACTTTAATGAAAGAATAAGTTAATAATAGGTTAGGTATTAAGGTAAAATAGTCAAATAGAACTTTAATCACTTAATCAATCAGTCCACCCTTATAACTTATAACAAGGAGATGAGACCCCTCTTTAGCCTATGATATTGCAAAATATAATATATTTAATATATATTTTTTTCTATTTAGGAGAACATGTCAAAATGAAAATAGTAAAAACTTAAAAAAAATGAACTAAAGGAAAAACACTAGACATATTTGCTGACATGCAATGAGTCCAAAGTACGTCTTGGCACCATAAAGGGTTTTACTCAAATGTCTGGTGGACCCGATCAATGAGATCATTCCTTTCAGGCGCATCCAATTATTCCTTTACTGTAGTGGGATTTCTAATCATAAATCAGCATATATTACATTACTTTTCACAATACACAATGACAGCATATAAGCTCAACTGCGTTATTAAATTAAAAGTTTTGCATATGCATTACACGTGTAACTGATAAATAGCCTTTCTCCATTAGATAAATAATGTAGTCATTGTTTCAACACATATATGAAATTGGAGTTCTCCAATGACATCTCACTGAGTCATTTAGGCTAATTTAAAAAAGGGAAAAATGTGATTGATGCAGTTCAATTTTGTTTTATTAAATCTAATTTTATTAAAGCAACTCATCAAAAACCATGCATGCTATAGCAATATCATGTATGTAATGTAGAAAAGATTTGTTTCTTTCCAGCCAATACCTCTTTGAATACCTGCAACATGGATAATGCCTGTCTGGTTGTATTATCGCTCCATGGAGGCAGACAGATATAATTTACCCAGTTATAATACAGCCACATGCACCAGAGACCAACTTTACTAGTCCCTGGTCCAACATACCACCACATAGGCCATAAGCAGGAGGATTCGTGGATCGTCTACATGCCCTTTGATGTTGTGTGTTGAGGAAAAGAGCTCTTCATATTGAATTGAATACAGAAAGATAAAAAGCTCTTAATATGAGTTGATAAGCTCATAATAAAACCTTATTAATCACAAGATTTGAATTCCTTTTTACTAATATCCAAAAAGTTTAAAGTGATACAGAAGGCAAAAGCAATTGTTGGCATTGTGTCGGGCTACATTTGACACTATGGCCTTGATTCACGGGCAGGCTGATTCATCATTAGCGGCAGGTAGCGACAGATGAGCATCTGTAGCAGGCATTTTCAGAGCGCCCGCTAGTAGTCGCAGTGCTCGGCCGTGAGTCGCTACTTTATAGCGACTCAGTCGCTGTTCAGTAATGTAGAATACATTGTGAGGAGTCGCTATTTGACCAGTACAGCGCTGTATGGGAGCGCATGTTAGCGACTGCTCATAGCGACCGACTCACACCATATTCAGCAAAAAAAACAGCCTCACAAATCTCTGGCGCTGAAAAATATTTGTTTGAAGCCCAGAGCACAGGAGGCGGTGTGTTTAAAGTCTGTTTTCAAGCATCTATCAACTAGTAACAAAGCGAAAACATATGGAATTACATTGTAACAACATTGTAACATGAACACTTTAATGCCAGACCTGTAATGTCATTTCTGAGGAAATATATAAAAAATGAAAAAATTATGAAAAAACTGCTATTTCAATGCCAGAAGAGGTCACAGAATTATTTGTGTTTTTTGGGGAAAAAAAAAACGTTTAAAGAGAAGAAAAGGTTCGTCCATTGAAATGTATGGGAGAGTGTCAGGTAGCGAGAGGTCATACCTGGCACTGTGCAAGGCTGAAAGCCGGCGCTGTTCGCTGAGGCTGTGAAAATGATGAATCAGACGCTACATGTCGCTATCCCAGTCGCTAAACAGATTCTGCTTGATAAATGTGTAATTGCGTGCTGTGTCCGGCGTTCACCAGTCGCTGCCTGTCGCTACCTCTCATTAACCCGGCGCTACCTGACGCTATCCCAGGGGTACTCAATTACGGTCAGTGGAGGTCCACTTACCAGGGTCTGCCGTGGGATGAAGGTCCGGGGGGGGGTGTAAGTAAGAGTGCATGACTTCATGTGTAGAGTGCAAGCTCCTCAGCCAACCTGAGCAATGAGCTTTCCTGTCCCCCCACCCACCTGTCATTTACTTCCTGCTTCTCGCCCTTCTGTGTAGAGTGCAAGCTCTTCAGCTAACAACAGCTGACATGCACTCTTACTTACACCCCCCACCCCATGTCAGCTGTTGTTAGCTGAAGAGCTTGCACTCTACACAGAAGGGCGAGAAGCAGGAAGTAAATGACAGGTGGGTGGAGGGACAGGAAAGCTCATTGCTCAGGTTGGCTGAGGAGCTTGCACTCTACACATGAAGTAAATGGGGGACAGGAATCTCACCTCCTTGCACTTTCTCAGCAGCTCCCCGGGTAATGGCCTCCTCGCCCCGGGCCAGCCGCTCCTCCAGCCAGCGCAGCAGTGTGCTCTGATGCCGGGCCTCCAGGTGTGTGCAGCGGGCTCTGCTTGCCGCCCGAAGCCTCCGCCAGCTCCGCGCTCTCGGCTCCTTCCTCCTCCCGCGCCTCTTCGTCTCCACTCCTCCCCCCGCCCGTCTACGAGGCCCGAGACGCTTCCACCTCCCCCGGCCTGGCCACGCCCATGTGCCCGCCCCCAGCACTGACAGCCCCGGCCTGATGTGACAGCCCTGGGCAGCGGTCCGGACAAATGGCGTCTGCGGTCTGGATTCGGACCGCGGTCCGCCATTTGAGTACCCCTGCGCTATCCCTTCTTAAATAAGGGCCTAAGAGTTGAAAAAAACTCTCATGGTAGTAAAAAATTCAATTCATGAGAAAAAAGCCTGAGAATTTCACTGTTAGCGAATCTCCAGATAGGAAGACAATGAAAGTCAATGGAACTTTTTTACTACAGGTAAAAAGTTCAATACTTTTTCCAGGAGTAAAAAAGTGCCATTGACTTTCATTGTCCTTTTATCTGGTGATTCACTAACAGTGAAATTCTCAGGCTTTTTTCTCATGAATTGAATATTTTATTACCATGAGAATTTTTTTGAACTCTTAGTGAATCAAAGCCTATGTTTTCCATTTTTAAACTGAAGAAGAAATGGCCAGGATATCAGGTTTACGGTTACATCTTATGCAGAGGCGTAGCTAGGCTTTTTGGAACCTGGGGCAAAGATTCAAAATGGCACCCCTCGCATGTGCTCAGGTCTCCCTTTGGCGCCTCCCTGACCTGCTGCGCCCGGAGCATGTGTTTTTTGTAACTGAATTGGATACTATTAGACTACTGGCCTTTGGTACACAATGACAAATCGGATAAATAAGGGTTTGGGAGCAACAACAATGGGGCCTCCTAAATTCAGGTGCCCAGATCTGGTCGCTTCCTCTTCACCACCTGTAGTTACATACAAGTGTCTGTTGAGTGATCCTGATTGTTGTAGAAAATCTTCATTATACTATTCAAAATGAAACAATTCTGAGGCAGCCCATAATCAGTAAAAGTGATCCTATACCCAGGGTGGAAGCTTATGTCATCACCTTCTATGCCCAGCCCAGTGCCCCAAAACAGCCTGTAATTTATTTTTTACTAAAGCCGCAGTCTGCTATTCGGTTGGCAATGATTCAATCAGTTACAAGCTAAACAGTCACATGAGAAAATTCATTTCAGATTATTTGCAGTTATTATAACTGATAAGGCTGACCCTCAATACTGAGCTGTGAGTAACTGAATGTATCATTGCTAGGAAAGCTCCAGAGGGTGCTGCTGCAAGGCCAGGGAGCCATGCAGCCGCCATTCGTACAGCAGACTGCATCCTGTTCATGTTTTTTTTTTACTATCTCGTGTTTTATTCCTTGCCCCACTGTGTAAACCCCCCCCCCCCCCCCCCTCCAGATTGCTCATCAAAAACTCACCTTTCCCTGGTCCTAGGGCACTTTCCGGGGTTCTCCTCCAATCTGAGCCATTTGCCATTCATATTAATGTTTGGCACACAGCTCTATTTATGGCAATCAGGTGCAAGATCGATTGCATCCCCAGACGGAGAGTTTTGCGGCGAACCCGAGGGGTTTCATATAGCAGGGCATCCTGATTCTGGATGCTCCAGGGGAAGGCCAGTGGCCGGCCTTGAATTCATTTAGATTCCAGGGCCAGCTGTACTGCAGATTGCTCTGCTTTAAGGGGGTCATATAAATACGGATAGCGTCAAGTAGTGCTTTGTAGCGGCAGGCATGGTTTTCTGGTGGTCTGGTGTACGCAAAGCCACATTTAAGAAAGCGAATCTGGTGAGTGCCTCTAACAGCGCCATGTAGCCTCACATGTATTAATCCAGGTGGCTCAGCGTATAGCGCCGGCGCTAGGTTCAGGAGCACCATGTAGTACCTGTCGCTCTGTAGCGCTCTCCCATACATTTCAATGGGGCTTCATTAGTTGTGTATAAATAGCGTGTTTGGCAATGTTACATTTTTTTTTTTGCTCAAATCATTGTGTGACCTCTCCTGGCTGCAAACAAACACTTTTATACATTTTTTTGTCTTTTTATATTTTTTTGCATAACTGTCATTACAGGTCTGGCATTAAAGTGTTACCGTCCCAGTGTTAAAACAATGTAATTCCATCTGTTTTCACTTTGTTACAGGTGTATATGTGTTCAAAAACACAAACACTTAAATCACACAGCGTCTGGCGCTCTGTGCTATAGCGCCCAGCTTTAGAGCACTGACGCTGTGTGTGAGCTGGCACTACCTCTCGCTCGGTGCAGCGTTATATTGTTGTTACAGCACCCAACACACATCACATTCATCAATGCCGGCCAGGTTAATACAGCGACCGAGATGCTCTATTACAGCACCCAGATACCTACTTACAGCGTCTACTAGTGGTCGCTCTAAGCGCCGATATACAGACGCAATACATGGCGCAAGTAGTGAATCAGCCATTAAGTATAAAAATAAACACAGGATGTTTTGGGGCACTGAGCTGGAAATAGAAGGTGAGGACATAAACTTCCTTTCTGGGTATAGGATCACTTTAACTGGCCCATGCTCTTGAACAGTTTGAGCACCCCTGTCCTAAAGACTACAAATACCATCTATTAATACTGAGAAGCAGACAAGCATTTAATTTCACCTGTACACTGCAGACAAAGGGGTTTATTAATGAAGGGATAGCGGCAGGCAGTGCCTCATAGTGACAGGCAGCATCTGGTGAACGCTGGGCGCTATACGGAAAACCACATTTATGAAGGCGTTTCTGGTGAGCAACTCTAACAGCACCATGTAGCGTACGATTCATCATTACAGGCGGCTCAGCGTATAGCGCCGGAGCTCTAGCTTCCAGAGCGCCAGGTATTATCTGTCTCTACCTGTCGCTCTCCCATACATTTCAATGGACGTTCCTTTTCTTCTGTTGAAACAGGGTTTTTCGTTATTAATATTTTTTTTTCTCACGAATAATTGTGTCACCTCTCCTGGCCTAGATAAAGCAATTTTTTAAAACATTTTCAATTTTTTTACATTTATATGCAGAATTGTCATTACAGGTCTGGCATTAAAGTATTACTGTCACAATGTTACAACAATGTCATTCCATGGGTTTTCGCTTTGTTACTGGTGGATATGTGTTCAAAAACAGACTTTAATCACACAGCGTCTGCTGCTCTATGCTATAGCGCCCAGATCCAGAGCGCCAACGCTGTGTGAGTCATTGTGGCGCTACCTTTCGCTCCCTGCAACGCTGTACTGGTGTTAGAGCGCCCAACATACATCTCATTCATCAATGCCGGCCAGGTTACTACAGCAAATGAGATGCTCTGTTACAGCGCCCAATAGCCAATCACAGCGTATACTAGCGGTCGCTGTTAGCACCTCTGTACAGATGCTCATCTGCCGATACCTGGCACTAGTAATGAATCAGCCTGCCCGTCAGGGGACCTCTGCCATTGTAAAGGTTAGAAAATGTAACTTATGTGTAGGGCCCAACCATTGAATATATCTTCAAGATACAGCACCGGAATATGCGCCAGCTAAACATCAGCTAGTTATCTTCTTGTAAGTGAACACGTGGTGAAGGTTACATGGATTTCTTTGAATAAGAAATCATTCTAACAATATATAAACACTTTTTATTATGTCGTTCATGCTATTTTCAAAAGAGAAATTTGCTGAAAAGAGCATCCACATGTCGCTGTCATAAACTGAAAGCCAGAATGGTGGCTTACAAATGAGAAGCCTTGTAGCACAAAGAACCATCCCAGAGTCCCCAGATCCAATCGTCTTTGTCTGCAGTGTTTGCACAAAGTAAGTAACCGGTGGATGGATTGCTGGAAAGAAGAAAATCAGATTAAATAATTAGTGTCAATTAGCTTTAGTAAAATCATTCTCCAAACAATTGGTCTCAAATGCCCTGCTTAATTACGTGAGACTTTCAGCGCTCCTTATCAAGTCTGCTTTGATTCATGTTTGACTCTTGAGGCTCCCAGAGGTGCAATTAATTATTGTCTAGTAAATAAACCCCCTGTAATTAATTGCTGCTGAAACAGTACAGTACCTTAATAAAAAAAATGAATACTTCTGAGTCCCGCACTCATATGCGTGTGCTCTTTAGATCATTTACTATAAGCAAAGAACTATAGAACACCACTTGAAAACTCCAAGTGTGCCTAGAAAAGATAATAAATGTTTGTCTAACGTGATTCAAGTACCTGCTGGACCATCATTCTGGTATAAGGTTTTCATAATATTATCTTGTGGAAGGTAAAAAGACTAGAAAATAAAAAAAGACTCAAGCTGTTGCCCTAAAATCACATTCCAGATTTTGCTTGTTTAGGGCAATTACACATTCATCCCCAAATATCCTAATTTTAAAGTGTACCAACCACATCCTATGGAAGTTTAAATAAAAAACGTGTATCAACTCCCCTTAGTGTCCTGGTAATGAATTGGATGAAAATACTCAAAACTATTTTGGCTTCAAGGCAAGAATTGGGGGAAAATTAATAGAAAATGAAATCTTCTTTTGGCTCTTTTTGATACTCTTTTTGATATTGCTCCCAACATGAGATTGCTAGGAGGTAAAACTACTAGTTTAGAACAATGGTATCCTCTCAGCGGCAAGGGAGCTGAATGGATTGAGTTGTTTTCGAAGGCTTAAAAGCTGCCCCAAAACCCACAGAACTTGTGAAATACATTTGGCCAAAGCCCCTGCCGATGCTCCTTCGTAGGGTGTAGAACTAGAAATAGATATTTTTGCTTTTCGAATTGTCCTAAAACGCGTTCTTTTTTGCTGTCCCTCGTTGTGAGATGACAGATTATCAGTCATTACATATGTTTGACAATGACATCAACAGAGATAATAAATGGAGGAGGTGGAGCTTTACAGCTAAAACAAAGGTCACTATCTGGGATTAGAGTGAAACAGGAGCACAAAATATCCTCTTCATGGGGAAGCAAAGCTAGTTAAAAAAGTGGGTTTTGGTCTGCTTTAACTAATGATAAAAATGTTAATAAAATGGTTCCCTGAATGTACTGCAACTTATACATGACTGCTTAGGGAAAGCAATGTATACTAACATCACTTCTGTGCAGGCGTCACTCAATCTACCTCTCAGGCCTAGATCTCCCTTCCCTCCTATCCTGTGTTCCTGACTGTCTGACAGCTATCTCTTTCATCTTCTTGTCTCAAACTAAAAATGTCCACCGTCCATTTCTGCTATTTCCTCCACCCTAACGATATTGGTCAGCAATCTCACAATAATGGCAGCTCCACAAGTGTGATGTCTTGGTGAAATACTGGACTCCTCGCATTCATTGACACCTCATATTTAGTACCTAGCCACCTACTCTTGTCTCCTACTCAGATTTATCTCTTGCATCCACCCCTTTCTCTCACCTGACACCCCCAGGCTCAGCTCTGCTGCTCATCTCATTCACCCCCCCCATGTTTGTTAAAGTGGACCAACACCCAGGATTTTGACTATCCTGGGTTTTGGTCCACTTCAGGGGGGCACCCCGATTAAGGGTGCCCCGCTGTTTGAAACCCCCAAAACTCCCACGCTCCCACGTGGCCGCGCTGACCAATCACCGCCGACGGACAAGCGGGTGACAGCGGCGGACAACACAGCGTGTCCGCCGCCGCCTCCCGCGCGCCCCTCTGACAGTGCACGCTCCCGCACCGGCCATTCACAAACGGCCGGCGCGGGCGCGTGCACGTCTAGAGGGGCGCGCGGGAGGCAAATGGATGAGGTAAGTTTTTGGGGGGTTTTGGGGGGGTCCCTCACCGCGGGACATCCCGATCTCGGATGTCCCGCGGTGAGGGAGGCGATCACCCCTGGGTGACGGTCCACTTTAAGTGTTGCTCCTCTGTGTCAGTCCTTCCACTGGCTGTCAATTTAAATTTCAATTCAAATCTCCTCCCACTGCCACATTCAGGACTTCACATGAGCTGACCCATTCCTCTGCCAAGCTTTCAAGCCTTTAAGCATGCCCTCATAACTCACCAGTGCATACATGCCTATCACCTTGTCTATTCAACCGACAGTCCAGAACACTCCAGTTTACTTACCATCATAAATATTTTATATTACTTGTGACCTACCTTTTGTCTCAACTTTTTGTTTGTTAGGTTGTACGCCCACAAGAGCAGGACCCTCTCTTCTTGTGTATTTCAGTATAAGTAAACAATAATAATAAGCTTCATGCTGATCCTTTTTTTCATTTCTGGGATCACGAACAAGACATCCGTCTTATGTACCTCCCGAGCAGCGGCCATTGCCCTTTAATGCCTGGGCTATAGGCCAGAATCCAGGCCTGCTGGAGGAACTCCAAAGTTTGGGGTACCGAGAACCTCCTACAGGGGTGACCAAGCTACAAAGTCTCTCCAAGTCCTGTAGTAAATTCTAAAGATCGTGCTCAAATCAAGGTCCAAATTACTGTGGTGGACAAACCCTGCCTGACCTTCCGATGCTTGTAGGGTCCACCCTTCTTCATCTGCTGCCAGCCGGAAGACACCTCCCCCTCTGACCAGCCTGGACTAGATCATGAACTCCTAAATAGGTCCTCGACGTAGGAGCTAGAATCCTCCAAGAATTCTGTCTGAATATGCCTACATTTGGTCATATCGTTCCTGCCTGGGCAGGCAGAGATAGACTAGGGATGCCCCTACTGACGAAGGCCACTGACCATGCTCTCCAACCGGACTACCCTGTCCACCACGTCCGAAGGAGGAACCCCATCCATGGGCTGACCCTGGGACACAAATGGACCTGGCATCCCCCCAAGGGGGTATCCCACTCTGACATTTCTGAGCCTGAAGCCGCAGGGGAAACTGGACGATCCGACTGAGGTGCGGAACCTGCCAGCTGTGCAAGGCGGCGCAGGACAGTAGTGCACCCAGTGCACTGGGGTCCCTCGTCTGATGAAGACATTTATTTGCTGTATGGGACCCTGCAACAAAACAAACACTAATGTTTCTCTTTCACCACACAGACCTCTACTGGAAGAAATACAAGACCTGGAGAGATGAGACCCCCAGACAGGAGAGTGCCCATCTGACTCACTCGAATCCAGACCCCACCAACCACTGCAGCTACACCAGATCCCGGAATCATGAGGAGATCAGGGCCCACAGTTGTAAGGAGGACGCAATTTACATTAGCCAGACAGTAGTCGCTTAAAAATAAAGGTAAGGTGCATTTGAAGAAAAAAGGAGTTAAACTAGGAACACAGAGAATGGGTACTGAAAATAGGCACATGAGCACAATAGTACAGAGAGAGGCCAGGGAGACAAATAGAAAACAAGAGACTGTTACCAACAAAAAATAGGGTGTCTAGATGATAACTACATACAACAGTGCAAATGCAAGGCTAACAATAGCAACTACAGAACAACTATAAAAATATACATACATGCCCAGAAGCCAACCACCACACAGCTCACCACTCTCAAAATGTCTGTACAAGATGAATGTGTCGTGGGACGATCTGGGAAATCCTGCCAAGATGCTGAAGAAGCACAAATCGAGTGTCACGATGCATTGCACATTAAGAGAGTGGCCCATCTTGCAGTTGCTGGAAGTAACGCAGAAAAGGCTCTGCTTAATACACTCACAACAATACAGTAAAAGCTGAAGAGAAAGCTGATACATGGGCAACAGGGATCATGGGGCCCAATGAGCAACAAGGATTAGCAAATTTAGGAGAGCTGAACCAGAGCTAGCAATAACACAGGAGAGTGGCCAAGAAGGAGGACCAATGAGTACCTAAACATACCAAAATATATACTCCTGAGCCGCAGGGGGAACCAGCACCACATGTGGAAAATCAATGGTGCCCAGGACACTTGGCATATTCACAATGTTGAAAAACCCAACTTCACCGAGTTCCAGACTGTCATGCTGTCAGAAAAGGAGACATATTTTTCATGCCATCAAGAAATTTAGTCAGGGCATGGCTCAGTGAAGGCTGAGACATGCCAACAGACAGTTCCCCTAGCCTCGGGAAGGAGCCATTCACTTGAAATTAAAGGCAGCAAACCAATTTGGCCATACCCCCAATTGCATGCCCCTTTCTTGCGGCAGGAGCCAACCACATAAGGCAGGGTCACACCTATAAGTAAAGCTTCTCAATAAAAAGGCGGTTCAGTCGGGTCATTTTGAACACCTGTTGATCGGACATCTGATTGACGTTCAGGTGGGCAGAATTTATCACCGGAAACCGACAAAAATAGTGAAATCGGGACTCGAAATCATGCACAAGCCCCGGAAAAATTCGCTCAGACCGGAAAAAGACCAAAAAACGACTCTGAATCATGTCTACTGAGACAACACAGGAGACCCATATACAGTATTGTGCTGGTCACCACACTTCTGACCAGATTTTTTGAAAAAAGTATGTCTTCTTCCCAGTAACCAACCCGAATATGATAGTAGATATCTATACCTGGATCACAGACAGAAAAACAATCATTTATTTGATTACAACCCTTTCCTACTCTCTCCAGTATTAAAATAACAATTAGGCTTAAAGGGAATCTGTCACTGGGAAGAATCAGTGGGGCAACTGGTGTATGTCTCAGCAAGTCGACCTGTATTAGAATCAATATTACATACCAGTATGCCTTAGGAGGTTTCTGCATATACTGAGGGTCAGATATGGTTTGACATGTATTATAGTTTCATCCTCCAGTGCTGTGTTTTGATGTAGTTTGCTACATGCCCATTTCTTATTTTCAACCAGAGTCAGAGTTTTTGGGCAACTGGGATTAGTAAGAGCTATTGAAAGACATTGGGAATTCTTGATGTATACAAATATTAAAAAAGGGACGAGTGCGACACACATGAGAATGCATGAGGGTCCTTTTCAATGATCTAAAGATAGATTAACCCCAATGCTTGTTGACAGTAAATAATTAGATTAGGGTGAAGGGTTAAGGCAGCAAAGATTATGGAATTTCTGTAGCAGTGAAAAGTTATAAATCATATAATCGCAAGGAATTGGACACAATCAATGTCTGCAATTTCTGAAGGGGCTTAAAATAAATAAATGCAAATAATATATATATATATATATATATATATATATATATACATAGTTGTTAAAGCTCATAATACAAAACAGTCAAAATAACAATGTTTACTTCCACTTTAGTATGACCTTAAAATTCATTGTCTGGGTGCCTTTGATTTATGATTTGATCAGCTGCCTTGCAATTTTGGATTATTAGCCATGTGTCACCAAGCCTATAAATCTTTTGCACTGTGGACATTGTCAAAGTGATATTTTGTGATGCATTTGGAATTAGGTTACATAGGGTGAGACAATATTGGGTTTTATCTTCTTTAAAATTAACAGTAGAAATGTGAAAATTATTTTTCTAAATAGAGCCTAAAATGGTTGGCCTAAGACTGCTGCACGGAATCTGGGCTTCACTCGAAAATCTGCAAATAAGAGGACTTATAGCCCATTTTCACGAATCGCTAAATCAACTCCAATCAGACAATAATGGATCTGTGGAATGTCTGCAATGATCAAGCAGTAAACAAGAGTTTGTTGGTTGAGCTTCGGATCGTTTTGGATGACATACATTTTCTCTATCCTTGCTTGATCGTTAACACATGGACACGATAATCGACCACAATTACGACCGGGACCATGCAGCAGATCTCTTAAAGGACTTATCTGTTCATGGAAATGGGCCATAAGCAAATAATTGTTTATGATGGGCATGTGTCTATAAATTGGGTTGTTAATCGCAAATGTCTGTAGATTAGTATGGGCTTTTGGTCTTCTAGTAATTTGGAATATTTAGAATATTTTTCCTAATTGTATGAGTATGGCACCACTCACCACCATGATACTGACTAAAGATTAGCCAGACAAAGGAGCCAGTAGAGGAAAGCCAATGAAAAGTCATTGTGAGCGCTCTGGATCCTATGAGGAGCAGATTTATTTTTTACCATTTTAGGGGTATTAAGCTTTTGGATATGTAACATGGAAGTTTAGGTTACCACCAGCGCACTGGTAAATTGTCTGAAAAGGTTTGCAAAATTCCTTGAATACCAGTGCCATAAGTGCTATATAACCAAGAGGGAAATGTAATAGGACTCCAACTACATCTGTGATGAAAAGAGTATAAATGTTTATTAAGGTCCCTGTTCAAGAACACACTAACTTCCTTCCAATGTATTCCCCTTGGGGACTGTGTAAAATTATCATCCTGCACCCATGACAGGCCACTAGCATGCTGAAGAAGCAAACAGGCGAAACGCGTCCGTGCATCATATACTTGCTACAAACGTGCATCATATACTTGCTACAAACGAGGGCCTGCACCCTTGCTACAAACTGAGCCTTTTTGATCCAACAGGATGCTACCAACTTAGGCACAATGCTACAAACATTCTCAACAACATAAGAACTTTATGATATACCCTTTACCCGGGCACAACATTATACCTGGATATGTAAGGTTATAATGACTGTATGAAAATTTGTTTTTGTATTGTATATATGTAAATAATTAAACTGCACTCTTAATAAATTAGGCATTTACCCAAAAAGGACACAAGAAATACATTTCGTTACTTGCAAGCAAACTGGCGCTTGGGAGCCCCTGACCAAAACCAACTGAAAGGATTCAAACATATCCTTTCAGTAGGCAGTGACTCCCATAACAGAGAGTAACTCTCTACCCCCTCAGCCTGTGTAAAATTAGCCATTTCGAAGCATCTCAAAAGCTTTGATCATATGTAAATTATGTATTCTAATCAAAGCCCCTCTCTTCACTACAATTTCTGAATAGTGGTTGAGCTGGGAAGGGAATGTGTTGTGGTCAAAGACAGTTGTGGGACTACTGTGGCTTGCCATGCTCACTCATGCTGAGAGATCCAAGAGACAGAGGGGCTGTTAGACCACTTTTTATGTGGTCCTGGATAAATGGAATTGAAAACTTTGGAATTGAAAATTACAGCTTCTACCCAGCTCTGCAGGAAATGGAAGCAAGGCACATGGTGTAGGCATCAGGTTAGCTGCTTGCTGCTTTATAATTGCCCTTGGGTTATTCAACCTCCCCCCCCCCCTTTAAGATGGAAGTCCAGTGTTCTCATCCTCCCATGCTGAAACCGGAGGTAAATCAATAAAACATCTTACCTGTCTCAGGAATCTGTGTGTGTGTGTGTCTGTACATCCATTAAACTGAATGCTGCTTTGTGCAGCCTGTCCAGGATGGCAGGGCCCAGTACTGGAACAGCACTGGATACATGGATAGGTGGATAACCTTCTCCCATTTTGTGTCAGCACCAGGGAGGAAGGACAGGGTGGGTGTTTGGGGGAACACTGGACTTCCACTTTAAGAGAGCTACCTTTAATGGACCTTCCTCTCACTACACATCCTGCATTTTAGTTGTGTAAATTGAGTTTTTATATTATGGAGAGGCTTAGTTTGGAGAAAGGCAATGAGAGCTCTTAGCACACAATAAAGTGTTTTCTTCTATTTAAAAGGGATAGATATTTTATTTTAAGAGTTTAGAAACAACAGGGAAGTCCAAACACATGTGCAGTCCCATTTTAAGGAGTTTGGAAGCCCCAAAGGCTGTATTTATTTTGTATCTTCTAAAATAAAAAAAAATTGCTCTGCACCTGTAGAATTGCCCCACTGCATGTAAAAAAATTTCACTTGAAGAAAAGTCAGATTTCACTTTATTGTGTGCTAAATAACAGTGCTAATCAAAAATAATCTGGATAATACCCTCATAGGTCGCTATGCCACTAAGATTCTTATTGGTTATTTATGTGATTGTGAAGACATTGGGCTTTTTTAGGTTCCTATTTTGTCGTTTTTTCTTCTGATTTAGCATGCAATTACTGGCAAGCATTTCTTGCTTTATATTTGTAAATCAAAATTAGAAGCAAACAATTTTAATGATTGACATTAACTATATTTAGGCACAATAATTGCCAGTGTCAGATATATATACCATACACCTGGCAATGTATCAAAGTGCACCACATAAAGCCACATTAATATTTTTGTATGATGTATTTTTATTGATTGTTCTGATTACAAACAAGAGAAAAAAAACAAAGGAAACGAATTATCCAACACCTGTCTATACCTGAATCTAGTGCACAATAATAATAATGGAGGATGGTAAATGAACAAACTGACAATAAATTTAGTCTTAAAGGGTCCACGGCACCCAACCCTGTTGCAGCCAAACCTATAATTTGTCCGTAAATCTGGTTAAAAACAGAGGTCTTGGTCCACACACATCTGCATCAGTATGCACCACCAAATGTCACTGTGCCTCTGTGAGGTGCAGTCCTAACGCTAATCTCTGAGAGCCCCACTTGGGACATACAATGCAATAGATAAATTGGGAGCAGGTTTACCTGAGGTTTCCCTATAACCTCGGGTGCAGCACATGGGGTGAAAGGGTCGAAAGCCTTGCAGTACAGCTTCAGAGCCCCCACCCCATGTGATTGCACAAAATTAAAGGAAACAAAGGAGGGGTGGCAGCCGCTCAGACCAGATTTAGGGACAGATTAACAGGCTAACAGGGTTGAGTGCTTTGGCCCCTTTAAGACTTGTGTATTCTAATTGCCCTGCACACGTGCACCTCCCAGGTTAGTTATAAATTGGTCTGAGCGGCTGCCACCCCTCCTTTGTTTCCTTTTTTTATTGCTAAACGGAACCCACAGTATTAGACAGAACAAAGGAAACAAGAAGATTGATATAATAATGGGGAGAAAAGGGAGGAAGGGGAGAAGTAGAGTTTGGAGGATTTCTGGGTCAGAATGGACAGAGGGGGGTAAAGGCTACTCAGTCTCTCCTTGGAACCTTTAGAAAGCTACCAGTCTGCCCCCCTCCCTGTTTCCTTATCTATCTAAGAGTAACTTCTGATACTTTTCACCTCCTGAACCCATTCCCCCATAGAATCTACCAATAGGAATCCATTGAGCGCCATTAGCATGGGATAACAGATCTAACAGTCATGAGGAGATGTATTTTCTGTGAAGAAAAGATGGACCAAAATACTTTTTAGCGTAAATGTTGCTCTGTGTCAGCTACAGGGTTGTTCTTTTACGATAGCTGGTACATTGTCCTATATATACTGGAGGTTTGGTCCACCATGACTGTTCTGACATACCCACATCTAGGTGTTTTTGACATTGGTTAGGGCAGTGTTAAGGCAGTGCTCGGGAGCCACCAACAGGCCATGTTGTGCAGATCTCCACACATAGAGCCTGCTATTTGGTGATCCACATAACATAACCTGTGACTCTAACATAGCATGTAGGGGAGATCCGGGATTAGAGGATCAACATCTAATACCACTGCCCAGTGTATAAACAATCCTGTGCCGATTGTGCTTATCCAAAACTGCCATCCTAAAACAAAAAAAGTATCTAGTGTATCCTCTGGAGCTCTGTTAGGTCAATGTCTTTGTCAAGTACCCTGCAACCTTTTGTATGTTTACCTTGTATTTCCAAATACTTTGATTGCAAATACCTGCAACCTTGAAGTTCTCTCTTCCTAGACATATGGGACTTCTTTAGCCAACATTACCAAGGCAAATCGGCCAAAATGACCCACCGAGGCTGCAGTGGGACCGTAGAGTGTTAATGTTTGGAGATGAGCATCTACACATGGACCATGTGATACCTTAAAGTGAGCCTAATGTTGAAAAACCTAAATAACTTTGAGTCTTCTAAAATTGCTCCTCAATGAGCCCTGTGAAATATGAAAATGACTGCATTATTTATCCGGTCCACGCTTCTGTGTCTCTTTCATCGCACACTTGAGCACTGGTGGCCGAGCAGGTTCACAAGGCACCCTAATGGTTGAAAAGAAGACTGATGTTGCCAGGTCAGAGGATCGCAGAGGGATTGGTATCTTAAGGTCGTTTTTTGGCTTCCTAGAGTTTGTTAAAGAGGTCAAAGCTTTTTGTAACAACCCCCCCCCCCCCAGCCATCCCTCCCTCCTATCATGCTAAGTCCAATTCGGGCATTAAAATTAATACAATTCACCTGATCAATGGCATCTACCTCTAATGTTGGGCGGAGGGAGAGTTTGCAAGGCAGTCATGGACTTGAGTGGCAGTTAGACTTGAGTGACAGACCACACTGCTCCAGGGTTTGAGTGACTGACCTGTCATTTAGGGTCCCAGCTTCAGGTTTTGAGCAGAGTGGTCCCCCTCCCCATGAGTTGTTCTATTATGTTGTTGCCTAAATCGGGCTTAGTACAGGGGAAGGAAGGGATATTTTTCAATTCTTCCTGAATCGAGGCCTAAGTCCTGCTTTAATTTCTCTTCAGCTGTTTGGACAAATAGAATATGCCACTGTGATGCTTTAAAGACTATTTGTTTTGTTGGATGATGTTAAAAATTAAGAAAATTTCACAAAAATTGGTTTAATAAATTTATAATAATTTTCTGTGTGCCAAATCACCCTGATGAAGTGTACACATTCACTATTTGGTATATTACACATTGAAAGGCTACAGACTAAGCACTGATAATTACTGTTTATGTCAATAATCAAAACATGCTTATGGGAAATTAACGAACATGAAGTAGCTGCTCTGATTAAACTCTTCAATTCTCTATAAGATGATGCAAATCAGTGTATGTTTAATGAATGCATTAGCATGGAGCTGGGGGGTGGTGGGGAGCTGATCCAGTACAAGTTGCCTGGGTATTGTTATATAGAGAGTTAAGGCAGACAGAAGGCACAATGACATGTTAAATTACCTGCATGATGTATGACTTAATGAACCCCCTTGTGTTGATCACGCTTGGCATTAATCAAGAGCCATGAACAGATTCCCTTATTTTCTCAATGCTCCTCTGATAAACTGCAATTTCATTTAACCTTGGACAGCCACTTTAATAGCTTCCACGGGACAACTGTCAATACTTTGCTGAGTGAATATACAGTGATTAAACTGCAACACAGGATGCTGGCCATGAATTCTGCTCATTTGGAATTGGAAATTTTATTTTTAATGATTTGCATAAAATATGCTAAAAACATTAGGACTTGAAGATTTATATTTACAGCGGCATATCATCTAGAAGGAAGTTTTAAGATTTCTTAAAGAAAGTCGTTTGAACTGCAGAAAAAATATGCAAGAGAATGACGAATTGAATTCTAATTATTTTGAAACCTTAGAAATGTTTCCTAATTGTATTCGGCTGAGGCAAAGGATTCTGGAAAGTTGTCATCAAGCAGGAGAATGCAAAAAAAAGACTATTGGTGATGTTTTTCACATGAAGATCTTTGCTAAGTCATGGCCTATGATTCAGTAAACTTTCCCAAAACAATATCCTGAAAACAAGAGCCATTTCATTCTTTATTTCAGAATAAGGCATGAGATAAAATAAGTTATCCCACTCTAAATTCTTCCCTTTACTCAATCACACCTTATTTTATCTCATGCCTTATTTTGAAATAAAGCAAGAACCAGTCCTTTTTCTCATGAGATATTTTAAAGCCATTGCCTCAAATAAATAGACATTTGTAAATCACTATGCACTCGCCTCAATTTTATTAGATAAACAGGCGGTTTGTCAAAGTCTTTGGTCTCATTGGATTAATTATATCCAGAAAAAAACAATATTTTAGGTCTATATTTTATCTATTTTACATTCCTTTTTTTCATTAGAGTCATTATATTAAATGATTTATCTCTTCTCCTCCTTTCATCTCCCGTTCTTCCTCTACCAATTCTATTCCTAGTTTAAATTTAGTTTTATATAAGCATTTTAGATACTCGTTCACCTAATATATTTCTTCTGATAATGCTAATTCCACCTTCTAAATGTTAACATATACTCTGATATTATATATAACATCATTTTTTGTTGTGATTATGGAAATTTGTAACATTCTAAATACTAATGCTCCTCTTGCCCCTCCCATGATTGCCATAAAATTACAAATATTTGGATGAGCATGTCCTCCTTTTCTCTCTTGTCCTCACCTGTGATTATAACCAAATAACTGCTCTTCATCCTTATGGATTCAGAGAGACCCAGCTCACTTTGGAAGCATGTTCAAGCCTCTCCAGACATTTCCAAGGATTTTCCTGAATATTCCTTTGAGGGTTACTTACACATTTGTATAAAGAATCTTTATCTCATCACCTTTAGAAAGGTCAATAAAACAACCAGGTGCATGCGATCTATTTATTTTAATTTTGGGGGGGTTCTTGTGTGTTGGGTGACAAAGGTTCTCCACACTCAGTCAAGTAGACAGAAATTCAAAACAAATCACAGAGGCATTTCCAAAACCTCTCCATAGCTTTTGAACTACCCGTTTGCCGCCAAGGCCGTAGGGTTCACAACACTCTAGGCACTCTTAAATTGTGACATTGCTTCATAATAAAGCACGCCCATTATTTATCACACCTGCCAGAAAGAAAAAAAATTGCAACTGATGCAAAAAATGAAAAAAAAAAGTCAAGACTTTTACATTTCTAATGAAAAGATAAACTTATCTGAAAGCTGAAATTTACAATGAAGCAGCTGAATCCCATGACGATGGATGTAAATGCAAACGTTTGGTAATGGGAATACAAATAAAATCTCAAAAAAGAAAAGAGGGACCATAGTTGAAATTTCCACCAAAGGGTGTCTGCTCATCTCGCCACAGGATCTCAAATGCCTCATGGAAAATACTGCCTAGTTACTATTTCAACCCTCATATATAGCATAAATACATAGCAGAATATGGAATCTAAACTGCTAAAAGCTCTGTATAGTAAATTTAAAATCTAATCATCTGGAAATGACTGGCCAGGTTGGTTCTCATTGGACATCAAGCATTAAGGTAGGCACTAGGGATGAGCGAATCGATCCGGACGAACCCGGATTCGTTCCGAATTTCATGGAAAATTCGATTCTGAACGAATCCAAATTTCCCCGCAATTCGATCGATCAAAGTTTTCCTTTAAACTCCATTTATTTCAATTACAGGCATTCTAAAATGGTGGATGAACATGTCTAGACATATCCCCTGGGGCAAGGTATCATGGGTAAGTCACATGCAGCCTATCAGCAGCCAGGAAGCCCGGTGACATCACCGTGCTATATAAAGCGGCGGCCATCTTGCTTGTGCGCATTTCAGCCTTGCATTGCGGCCAGAGCACAGCTCGTTAGAGACAGGGACAGAGAGTTAGAGATAGGTAGGGAGAGTCAGAGAGGCAGACAGAGAGGTAGACAGAGCCAGGGAAAGATAGGGAAAGATAAGGAAAAACCGGAACCATCCAGCCAGGGACAGCTTAGAAGTGACAGTGAAATTTTTTTTTTTTTCATTAGCCAGATCAGTTTTCAATTCGATTTCAGTTCTTTGTGCTGTAAATCTGCCTTGCCACTGTGCATCCCATCTATGCAGTGGCTTATTTAACCCTATCTGTTACACACAAGCATTTATCATAATATATAACTGGATTAGTTTAAAAAATTTTTGGTCTGCCATTAACAAAAAAAACACCATCCCACCTGGGTATCCCAAACCTGCACTTAGCAGGCTATCTGTTATACTAAATACACTTGTTCATCCTTCCTCAGCTTAATCAAAGTATTGCATTTTGAAATGATTTTTGGTCTGCCTTTAACAAAAAAAACACCAGGCCGCAGGGCATCCCAAACCTGCACTTAGCAGGCTATCTGTTATACTAAATACGCTTGTTCATCCTTCCTCAGCTTAATCAAAGTCTGGCATTTTGAATTGGTTTTTGTCCTGCCTTTAACAAAAAAAACACCAGGCCACAGGGCATCCCAAACCTGCACTTAGCAGCCTATCTGTTATACTAAATGCACTTGTTCATCCTTCCTCAGCTTAATCAAAGTATTGCATTTTAAATTGGTTTTTGGTCTGCCTTTAACAAGAAAAAACCCCAGGCCGCAGGGCATCCCAAACCTGCACTTAGCAGTCTATCTGTTATACTAAATACGCTTGTTCATCCTTCCTCAGCTTAATCAAAGTATTGCATTTTGAATTGGTTTTAGTCTGCCTTTAACAAAAAAACACCAGGCCGCAGGGCATCCCAAACCTGCACTTAGCAGCCTATCTGTTATACTAAATACGCTTGTTCATCCTTCCTCAGCTTAATCAAAGTATTTCATTTTGAATTGGTTTTTGGTCTGCCTTTAACAAAAAAAACACCAGGCCGCAGGACATCCCAAACCTGCACTTAGCAGCCTATCTGTTATACTAAATACGCTTGTTCATCCTTCCTCAGCTTAATCAAAGTATTGCATTTTGAATTGGTTTTTGGTCTGCCTTTAACAAAAAAAACACCAGGCCGCAGGGCATCCCAAACCTGCACTTAGCAGTCTATCTGTTATACTAAATACGCTTGTTCATCCTTCCTCAGCTTAATCAAAGTATTGCATTTTGAATTGGTTTTAGTCTGCCTTTAACAAAAAAACACCAGGCCGCAGGGCATCCCAAACCTGCACTTAGCAGCCTATCTGTTATACTAAATCCGCTTGTTCATCCTTCCTCAGCTTAATCAAAGTATTGCATTTTGAATTGGTTTTTGTCCTGCTGCCAAAACACCAGGCCGCAGGGCATCCCAAACCTGCACTTAGCAGCCTATCTGTTATACTAAATACGCTTGTTCATCCTTCCTCAGCTTAATCAAAGTATTGCATTTTGAATTGGTTTTTGGTCTGCCTTTAACAAAAAAAACACCAGGCCGCAGGGCATCCCAAATCTGCACTTAGCAGCCTATCTGTTATACTAAATACGCTTGTTCATCCTTCCTCAGCTTAATCAAAGTATTGCATTTTGAATTGGTTTTTGGTCTGCCTTTATCAAAAAAAAAAACAGGCCGCAGTGCATCCCAAACCTGCACTTAGCAGCCTATCTGTTATACTAAATACGCTTGTTCATCCTTCCTCAGCTTAATCAAAGTATTTCATTTTGAATTGGTTTTTGTCCTGCTGCCAAAACACTTGGCCACAGGGCATCCCAAACCTGCACTTAGCAGCCTATCTGTTATACTAAATATGCTTGTTCATCCTTCCTCAGCTTAATCAAAGTATTTCATTTTGAATTGGTTTTTGGTCTGCCGTTAACAAAAAAAACACCAGGCCGCAGGGCATCCCAAACCTGCACTTAGCAGTCTATCTGTTATACTAAATGCACTTGTTCATCCTTCCTCAGCTTAATCAAAGTATTGCATTTTGAATTGGTTTTTGTCCTGCTGCCAAAACACCAGGCCGCAGGGCATCCCAAACCTGCACTTAGCAGCCTATCTGTTATACTAAATCCGCTTGTTCATCCTTCCTCAGCTTAATCAAAGTATTGCATTTTGAATTGGTTTTTGTCCTGCTGCCAAAACACTAGGCCGCAGGGCATCCCAAACCTGCACTTAGCAGCCTATCTGTTATACTAAATACGCTTGTTCATCCTTCCTCAGCTTAATCAAAGTATTGCATTTTGAATTGGTTTTTGTCCTGCCTTTAACAAAAAAAACACCAGGCCGCAGGGCATCCCAAACCTGCACTTAGCAGCCTGTTATACTAAATGCGCTTGTTCATCCTTCCTCAGCTTAATCAAAGTATTGCATTTTGAATTGGTTTTTGGTCTGCCTTTAACAAGAAAAAACCCCAGGCCGCAGGGCATCCCAAACCTGCACTTAGCAGTCTATCTGTTATACTAAATACGCTTGTTCAGCCTTCCTCAGCTTAATCAAAGTATTGCATTTTGAATTGGTTTTGGTCTTCCTTTAACAAAAAAAACACCAGGCCGCAGGGCATCCCAAACCTGCACTTAGCAGCCTATTTGTTATACTAAATACGCTTGTTCATCCTTCTTCAGCTAAATCAAAGTATTGCATCTTGAATTGCACTAGTCACTTTATTTATATTGTATCATATATTGTGAGATAGGGATGTATATATTTTTCACAAGGAGGAAGAGGAATGATTATCTATGTCCCTGCTATTAGTATCTTGTTTTTAATATATTTGTGATGATACTTTTGTAATCATTAATAAATATTGAAGATTCATAATATATTTTTGATTTAGTAATTTATTTGGTGGTGCCTGGGGATATCCCTGGTGGTAGCTGGGGCCACCCATATTGTATATGTGTATTTGGATATATTCCCTTTTCTTTGGGGATTCCTTTAAGGCACACCTAAATTCATATATCATTAAGAAATAATTAGTGGTGCATTTGGAAAAAATCCTTTTTTTTTGTATTGCATCTTGAATTGGTTTTGGTCCTGCTGCCAAACACTAGGCCGCAGGGCATCCCAAACCTGCACTTAGCAGCCTATCTGTTATACTAAATACGCTTGTTCATCCTTCCTCAGCTCAAACAAAGTATTTCATTTTGAATTGGTTTTTGGTCTGCCTTTAACAAAAAAAACACCAGGCCGCAGGGCATCCCAAACCTGCACTTAGCAGCCTATCTGTTATACTAAATACGCTTGTTCCTCCTTCCTCAGCTTAATCAAAGTATTGCATTTTGAATTGGTTTTTGGTCTGCCTTTAACAAAAAAAACACCAGGCCGCAGGGCATCCCAAACCTGCACTTAGCAGCCTATTTGTTATACTAAATACGCTTGTTCATCCTTCCTCAGCTTAATCAAAGTATTGCATTTTGAATTGGTTTTTGGTCTGCCTTTATCAAAAAAAAAAAACCAGGCCGCAGGGCATCCCAAACCTGCACTTAGCAGCCTATCTGTTATACTAAATACGCTTGTTCATCCTTCCTCAGCTTAATCAAAGTATTTCATTTTGAATTGGTTTTTGTCCTGCTGCCAAAACACTAGGCCGCAGGGCATCCAAAACCTGCACTTAGCAGCCTATCTGTTATACTAAATACGCTTGTTCATCCTTCCTCAGCATAATCAAAGTATTTCATTTTGAATTGGTTTTTGGTCTGCCTTTAACAAAAAAAAACTAGGCCGCAGGGCATCCCAAACCTGCACTTAGCAGCCTATCTGTTATACTAAATATGCTTGTTCATCCTTCCTCAGCTTAATCAAAGTATTGCATTTTGAATTGGTTTTTGGTCTGCTGCCAAAACACTAGGCCGCAGGGTATCTCATATTACCAATTTTCATAGTATCTGGTGCAGAGAAGCAGTTCCTCATTTTATTTAGCTTCTTCTTTTTAAAGTAAACACATTTTTATCGTACCTATTGCGCATTTCAAATACATAAAAATGTCAGGCAGACAAGTGCAAGGATGTTCAAAGAGTAGTGTCAGAGGCCAAGATTCAGCAGGCAGAGGTCGCAGCAGACTAGGAGCGAGTGGCAGTAGGAGTCACGGTGAGAGACCTGATCTGCCAGTATCTGCTAGCGGTCATGTCTCCACTAGTAACGCATCTGCCTTGGTAGATTGGTTAACACGCTTATCAACATCATCACAAGTTACATCTGAGACCCCCAGTCTAGGGTCGGTAGGTTCCTCTGACACAACCCTGAGTTGGCATGCCCCGAGAGCAGTCCCTGTCCTTCCATTGCCTCTGTCCTACGCCGTTCCCTCCCCCAGCGACGTATCCTATGCTTTGGGTTCAGCTCCACTCTTTAGTGAGGAGGACGATCAGATAGAGGACAGTCAGCAGCTACTGCCCAGCCAAGAAATGGAGGTGGCTTCTTTAGCTAGGCAGACAAATAGTGATGTGGACAGTGTCGTGGGTGTTGCGAGCGTTCCTGCTCCTGTGCCAGACACTGTTGAGGAAACTGAGAACATCAGTGACGTGCAGCCCCAACTCGGTGATGATGATGATGATGAAGCCGATCGCACTTGGGAGCTGGATGATGAAGGGGCTTCATCGTCATCATCAGGAGAAGAGGGGCGCAGGTGGCCCTGGAGTCAGCAGCTGAGGCAACAAGGTGTTAGCAGCATGGTTGGAAGTCAGCATGGGGGCACAATTGTAAAGCCTGGAGCCAAACGGGGCCGGGGTAGAGCACTTGCTGCGCAGCAGGCTACCTTATCGGGAGGTAGTGGAGCAGGGGTTCCAGGAGTTGGCAACAGTAGCAGTGAATCAGTGAGGCCTGTTGGTGGGAAAAGTAGCTACTCGGCAGTGTGGCAGTTTTTCCCGAAGCATCTGCAGGAGGGTAATATGGCCACATGCAAGATATGTAGGCAGAAGGTGAAGCATGGCCAGGGCCCAAATGTTGGCACCACGGCCTTGCGTCAACATATGATGCGTCACCATAAAGCGGCCTGGGAGCCGAAGGCAGCTGTGCGTCATACCCATCCTCTGTCGCTCCTGCTCCTCCTCCTCCAAGTCATGCATTCTGCCAGCAATCCATCAGCGAAGCCATGTCCAAGAGACAGCAGTATGCGCCCACTCATCCTACGGCGCAGAAGCTGAATGTGCTCCTGTCCAAGTTGCTGGTGCTGCAGTCGCTCCCTTTTCAGGTGGTGGACTCTGCACCTTTCAGAGAACTGATGGCTTGTACCTAGCCGAGGTGGAGAGTCCCAAGCCGTCATTTCTTTGCCAAGAAGGCAGTACCAGCGCTGCACACTTTTGTTGAACAGAAGGTGGGCCAGTCCTTGAGCCAAGTGCATGGCAGCGCCGACGTCTGGAGCTGTAACTACGGTCAGGGACAGTACATGTCATTTACGGCCCACTGGGTGAATGTGGTCCCTTTGCAGCAGCAGCAGCAACTTGGAAAGGTCACGCCGCTTCGGCCTCCGCGCTCCCTGCCCGTTGGGCCTGTGACACCGTGCGACTTGGCCTCCTCATCCTCCGCTATCTCCTCACCCTCCACTGTAGGCTCAAGTCTCAGTGCACCTCCAGTCTACCATGTGTGCAGGGCACGGAGGTGTCACGCTGTGCTTCACATGGTTTGTCTTGGCAAACAGAGTCACACAGGGGAGGAACTGCTTAAATTTATTCATCAGGAAATCCAAACATGGCTTACTCCAAGAAAACGTAAAATGGGAATCATGGTTACCGACAATGGGAAGAACATTTTGTCTGCGCTGCGCCAAGGAAGCCTGACCCATGCCCCCTGCATGGCTCACGTTTTCCCCCCATCTGCAAGACATCCTAACAAGTTCAAGGAAACTTTGCATGCACTTCAGCCACTCATACACCGCCAAACACACCCTTCTTGAGCTACAGCATCAGAACGGTAGCCCCCAACATAGTCTGATTTGCAATGTTTCCACCCGTTGGAATTCCACCCTTCACATGTTGGACCGATTATATGAACAGAGAAAAGCCATCACGGATTTCCTGATGATCCAAGCGGATAGGGGGACTCCCCTGCTGTTTGCTCAGGCCCTTTGAGGAAGCCACTTTATTTGTCAGTCGGCAGGATTACGGGATGAACAACGTGATTCCACTGCTTCATGTACTACAGCACATGTTGGAAACCATGGCTGGTCGGGGGCACTGGAAACCATGGCGTCTACATCTTACGGCCACATGAACCCCGTTGGAGCTGAACTGCAGGAGGAGGAGGAAGAGGAGGAGGAGTGGCCCAGTGAAGCATAGTTTAGGCTTGGCGTAATGGCTGGTTTATCTAGTCAGCGGACAGGAGAGGAGGAGCAGGAGCAGCCAGAGGAGCTAGAGGGTTTTGAGGAAGGTGAGACAGAGGACCCGGACACACCGTGGCAGTATGCAGTGGAGATGGAGACAGGTAGTCCCTCCGAGTCACTTGCGCAAATGGCAGTAAGCATGCTCACGTGCTTGCGTAGTGACCCCTGAATTGTTTCCATTTGTCGGCGGGATGACTTCTGGCTGTTCACCTTATTGGACCCTCGCTTCCGGCACAAAATGGGGGCATTTTTTAAACCCACCGAGCGGGAGGACAAACTACTACAAAGATATTCTGCGTAGTCAGTTGGCCGATGCCTATCTGCGCCATGGTCCATACTCTCGCAGGTCTGACTCGGGGGGACCTCTGCGCTCACCTTCCACTGCCATGGCTGCTGGGGTGTTGGCAGGAGCAGCAGCAGCAGCTCCATCAGCAGCAGCCTCAGTCTTCAGTCGCTAATGAGTAGCTTTCTACACCCGCATAGTGAGGCTACTCATGAGCAGCAGGAAGACCTGGAGCAGGACCTCAACCAGCAGGTCATGTCATACCTTGACATGACCATGCCAACACACCTTGATGATCCGCTGGACTTCTGGGCAGCCAAACTTGGCTTGTGGCGCAACTAGCAGAGTTTGTCCTGGAAAAGCTGTCCTGCCCGACCAGTAGCGTGCCATCTGAGCGGGTGTTTAAAGCGGCGGGGGCCATAGTTACGGCGAGGAGAACTCGTCTGTCAACTAAAAATGTGAAGAGACTCACCTTTGTCAAAATGAATCAGGGATGGATCAGCCAGGATTTCCACCCACCAATGGCTGATGCATGCGATTAGATTCAGCATGGTGCCACGTTTTACACTTTCCAAATGGTGCAAAACATATTTATGTCTTTAGATCAATTTTTGGGCTCCTGCTGATGCCAAATTCAGGGTGTGCCTTTCAGCCAATTTTTGGCCTCCTGCTGCTGCTGCTGCCAACTCCAGGGTGTGCCTTCCAGCTAATGTTTGTGCTCCTGCTGCTGCCAACTTCAGGGTGCCTTCCAGCCAATTTCTGGGTTCCTGCTGCTGCTGCTGCCAACTCCAGGGTGTGTCAGTCAATTTTTGGGCCCCTTCTGCGGCTGCTGCCCACTCCAGTGTCTCTTTAAAGCACTGTTTGGGCTCCTGCTGCTGCTTGCATCTCCAGGGTGTGATTTATCCAATTTTTGGGCTCCTGAAGCCAACTCCAGTGTCTCTGTAAAGAAATGTTTGTGCTCCTGCTGCTGCTTGCAACTCCAGTGTGTGATTCATCCAATTTTTGGGCTCCTGCAGCCAACTCCAGTGTCTCTTTCAAGCTATGTTTGGGCTCCTGCTGCTGCTGCTGCTGCTTGCAACTCCAGGGTGTGATTCAGCCAATTTTTGGGCTCCTGCTGCCCACTCCAGTGTCTCTTTCAAGCTATGTTTGGGCTCCTGCTGCTGCTGCTTGCAACTCCAGGGTGTGATTCATCCAATTTTCGGGCTCCTGAAGCCAACTCCAGTGTCTCTTTAAAGCTATGTTTGGGCTCCTGCTGCTGCTTGCAACTCCAGAGTGTGATTCATCCAATTTTCGGGCTCCTGCTTGCAACTCCAGTGTCTCTGTAAAGAAATGTTTGTGCTCCTGCTGCTGCTTGCAACTCCAGGGTGTGATTCATCCAATTTTCGGGCTCCTGAAGCCAACTCCAGTGTCTCTTTAAAGCACTGTTTGGGCTCCTGCTGCTGCTTGCAACTCCAGGGTGTGATTCATCCAATTTTCGGGCTCCTGAAGCCAACTCCAGTGTCTCTTTAAAGCACTGTTTGGGCTCCTGCTGCTGCTTGCAACTCCAGGGTGTGATTTATCCAATTTTTGGGCTCCTGCAGCCAACTCCAGTGTCTCTTTCAAGCTATGTTTGGGCTCCTGCTGCTGCTGCTGCTTGCAACTCCAGGGTGTGATTCAGCCAATTTTTGGGCTCCTGCTGCCAACTCCAGTGTCTCTTTCAAGCTATGTTTGGGCTCCTGCTGCTGCTGCTTGCAACTCCAGGGTGTGATTCATCCAATTTTCGGGCTCCTGAAGCCAACTCCAGTGTCTCTTTAAAGCTATGTTTGGGCTCCTGCTGCTGCTTGCAACTCCAGAGTGTGATTCATCCAATGTTCGGGCTCCTGCTGCCAACTCCAGTGTCTCTTTAAAGCAATGTTTGGGCTCCTGCTGCTGCTTGCAACTCCAGGGTGTGATTCATCCAATTTTTTGGCTCCTGCTGCCAACTCCAGAGTCTCTTTAAAGCAATGTTTGGGCTCCTGCTCTTGCTTGCAACTCCAGGGTGTGATTCATCCAATTGTTGGGCTCCTGCTGCCAACTCCAGTGTCTCTTTCAACCAATGTTTGGGCTCCTGCTGCTGCTGCTTGCGACTCCAGGGTGTGATTCATCCAATTTTTGGCCTCCTGCTGCCAACTCCCGTGTCTCTTTCAACTAATGTTTGGGCGGCTGCTGCTGCTTGCAACTCCAGGGTGTGATTCATCCAATTTTTTGCCTCCTGCAGCCAACTCCAGTGTCTCTTTCAAGCTATGTTTGGGCTGCTGCTGCTGCTGCTGCTGCTTGCAACTCCAGGGTGTGATTCATCCAATTTTTTGCCTCCTGCTGCCAACTCCAGTGTCTCTTTAAAGCAATGTTTGTGCTGCTGCTGCTTGCAACTCCAGGGTGTAATTCATCCAATTTTTGGGCTCCTTCTGCCAATTCCAGTGTCTCTTTAAAGCAATGTTTGGGCTGCTGCTTCTGCTGCTTGCAACTCCAGGGTGTGATTCATCCAATTTTTGGGGTCCTGCTGCCAAATCCAGTGTCTCTTTCAAGCAATGTTTGTGCTCCTGCTCCTGCTGCTTGCAACTCCAGGGTGTGATTCATCCAATTGTTGGAGTCCTGCTGCCAAATCCAGTGTCTCTTTCAAGCAATGTTTGGGCTCCCGCTCCTGCTGCTGCTGCTTGCAACTCCAGTGCGTCTTTAGTCCAATTTTTGGGCTCCTGCAGCCAACTCCAGTGTCTCTTTAAAGCAATGTTTGTGCTCTTGCTCCTGCTGCTTGCAACTCCAGGGTGTGATTTATCCAATTTTTGGGCTCCTGCTGCCAACTCCAGTGTCTCTTTAAAGCAATGTTTGGGCTGCTGCTGCTGTTGCTGCTGCTTGCAACTCCAGGGTGTCATTCAGCCAATTTTTGGGCTCCTGCTGCCAACTCCAGTGTCTCTTTCAAGCTATGTTTGGGCTGCTGCTTGCAACTCCAGGGTGTGATTCATCCAATTTTTGGGCTCCTGAAGCCAACTCCAGTGTCTCTTTAAAGCAATGTTTGGGCTCCTGATGCTGCTGCTGCTGCTTGCAACTCCAGGGTGTCATTCAGCCAATTTTTGGGCTCCTGCTGCCAACTCCAGTGTCTCTTTCAAGCTATGTTTGGGCTCCTGCTGCTGCTTGCAACTCCAGGGTGTGATTCATCCAATTTTTGGGCTCCTGCTGCCAACTCCAGTGTCTCTTTCAACCAATGTTTGGGCGGCTGCTGCTTGCAACTCCAGGGTGTGATTCATCCAATTGGTGGGGTTCTGCTGCGAACTCCTGTGTCTCTTTCAACCAATGTTTGGGCGGCTGCTGCTTGCAACTCCAGGGTGTGATTCATCCAATTTTTGGCCTCCTGCAGCCAACTCCAGTGTCTCTTTCATGTTATGTTTGGGCTCCTGCTGCTGCTGCTTGCGACTCCAGGGTGTCATTCAGCCAATTTATTGGGCTCCTGCTGCCAACTCCAGTGTCTCTTTCAAGCTATGTTTGGGCTCCTGCTGCTGCTTGCAACTCCAGGGTGTGATTCATCCAATTTTTGGGCTCCTGCTGCCAACTCCAGTGTCTCTTTCAACCAATGTTTGGGCGGCTGCTGCTTGCAACTCCAGGGTGTGATTCATCCAATTTTTGGGCTCCTGCTGCCAACTCCAGTGTCTCTTTCAACCAATGTTTGGGCGGCTGCTGCTTGCAACTCCAGGGTGTGATTCATCCAATTTTTGGCCTCCTGCAGCCAACTCCAGTGTCTCTTTCATGTTATGTTTGGGCTCCTGCTGCTGCTGCTTGCGACTCCAGGGTGTCATTCAGCCAATTTATTGGGCTCCTGCTGCCAACTCCAGTGTCTCTTTAAAGCAATGTTTGGGCTCCTGCTGCTGCTTGCAATTCCAGGGTGTGATTCATCCAATTTTTGGGCTCCTGCTGCCAACTCCAGTGTCTCTTTCAAGCTATGTCTGGGCTCCTGCTGCTGCTGCTTGCGACTCCAGGGTGTCATTCATCCAATTTTTGAGCTCCTGCTGCCAACTCCAGTGTCTCTTTCAACCAATGTTTGGGCGGCTGCTGCTGCTTGCAACTCCAGGGTGTGATTCATCCAAATTTTTGGCCTCCTGCAGCCAACTCCAGTGTCTCTTTAAAGCTATGTTTGGGCTGCTGCTGCTGCTTCCAACTCCAGGGTGTGATTCATACAATTTCCAGTGTCTCTTTAACCCTTTAAACGCCAGCCACGTAAAATTTACGTGGCTGCCTCCCCTGCAGTTAACCGCCAGCCACGTAAATTTTATGTGCCTGACTTTCCCCAATAATAGAATAAAAAGTAAAAAAAAAAAATCACTTACTTGACCCCTCGTTTGATCCGGCCGGGTCTCCTCTTCAGCCAGAGGGGCTCCAATCGCCCATTGGGGCTCCTCCAGCTGCAGGGGAGTGCCCAAAATAGGTTGCCCCCCCCCCCCCGTTTCAGCAGCCGCAGAGATTTGCCTGCAAAATAAAAAATAAAAAAATGACAGTTACTCACCTCCGCGCCCGCCGGCTTCCGCCGCCTCTCCTCTTCCGTCTTCTGGAGGGGGCATAACAGCCCTCCTCCCTCCACAGCTTCCGATGGCGGCCGCCATCTTGGATTCTGGCTCCGCCCCTTCGGGGGCGGTGCTGATGACATCACCGCTGGGTGTCGTTGGGGCACCCGGCAGTTCAGCTGTCAGATGTCCTCCGATCGCCTGCCTCCCCCCTCCTCTGCCCAGCCGTCACCTGCATCTGATCGCCACGGGACACAGGAAATGAAGATCGGAGGTGAGTAAAGTAAATTTTTTTTTTTTTTTTAATAAAGTCATTTGAAAAAAGTGTGTTTGTCTTTTTTTTACTTTTAACCCTTTGTGAACTGGTAAGGGGTCCATGTGACCCCTATACCAGTTCACAGGGCTCGGGGGTCTGGCAAGTCACCTGCGTGACTTGTCATTAACCCCTAGCCCCCCAAATTACCTGCCTCCCCAAAGCCCAGGGGGGGGCAGAAGAGCCGTGGCCCTAGGCTATGACGGCTTGTAGCCGGTAGGGCCAGGGGCCACTAAAGCTGGCCCCTGCGCCCTGTTCTACAAGCCCCCATAGCTGGTCACAGGCTGGTTACGCTGGGTAGGGGGGACCTCACGCCATTTTTGGGGGGGATTCCCCCAAAAAATCGGGTCACCCTCCCTGAGAGGGGGGACCCTATGTCATTTTTTTTTAATTAACCCTATGTTATCTGTAACCCAGTAGGTATAAAAGGCTTCCAGCAGCAGCAGGAGAGCAGAAGCCTAAGTGATTAGCGTGGGACACAGGGATGGATGGGAGGTAAGTATTTTAAAAAAATAATAAAAAAAGTATTATTTTTTAATAAAGTTATTTTTAAAGTGTGTCTCTGTGTGTTTTTTTTTACTTTTAACCCTTTGTTAACTGGTAAGGGATCTACGAGACCCCTATACATGTTCACAAGGCTCTGGGTCTGGCAAGTCACCTGCGGCTAGCGGGGACTTGCCATTAACCCCGAGACCCCCCATTATCTGCCTCCCAAAAAAAAACTTAAAATTCCCCCAAGAAATGGTGCCCCCCCCCCCCCCCCCCCCGTGTGAAGGGGGACCCCACACCAATTTTTTATTTAACCCTCGGGAGAAATGGGGCTTTCACATGCAATATGGTTTTCTTTAATAAAATAAATGTTTTTGTTAAAAATAAGGAGACAATTTAAAAAAAAAAAAAAAATATATATATATATATATATATATATATATATATATATATATAAGCACAAGGTGCGCACTTTGTCTGCAGAGCTGAAATTTTGAAGTAAAATTACCGCTATGCGCATGCTTTAATTTGGTGTTTGGCAACTCTTTCCTTGACAGAACCTATGCATGTTGGGCATTGTTCTGTTCGGGGCATGTTGCTTTTTCAGATTTTCTGGTTTGCATATAGTTTTGTTTAGGAAAATGTGGTTTTGATTCTGCTTTTTTATTCATTTTTAAGGAAACCCTGTGCAACCAAAGAATACATTGAGGGATTACTTCCAGAAAACTGCACCCATGTCAACAAGCCTGGTACGCCTAGAAAGCCTGAGGTGTGTACTTCTAGGGAATATATAGTTTGTAGGGGGAATTTCAAATGTAAAGGGTTGTTTTTCTTGAAAAACTGCAAGGTGCGCATATTGCATAGCATAGTTGTATTTTTTCTGAAAATCTCCTAAAGCGTTGTTTCAATTTGGGGGAGTCTCCTGGGCAGGAAAGGGTGTCTACCTATACATATGTGGTACCGCTGTAACCGGGAGAAATTGGAGTTTCACACGCAATAAGATTTTATTGACAAACTTACATTTTTTATTACAAAAAAACACTACAAATTGTAAAAAATGTTTTGTTTTTTTTTGTACAATTTTCACCCAAAAATATTAAGAATACACTCAGAAAATGACAAACAAGACATTTCGTGTTAAAGCCCAGGCTCTGCTGAAAAAAACAATTTATCACTTTCCTGGGAAATCCCTGGAAATCCCTTCAAAAATCACAGTGGAACATGGTGAGCACAAAATAGTGAAAAATGGTCTGGCAACAAAGGGTGACAAAATCTCAAGGTAGGCTGGCGATTAAAGGGTTAAAACAATGTTTGGGCTGCTGCTACTGCTGCTTGAAACTCCAGGGTGTGATTCATAAAATTTTTGGGCTCCTGCTGCCAACTCCAGTGTCTCTTTAAAGCAATGTTTGGGCTGCTGCTGCTGCTGCTTGCAACTCCAGGGTGTCATTCAGCCAATTTTTGGGCTCCTGCAGCCAACTCCAGTGTCTCTTTCAAGCTATGTTTGGGCTCCTGCTGCTGCTATTGCAACTCCAGGGCGTGATTCATCCAATTTTTGGGCTCCTGCTGCCAAATCCAGTGTCTCTTTCAAGCAATGTTTTGGCTCCTGCTCCCGCTGCTGCTGCTTGCAACTCCAGTGTGTCTTTAGTCCAATTTTTGGGCTCCTGCAGCCAACTCCAGTGTCTCTTTAAAGCAATGTTTGTGCTCCTGCTCCTGCTGCTTGCAACTCCAGGGTGTGATTCATCCAATTTTTGGCTCCTGCTGCCAAATCCAGTGTCTCTTTCAAGCAATGTTTGGGCTCCTGCTCCTGCTGCTGCTGCTTGCAACTCCAGTGTGTCTTTAGTCCAATTTTTGTGCTCCTGCAGCCAAATCCAGTGTCTCTTTAAAGCAATGTTTGTGCTCCTGCTCCTGCTGCTTGCAACTCCAGGGTGTGATTCAGCCAATTTTTGGGCTCCTGCTGCCAACTCCAGTGTCTCTTTAAAGCAATGTTTGGGCTCCCGCTCCTGCTGCTTGCAACTCCAGGGTGTCATTCAGCCAATTTTCGGGCTCCTGCAGCCAACTCCAGTGTCTCTTTCAGGCTGTGTTTGGGCTCCTGCTGCTTGCAACTCCAGGGTGTGATTCATCCAATTTTTGGGCTCCTGCTGCCAAATCCAGTGTCTCTTTCAAGCAATGTTTGGGCTCCTGCTGCTGCTTGCAACTCCAGTGTGTCTTTAGTCCAATTTTTGGGCTCCTGCAGCCAACTCCAGTGTCTCTTTCAAGCTATGTCTGGGCTCCTGTTCCTGCTGCTTGCAACTCCAGGGTGTGATTCATCCAATTTTTGGGCTCCTGCTGCCAAATTCAATGTCTCTTTCAAGCAATGTTTGGGCTCCTGCCCCTGCTGCTGCTGCTGCTTGCAACTCCAGTGTGTCTTTAGTCCAATTTTTGGGCTCCTGCAGCCAACTCCAGTGTCTCTTTAAAGAAATGTTTGTGCTCCTGCTGCTTGCAACTCCAGGGTGTGATTCATCCAATTTTTGGGCTCCTGCTGCCAAATTCAGTGTCTCTTTCAAGCAATGTTTGGGCTCCTGCTCCTGCTGCTGCTGCTTGCAACTCCAGTGTGTCTTTAGTCCAATTTTGGTGCTCCTGCAGCCAAATCCAGTGTCTCTTTAAAGCAATGTTTGTGCTCCTGCTCCTGCTGCTTGCAACTCCAGGGTGTGATTCAGCCAATTTTTGGGCTCCTGATGCCAACTCCAGTGTCTCTTTAAAGCAATGTTTGGGCTCCCGCTCCTGCTGCTTGCAACTCCAGGGTGTCATTCAGCCAATTTTTGGGCTCCTGCAGCCAACTCCAGTGTCTCTTTCAAGCTGTGTTTGGGCTCCTGCTGCTTGCAACTCCAGGGTGTGATTCATCCAATTTTTGGGCTCCTGCTGCTAAATCCAGTGTCTCTTTCAAGCAATGTTTGGGCTCCTGCTGATGCTGCCGCTGCTTGCAACTCCAGGGTGTAATTCAGCTTATTTTTGGGCACCTGCTGCCAACTCCAGTGTCTCTTTCAAGCAATGTTTGTGCTCCTGCTCCTGCTGCTTGCAACTCCAGGGTGTGATTCATCCAATTTTTGTGCTCCTGCAGCCAGCTCCAGTGTCTCTTTAAAGTGGACCAACACCCAGGATTTTGACTATCCTGGGTTTTGGTCCACTTCGGCGGGGCACCCCGATCGGGGGTGCCCCGCTGTGTGAAACCCCCCAGAAACCCCAAAAAACTCACCTCTCAACGCTCCCACGTGAGCGCCGCAGCCAATCCCCGCCAACGTCCAGGCGGGGATCAGGAACGTCCAGGCCGCTTCCGCCGCCGCCGCCTCCCGCGCGTCACTCTCGGCGCGCGCGCGCCCCCTCCGGCCATTCACAGAGGGCCGGCGCGGGCGCGCGCACGTCTGGAGGGGTGCGCGGGAGGCGGCGGCGGCGGAAGCGGCGGCGGATCAGGTAAGGTGTTTTTTGGGTTTCTGGGGGGTTTCACCCCGCGGGACATCCCGATCTCGGATGTCCCGCGGGGTGGGAGGTGATCGGCCCGGGAATCTTATAGATTTCCGGGCCGATCACCCCTGGGTGTTGGTCCTCTTTAAAGCAATGTTTGGGCTCCTGCTGCTGCTTGCAACTCCAGGGTGTCATTCAGCCAATTTTTGGGCTCCTGTAGCCAACTCCAGTGTCTCTTTAAAGCAATGTTTGGGCTCCTGCAGCTGCTGCTGCTGCTGCTTGCAATTCCAGGGTGTAATTCAGCTTATTTTTGGGCTCCTGCTGCCAACTCCAGTGTCTCTTTCAAGCTATGTTTGGGCTCCTGCTGCTGCTGTCAACTCCAGGGTCTGTCAGTCAATTTTTGGGCTCCTGCTGCGGCTGCAGCCAACGCCAGTGTCTCTTTCAAGCAATGTTTGTACTCCTTCTGCTTGCAACTCCAGGGTGTGATTCATCCTTTTTTTGTGGGCTCCTGCAGCCAACTCCAGTGTCTCTTTAAAGTAATGTTTGTGCTCCTGCTGCTGCTTGCAACTCCAGGGTGTGATTCATCCAATTTTCGGGCTCCTGCTGACAACTCCAGTGTCTCTTTCAAGCTATGTTTGGGCTCCTGCTGCTGCTTGCAACTCCAGGGTGTGATTCATCCAATCTTTGGGCTCCTGCTGCAAACTCCAGTGTCTCTTTCAAGCTATGTTTGGGCTCCTGCTGCTGCTGCTTGCAACTCCAGGGTGTGATTCATCCAATTTTTGGGCTCCTGCAGCCAACTCCAGCGTCTCTTTCAAGCTATGTTTGAGCTCCTGCTGCTGCTGCTTGCCACTCTAGGGTGTGATTCATACAATTTTTGGGCTCCTGCAGCCAACTCCAGTGTCTCTTTAAAGCAATGTTTGGGCTCCTGCTGCTGCTGCTGCTAGCAACTCCGGGGTGTGATTCATCCAATTTTTGGGCTCCTGCAGCCAACTCCAGTGTCTCTTTAAAGCAATGTTTGGGCTCCTGCTGCTGCTGCTTGCAACTCCAGGGTGTGATTCATCCAATTTTTGTGCTCCTGCAGCCAGCTCCAGGTTCTCTTTAAAGAAATATTTGGGCTCCTGCTGCTGCTGCTTGCAACTCCAGGGTGTGATTCATCCAATTTTTGTGCTCCTGCAGCCAACTCCAGTGTCTCTTTAAAGCAATGTTTGGTCTCCTGCTGCTGCTGCTTGCAACTCCAGGGTGTGATTCATCCATTTTTGTGCTCCTGAAGCCAACTCCAGTGTCTCTTTAAAGCAATATTTGGGCTCCTGCTGCTGCTGCTTGCAACTCCAGGGTGTTATTCAGCCAATTTTTGGGCTCCTGCAGCCAACTCCAGTGTCTCTTTAACCCTTTAACCACCAGCCTACCTTGAGATTTTGTCACCCTTTGTTGCCAGATTATTTTGCACTATTTTGCGCTCCCCATGTTCAACTGTGATTTTTGAAGGGATTTCCCAGGAAAGTGATATATTGTTTTTTTCAGCAGAGCCTGGGGTTTAACATGAAATGTCTTGTTTGTCATTTTATAAGTGTATTCTCAATATTTTTGGGTGACAATTGTGCAAGAAAATAAAAAATTTGTAGTGTTTTTTTGTAATAAAAAATTTAAGTTTGTCAAAGAATGAAAAAATTTTATTGTGTGTGAAACCCCAATTTCTCCTGGTTACAGCGGTACCACATATGTATTGGTAGACACCCTTTCCTGCCCAGGAGACTCCCCCAAACTGAAACAACGCTTTAGGAGATTTTCAGATAAAATACAACTATGCTAAGCAATATGCGCACCTTGCAGTTTTTTAAAAAAAACAACCCTTTACATTTGAAATACCCCCCACAAACTATATATATTCTCTGGAAGTACACACCTCAAGCTTTCTAGGCGTACCAGGCTTGTTGACATGGATGCAGCTTTCTGGAAGTAATCCCTCAATGTATTCTTTGGTTGCACAGGGTTTCCCTAACAATGAATAAAAAAGCAGAATCAAAACCACATTTTCCTAAAAAAGACTATATGCAAACCAGAAAAAAACTGAAAAAGCAACATCCCCCAAACAGAACGATGCCCAACATGCATAGGTTCTGTCAAGGAAAGAGTTGCCAAATACACCAAAGTAAAGCATGTACGTAACGGTAATGTTACTTCAAAATTTCAGCTCTACAGACAAAGTGCACACCTTGTGCTTTTTCTACCAAATCAACCCTTTACATTTGGAATATCCCCCATAAACCATATATTCACTGAAAGTACACATGTTAAGCTTTCTAAGCGTTCCCAGCTTGTTGTAGTGGGCTCATCTTTCTGGAAGTAATATCTCGAAGAATTCTTAGGTTGCACAGGGTTTCGCAAAAAAATTTATAAAAAAGCAGAATAAAAAACACCTTTTCCTAAAATATCAATATGCAAATAAGAAAAAACAAGCTAAATCTGAAAGCGCAAGGTCCCCCGAGCAGAACAATGCCCAACATGCATAGGTACCTGTAACCTTTTAACCTACTTGAGCCTACTTGAGATTTTGTCACCCTCTGCTGACAGGATATTTTTCACCATTTTGCATGATGTTTAACTGTGATTTTTGCAGGAATTTCCAAGAAAATGGCATATTTTCTTTTTGTGGCAGAGTTTAGGCTTTAACATGAAATGTCTTGTTTGTATTTTTTCTACTTGTTTTATATATTTTTAAATAAATAAGTAAAAAAAAAAAATACATATATTTTTTAAATTGTCACCTTTATTTTTACAAAACCATTTATTTTATTAAAAAAAAGATATTGCATGTGAAAGCCCCATTTCTCGCGATTACAATGATACCACATATGTATCGATATCCCCCCGTTCCTGTCCAGGTGATCCCCTAAACTAAAAGGAGCACTTTATAACATTTACAAATAAAATACAACTACTATCCACATAATAAAGGGTTAAATAAAAAAAATTGGTGTGGGGTCCCCCTTCAAAGGGGGGGGGGGCACCATTTCTTGGGGGAATTTTAAGGGTTTTTTTTGGAAGGCAGGTAATGGGGGGTCTCGGGGTTAATGGCAAGTCACCCACTAACCGCAGCTGACTTGCCAGACCCAGAGCCTTGTGAACAGGTATAGGGGGTCTCATAGATCCCTTACCAGTTCACAAAGGGTTAAAAGTAAAAAAAAAAAACACACTTTAAAAATAACTTTATTTAAAAAAAATTTTTTTTTTTTAGTACTTACCTCCCATCCATCCCTGTGTCCCACGCTGATCACTTAGGCTTCTGCTCTCCTGCTGCTGCTGGAAGCCTTTTATACCTACTGGGTTACAGGTAACATAGGGTTAATTTAAAAAAAAAATGACATAGGGTCCCCGCTCCCAGGGAGGGGGACCCCATTTTTGGGGGGGGATTTTTAAAAATAAAAAAAAAAAATGTTGTGAGGTCCCCCCTACCCAGCGTAACCAGCCTGTGACCAGCTATGGGGGGTTGTAGAACAGGGCGCAGGGGCCAGCTTTAGTGGCCCCTGGCCCTGCAGGCTACAAGCCGTCATAGCCTAGGGCCACGGCTCTTCTGCCCCCCCCCCGGGCTTTGGGGAGGCAGGTAATTTGGGGGGCTAGGGGTTAATGGCAAGTCACCCGCTAGACGCAGGTGACTTGCCAGACCCCCGAGCCTTGTGAACTGGTATAAGGGGTCTCATGGGTCCGACACTTTTTGAAAATAACTTTTATTAAAAAAAAAAAATTGTTTTTACTTTACTCACCTCCGATCTTCATCTCCTGTGTCCAGCGGCGATCTGATGTCAGTTACGGCTGGGCAGAGAAAGGGGGAGGCAGGCGATCAGAGGATCGCCTACCTCCCTCCTTCTCTGTCCAGCCGTCACTGGCATCTGAGAGATGAACTGCCGGGTGCCCCGATGACACCCGGCGGTGACATCATCGGACCCACCTCCGAAGGGGCGGTGCTAAAATCCAAGATGGCGGCCGTCATCGGAGCTCCGGAGGGAGGAGGGCTGTCCACTCCCAGAAGATGGAAGAGCGAGGGGGTGATCCATCGGGAGCCATCGGGCACGAAGGTAAGTAACTGTCATTTTTTTTTTTTTTGCAGGCAATCCTGGTGGCCGCTGAAGCGGGGGGGGCACCCTATTTTGGCCACTCCCCTGCAGCTGGAGGAGCCCCAATGGGCGATCGGAGCCCCTCTAGCTGAAGAGGAGACACGGCTGGATCGAACGAGGGGTCAGGTAAGTGACTTTTTTTTTTACTTTTTATTCTGTAAGTGGGGAAAGTCAGGCACGTAAAATTTACGTGGCTGTCGGTTAACTGCAGGGGAGGCAGCCACGTAAATTTTACGTGGCTGGCGTTTAAAGGGTTAATGCAATGTTTGGGCTCCTGCAGCTGCTGCTGCTTGCAACACCAGGGTGCAATTCAGCTTATTATTAGGCTCCTGCTGCCAACTCCAGTGTATCTTTCAAGCAATGTTTGTGCTCCTGCTCCTGCTGCTTGCAACTCCAGGGTGTGATTCATCCTTTTTTGTGGGCTCCTGCAGCCAACTCCAGTGTCTCTTTAAAGTAATGTTTGTGCTCCTGCTGCTGCTTGCAACTCCAGGGTGTGATTCATCCAATTTTTGGGCTCCTGCTGCCAACTCCAGTGTCTCTTTAAAGTAATGTTTGGGCTTCTGCTGCTGCTTGCAACTCCAGGGTGTGATTCATCCAATTTTGGGGCTCCTGCTGCCAACTCCAGTGTCTCTTTCAAGATATGTTTGGGCTGCTGCTGCTGCTGCTGCTTGCAACTCCAGGCTGCGATTCAGCCATTTTTTGGGCTCCTGCTGCCCACTCCAGTGTCTCTTTAAAGCAATGTTTGGGCTCCTGCTGCTGCTTGCAACCCCAGGGTGTGATTCGGCCAATTTTTGGGCTCCTGCTGCCAAATCCAATGTCTCTTTCAAGCTATGTCTGGGCTGCTGCTGCTGCTTGCAACTCCAGGGTGTGATTCATCCAATTTTTGTGCTCCTGCTGCCAACTCCAGTGTCTCTTTAAAGCAATGTTTGGGCTCCTGCTGCTGCTTGCAACCCCAGGGTGTGATTCGGCCAATTTTTGGGCTCCTGCTGCCAAATCCAGTGTCTCTTTCAAGCTATGTCTGGGCTGCTGCTGCTGCTGCTGCTGCTTGCAACTCCAGGGTGTGATTCATCCAATGTTTGGGCTCCTGCTGCCAACTCCAGTGTCTCTTTAAAGCAATGTTTGGGCTGCTGCTGCTTGCAACTCCAGGGTGTCATTCAGCCAATTTTTGGGCTCCTGCTGCCAACTCCAGTGTCTCTTTCAACTAATGTTTGGGCTCCTGCTGCTGCTGCTTGCGACTCCAGGGTCTCATTCAGCCAATTTTTGGGCTCCTGCTGCCAACTCCAGTGTCTCTTTAAAGCAATGTTTGGGCTCCTGCTGCTGCTTGCAACTCCAGGGTGTGATTCATCCAATTTTTGGGCTCCTGCTGCCAACTCCAGTGTCTCTTTATAGCAATGTTTGGGCTCCTACTGCTGCTTGCAACTCCAGGGTGAGATTCAGACAATTTTTGGGCTCCTGCAGCCAACTCCAGTGTCTCTTTAAAGCAATGTTTGGGCTCCTGCTGCTGCCAACTCCAGGGTGTGTCAGTCAATTTTTGGGCTCCTGCTGTGGCTGCTGCCAACTCAAGTGTCTCTTTCACGCAATGTTTGGGCTCCTGCTGCTGCTTGCAACTCCAAGGTGTGATTCAGCCAATTGTTGGGGTCCTGCAGCCAAATCCAGTGTCTCTTTAAAGCAATGTTTGTGCTCCTGCTGCTGCTGCTTGCAACTCCAGGGTGTGATTCATCCAATTTTTGGGCTCCTGCAGCCAACTCCAGTGTCTCTTTAAAGCAATGTTTGGGCTCCTGCAGCTGCTGCTTGCAACTCCAGGGTGTGATTCAGCTAATTTTTGGGCTCCTGCTGCTGCCAGCTCCAGGGTATGTTTTTCAGACACTATAGGGGCCCCTCATAGTGATGCCATTTCAACTCTCTGCAATTGTGCCACTCTGCGATTCTATTAGCGATGCCTCTGATCTGCATGTGATAATTATTTACAGTATTATTTCACTAACCCAGCACGCATCCTATGCGTGTTACAGCAAGGCAGAATGGTTTACTACCCTATTGAGGCTCTAGGAGGCTCAGAAATAGCCGTTTTTAATAGCGATTCGTCGCGAATAAATTTGTGTCGAAACGATTTTTGTCGGAAAATTCTGCGAATCAGTCGAATCTAATTTTTCAAAAGTACGCTCATCTCTAGTTGGCACATCTGAGGTACTGCCCACCTTTAACTTGCAAAGTTGGAATTAGATTTTTAATTCTGTAAAATGATCTTTTTTTCATTTTAATTGGATATGCAGGTGGAAGTAGCCTGAAAGCAAGGGACATAAGCCACCCAGGGGTGATCTTAGCCTCTTTGCAGCCTGAGGCGAACCATAGAAAGCCGCCCCCTACTACACAACAAAACAAAGCTGGGGTACGGGGTGAGGTGGGCTGGGGCCTCTGAGCTACCAATAGACTTAAAAACAGTATATAAAAAAGCAGGTCAATTGCTGTCCACTCTGCAGTGCCACCTGAGGTTGCCGCCTCACATGGCCTTATTACAGGTGCACCCCTGAAGCCACCTGAGCTCTCCCAAGCCCATGGTTGAAATAAAACAATGGATGAGAGGAAATGTGTTGTTTGAGCTAACTTATCTTGTTCATCAGTTTATCTCAAACACCTATCAAAAAGGGGTTAGGACCCTGTCATTTCTGAATTTCTCTGCCATGTGGAGAAGCGGCCTGTGTAGTGCAATCCATTCAGCTTTCCTAGCTGGTCTGAGGTCAGATCTGACTTTAGGTCGGCTAAGAAAGGGATAAATGAGTACGAGAGCTCATAGGCCATGGAATCACTGGAGAGAGATACACACACGGAGCATCCCAATTACAGGATGTCCAGCTGTTGAGGATCGACAGTCAGGAGAATTTTTGTTCTTTAAATTAATAATTCAGTAGTAAAAATTATGGTCATAAATACATATATTCCACAGGCTGGGCCAATTCTCAACAACAACCGGTTTATTCAGCAGGACCAAGGATGCACCTCAGCATGGACAATCCCTTAACCGAATAGCGGGCCTCTGGCGTGAAGAATCTGGGTCTTGGTCATCCGTGGTTGGTTCCTTGTAGGAAGGAAATAGTTTACCTATAATATATATATTTGGACATTTGGAGTTAGAAGTACAGCTGCCCTTTGATTCTTTCTCGGGCAATGACAACATAAAACTACTAGAGAACCCATCGCCAGCTCTGTTTGACAGTCACAACCATGCAACAAGTTGTGTATGGAAAGAGCAGCTGTATTTTGCCTAACGCTGGCCACACTTGAGAGGAGAATGACAGATGCAGATCCACCCTCTTAAAGCAGTCATGAACTGCCACCACTAAACAATACATCCTGACAGCGAAGGAGATTCATTTGTTTCTATAAACCAGCCAGCTGCCTCCCTTGCCGCTTCTATGTCTCCTCTGGAAAAATCTGCTGCAATGGAAAGGCTGCCGCCACCGGAGGATGACAATCAGCCTAATAGCAATGCCTCGCTATTAACGGAAGAAGCAAACACACATGCACAAGAATGGACAGCATATTTCCACACTGCAAATAAGGCTCTTGATCTGATTAATGCAGAAATGAAGAGAAGAACATAAATTGGATAATATGTGCGGAGAAGCTTCCTGCTGAATCTGTAAAATTACATGTTTCATTTTAAGTAAAATCTAATTGGCGGCCTGAATCAGCATTTACATTGATTATGTATGAGCTTTGCACTAATTTCTACAAAATATAATTTGGTTTTTATAAACTCCATCCAATCATTTATCCTGTGATCAGGGGCAGAAAAATCATCCCGGTGGGATTCGCTGCTTTGGATCCAGCTGAGCTGCTGCCTCTAGCACAACATTCAGTCCATTAGCTCTCCTACATCTGACCCCAGGGCCAGCGCTAGCACTCGGCAAGGTCTGGCATCTGCCAAGGGCCCCGGCGGTGGGGAGGGGCTACTGAGGCAGCACAGCCTATAAAAAAGGCTGTCTGTGCTGTGCATCGGCCCCAGGTCCGCCACGGATGCTGGCTGGCTGGTTTGACTGGTGGGCAGGGCTATCTCCTCCCCCCATGCATGGGCCTTTGTCTAATGAGAACCACCTGCAGAATGAGAGCAGCAGACTGCTCTCATTGGATGAAAGCCATTGGACATGTGCCATTGGAACAAGGAAGAGGTGAGTGAATAGTGGTGTTCTGGGGGTTTCACACAGTAGGATGCCCCAGGAGAAAGTCAGAAGCCAGCACTGGAATCTCTTAGGGCCAGACTTGTTACATTTCCACACATCCCTGTTTGGGATTCGGGCAGAGGGAACAAGTCTGGTTTTGGTCCACTTTAATCATCCTATCCACAATGGCACATCTGACTATGACATTCAGCAGACTGCTCTCGTTGCTCCCGGGAGTGCAGAGGATGCCGCAGAGCATGCTCCCCATTGTAGCCCATGATGGGCATTTCCCAAATTACGTTGTCACGGCAGATGGCTCTCATTGGATGGAAGCCAGCACATGTGCCGTTGGAAGACGGAAGAGGTGAGTGAATAGCAGCTCTCTGGGGGGTTCCACACAGCAGGGCATCCTGGTTTGGGATGTCACAGGGACCCTGGAATCTTTTAAATCCGGTGCCCAGATGTTTATACTGGGTGTGGAAGCGCATCAGGTAACAAGGTATGCGGTTCACTCTATAAGCCATATCTACAAACAGAGCATTAAAGTGACATGACAAAGGGGGCCCATTGAGACACTGTCACTCAGGGGCCCACAAAACCCTGGAGCCGGCCCTGTCTGACCCCACCAGACAAGAAGTTGTAGCCAATGTTCTACCACCAGTGCTATAGCCCAATGCATCATGTCTGTCAAGATCATTAATTGGAACAAACTTTAGAAGAACCATCAGACATAGTCGGGAAAATCAACAGTAAGTAAACGAACATGCCTGGGACAAGCATACATCTATCCTAAAATAAAGGCAGAGTACATGGACCAAGTGGTCTCCTTCTGCTGTCAACCTTCCATGTTTCTAAGTAAAACCTCACAGGGGTGAACCCTACTTCTTTGAGGCAAGCTATAGAATGGTTCCTCCCCCCCCCCCCCCTCCACCCGGATGTGTCACTCCGCTCCTCAATAGAGCTGTGTGCCATTCCATCTGGCTTCTTCCTATGATGGGAGCTGGCAGAGCAATGGCTGCTGAGCCACCAATGTTTGATTGTAAAAACATGACAGCGTGCCCTCAAATTTCTGTTAACCAATAATTGATTTTTTTTCATGGGGGATAAATGACTTTATGTGGATTTTTAATGTTAGATCATTTCACAATGGTGCTCCTTTAAAAGGTAAGTCCACTTTTGTTAACTTTTCTTCGGGCCTGCAGATCAGACATGCCAGGAGGGCACTAGACTCCCATTTTTCCTTCCACCCGCTCCTGTGTCACTGTTTAATCACCCGAAGCAAACCCGAAGCTGGCATGATGGGTGGTTGTGGTCTCAGTCCAGATTGTTCCCACCAACATTAACAGGCTCCTTTATACACAAGAAACTTCTGTTTTTGGAGCATTCCATGCTGAGGCCACCCCACCTGCCTCCCCAGCTCTCATCCTGGCACTGTGGGTGAGAGATGTGCGACATGGGAGGAGGTGGCAGGTAAGTGGCAAGTCTCATACCCTTTGACACTCTGATTTAGGGTCTAACAGATAAAGTGAACTTTCTGTTAAGTTCTCCAAATTTTCAACCTTGGTTTTCAGCTTGTAATATAGTATTAATAATATTAAGCAGGAAAGGGGAGTGAAAGTAGTAGGCATGTTTTATTGCTTCTTCATAACATAGACTTACCCTGATTCCCCACATTTATCCAAAGGCCCTGGATTTATGTATATTCAACCCTCACTGGAAAGTAAACTCCATTTAGTTCTTTTATACATTGTAGGCTAGCAGCATTGCTCTGATAGTAGGACTTATTCACTTGGCCCACTAGATATTCTCCTGGATCCTATACATCCACAACTGCACCTTTGCTAGGCTCCAACCCTGGAGCACTGATGATTTGTTTTTCTTCTAAAGGACGGTCTATGCACCTAATAATCAACATAAAGAGTTGTTTTGACAAGTGACAGAGGTGACAGACTTGCCATATCAATTGCAGTTGTTGAATCAATCAGCGTCTTGTGTGCTACACAATCCAATCCCTATGTATTGCACTGGGTCCTCTGTAATAGGAAAGACTCTTGATGGGACCAGAAATTCCAGTAGTGTCAAAACTCTGATTAATAATAGAAGCAATGAGCCACTTATATAACAATAGTCAATTCTGATTGTAACATGAATTACAGTTCTGCTAACTACCGTGGCCCACACAGATATACAGAAATAAAATATATTCAAGCCGATATATATATATATATATATATATATATATATATATATATATATATATAGTGAAATAGCAGAAAATAGAGGACGCAGATATATTTGTGAATCAAGGTTATTAGCATCCCCTGCCTTCTCACTGAAAGTTTGGATTGAAGTTTATTTATTTTTAAGCAATATATAGGGAGGAGAGGTAGTAGAGGATGTGGTAAACTTAAATGGGGGCTTAACCCAAGGCCATATTTCCTATTAGATCATCATAGGCCCAGGGCAGGCGTCAGCACAGGGCATACCTGGGCAGGTGCCGGGGGCCCCTGCACCCTGGGTGGGACCATCTCATTCCATCTACCCTGGGCATTCCCTGAGGACAAAGGGCTGTGCAGTAACCAGGAATAAGGACTGTCAGCCAGGGGTGGATTGGCCATTGGGGGAGTTTTTATTTCTGCCAGTCCTTCTATTCTTTCTTTCCTTCTATTTTCTTTCTGTCTTCCTTTCATCTGTTCTTTTTGCCATTCCTTTTCTTTCTTCTTTCCTTCTATTAGTTCTATCAGTCCTCCTTATTTTTTGTTTCCTTCCATCTAGTCTTTTTCTTTCTTTCATTGGTTTGTTCTGTCATTCACTTTCTTTCTTTTCTTCTATTATATTTTCTGTCATTCCCTCTATTATTTCTGTAATACCTTCCCTTCTTTTTTTCTGTCAGTCCTTCTTTTCTTTCTTTCCTTTAATCCCATTTTTTCTCTACCATTCCTTCTCTTTATCCTGCTTTCTTTTTCTGTCATTACATTTATTCCTTCTTTGTCTCTGTCATTCATTCATTCTCTTTGTTTCTGTCATTCATTCATTCACTTTGCTTACATTACTTTTCTTTCTTTCCTGCTTTCTTTTTTTTTGTCATTCCTTGTACGTTTTAGTTCTTTGTTTCTCGTTCTTTGTCATTCCTTCTATTAATGTTTCTATTTTTTGGCAATGTTCATCCTGTACATGCAACTTTATCACCATGTATGGCATGTCATACCACAACGCAAAGGGGCACACTTAGACGCTATGGCCCAAGGGCCCACAAAAACCTGGAGCCGGCCCTGCATAGGCCTATGTTTAGGGCGTCCAACCGCCAGGGGCACTGTACAGCACACCATTAGTGCTATAGTAAAAAAAGTCCCATTTCTGGGGCTTCAATGCATCCTCTTGGACGTCCCCCTCCCAGCTATATAACGACACGCAGACACTCTCTGTGTGTATGGAGGGGGGAGAGGGTGCAAGGGGTTAAACGCAGTCCACAGTGATTAAGTGATTTCACTTAATCCGCTGCTGTGGACAGGTGACTTGTGTGTCTGGAGGCAGAAAACTGCTAAGAAGTATATGGGCATCTGCAACACCCCTTCTTCCCTCAACACTTATTTGCATTCAAACCAATGTACCCTCTACACACACACACACACACACACACACACACACACACACACACACACACTAATGGCCAGTCAGTTGTGTTTACGCTGCAGCAGTGGCAAATGATATATGTCCTTTAAAACAGTTATATATCTCACTTAAAGTGGTAGAGGTTTATCTGCCTGATGTAGTAATACAGACCGGGGTCAGGAAACAACTGTGGATACATGTAGCAATTGCACAGTAGGAGGGCAGTTATTTCCTACCAGGGCAGTTTTTAGGTAAAATTGCAGGAAGGCAAACATTCTGCTAACCCCTCACCCATCCGATGGGGCTGCTGCTGTCCCATACAGGGATGTGCCATGCTGGGCCGTTACCATAGCAGCAGGCAGTGCCCCCTCGCCATGACTGAGTCCAATATGGGAGAATAAAGGCCCTGTCTTATGACCTGCACCACTAATAGTGCCTCAGACCCAGATCAAGGTGCCCCCAATGGCCTAGCTGCCAAAGGTGATCACCCTCCTTGCCCTCCCCTACAGACAGCCCTGTTTCCTGCCACCCATCATACAGAGCTGCATAACTGTTGATGTCTAAGGATCTGAAACCGCAAAGGCATCCCAAGGCGTGATTTCTTAGGGGTAACTGTTAAGCCATACATACATATCACCCAAAGTCATTTTTCACTTCAAAATACACAGGTTAGAAGGCGGATGGAGGGGCACATAGGGGCAGTAAGCCCATAGAAGCAATAGGGCAATAAGAGAACATGGAGGGGGTACAAGGAAATATAAGTGGAGTTCAGTGAACACATACAGGGGCAGTGAGTATCACTGAAGGGACACATTGAACTAGTGGAGGAAACAATGGATACCCAGAAGGTGCACAAAAAACAATGGAAACAAAGCCAATAGAAATAAAAAGAAAAAAAAAAGTTACAGGGGAAAGCTGAAAGGATAAACAGTTGTGTAACCTCTCAGTTGTGAGTATAAAGTTGTGGTGTAATAAACCCATTTCCATGAACAGATTAATAGCTGAGCACACAAGCGAATGTACAGCTCGTATGTAAGCGCCTGCCTTGCATTCAGACGTGGACAATTTGTCAGCTAATTATCCTTTAGAGCAATCATAATTAAAATTTTGTTTGCTGTGCAAACTCGTGGTATTTATATAGTCCTTTTTGCGGTCGATTTCTATTTCCAAGTGTGAGCGAGAAATGTAATGTCAGCCAAAACTATATGATGCTCTTCCGATGAACAAATTCTCATTGATCACTAAATCGCAGTGGCATTTCCACAGATCAGTTATCGTCTGGTTTTGTTTGCTTTAGCGATTTTTCATTAACAAATTGTTCCAGGGAAATGGGCCAACACACTAGTAGCCTGTAACCTATAAAGAAAGTTTTGTGGCACATGGTGTACTTGTATGTAAAGCATCGTAGTGTAACTTGTCGCCACCCCCTTTTCTCCCAACTTCTTGTCTCCACGCCCTTTCCTCCCAACCTGTTATCTCCATCCCTTTCTTCCCAAACCCTTGTATCCAGGCCCTTTCCCTTAGACTGGAAGCCTGCAATGGCAGGGCCCTCTCCCCTAATCTATTTATGCATCTATTTGTTTAGTTACTCTTCTGTTCCATCTGACTCACAATACTGTGTATTATATGCATTGTTGTCATTGCATTTTACTAGTCTTACTCGTCTGTGATCTCTACCTTGTACAGTGCCAGGGACTATGGATGGTGCCTTATAAATATATAAATATTAACAATAAAATTGAGAGCTTAAACCCAATATTTTACTGATTTATATGTTTGGAGTGTTGGACCTGACTGGTAGCAGGGACACACACTGAGGTCAACTGGGGAGAGCACATCGAAACTGGAAGCCTGCAGCCTCCATGGAATCGAGCTTGCAGCCTCGCAAATAAGTAGTTTGCTGCTTACTGACCATTTAATGCAGAAAAGTGAGCTATAGACTCCCTGTCTACCGTCATACCGCCGCCATCTCTCCTGCACTGGCTGTCTGCCGGACCTGTCATTTAATGCCGGCTCTCCAGCAATGTTTCTAGCCACTGGCCAGGTGAATGAGAGCCAACATGGGCTGCCAAACACTCTGTGCAACAGCCTATGATGGTCGGGGGATGGTACACAGGGCGTGCGGTGGCCAGCAGCGACTCCTATTCACTAGAACCACGGCTAGAAGCATTGCTGAAAAACCAGCATGAAACTATAGGGCCAGCAGGCGGCAAGTGCGTGGGCACCAGGTGGCCAGTATGGGGGAGGCAGCAGACGCTGACGATGCTGATGCTGTGTGGCCCAGCCATCATTATCTGATGTGTGCCGGCCAGCTTCGGCTCCCATCTGCATTTCCCTACAGGTCACTCTGTCACGCTGCCTTTTTTTTATGGGGGATTATGCCACACTGCCTGTTATGGGGTGATTGGGGGGGCTCTGCCACACTTACTGTAATATGGGGGAGGGGAATTCTGCATGCTGCCTTTAATAGGGTAATTGGTGGAGGATTCTGCACAATGCCTGTTATTGGGTGATTGGGGAGAATTCTGCACACTGACTGTTATAGGGGTGATTGGGGGGGCTCTGCCCTACTTCCTGTTAGGGGTGATTATGGGGGCTCTGTCACGCTGCCTGTTTTTTAGGCAGGCTATACTGCACTGCCTGTTATAGGGTGATTGGGGGCTCTGCCACACATCCTGTTATTGGGTGATTGGGGGATTCTGCACACTTCTTGATAGGGGATGATTTGGGGGGGGGGGATTCTGCATGCAACCTTTAATGGGGTAATTGGTGGAGGATTCTGGCAGCTGCCTGTTATGGGGTGATTGGAGAGAATTCTGCACACTGCCTTTTATGGCATGACTGGGGGAATTCTGCACACTGCCTGTTATGGGGTGATTCGGGAGGATTCTGCACACTGCCTGTTATGGGGTGATTCAGAGGGATTCTGCACACTGTCTGTTATGGGGTGATGTGGGGGGATTCTGCACACTGCCTGTTATGGGGGGATTAGGGAGGTTTCTGCACACTGCATGTTATGTGGTGATGTGGGGGGATTCTGCACACTGCCTGTTATGGGGTGATTGGGGGGGGGGGGCTCTAGACACTGCCTGTTATGGAGTGATTGGGGAGATTCCGCACACTGCTTTTCATGGGGTGACTGGGGAGGCTTCTGCACACTGCATGTTATTGGGTGATTTTGCGTGATTCCGCACACTGTCTGTAATGGATGATATAGGGGGGTTTCTGCACACTGCCTGTTATAGGGTGATTCGGGAGGATTCTGCACACTGCATGTTATTGGGTGATTTTGCGTGATTCCGCACACTGTCTGTAATGGATGATATAGGGGGGGTTTCTGCACACTGCCTGTTATAGGGTGATTCGGGAGGATTCTGCACACTACATGTTATGGGGTGATTGAGGGGAATTCTGCACACTGCCTGTTATGGAGTGATTGAGGGGAATTCTGCACACTGCCTGTTATGGGATAATAGCGAGGATTATGGACACTGCCTGTTTTAATGTGTTTAGGAGGATTCGTATAGTATGGCATTGTTAAATTATTTTAGCATGTGTAAGCAGTGGTTCAATATTTATTTTATTTATAGAATATTAATTATACATAAAACAATAAAAAGAACATAAGTATTTGTCCTTCTGGGCAAACCATTGAAGGAAAAACCTTTGGCAGCCAGTGAGTTATAAACAAAATTATAAGCTGGGTGGATGGAGTCACTGAGGACCATATAATTTTAGAGAACAAGAGGTGGATTGTGTTTCAGGATCACATGCTTTATAAGTGCTACCTATCCAGCCTCTCCATTGGGAAACTGGAAGCTGAGCTCACAGGTAACAGGGGCTCCATTCAGCGTACTGCAGGCAGTTTACTATTAAGGAATAAAGAAACAGACATAGGATGGAGTCTCCTCAGCAAGGCAAAAGACCACCTTAGTAAAGGTTAAAGCAGCTCAAGACCCTCCCGCGGCGACCCTTAAAAGACTTTAATGAAGTCCAATACCCACAGCCTGCGGCTAATCTAAAAGACTCCAGGGTGGGGTGAAAGCCCCTTGCTGGGGAATCCGAATTTGGGTTTCCCCACTGTGTGAAACCCCTTGGTCTTGCCTTGTACTCATCTTCAGAATTCACACACAGGTGATTTCGATTTTGGGGAGGGGGGGTAATAGGTTTTGCTTGGCTTAACAGGGGCCTTCCTGAGTAGGTGTCGATTCAGAGCCAGGTGAGAATTTTCACTCCATTTTTAGGAGAGAAAACCAGGAGAGGAGAGCCATTCACTGTGATTCATTGTCTATCGGGTGTCATTTTTCACCTGGCTCTGAATCGACCCCGAGGTAAACAATGGAAGTGAATGGCATTTTTCTCTTCTAAAAAAACGAGTGAGAATTCTCACCTGGCTCTGAATCAACTCCTAAGGCCCTTATTTAACAAGGGATAGCGACAGGTAGCGCCTGGTGAGTGACCGGTAATGACGGGCACCGCCATCATTATTCCAGCCTCAGCCCACAGCGCCAGCGTCCGACCTTGAACAGCGACAGGCATCACCTCTCGCTACCTGGCGCTCTCCAATACATTTCAAAGGAACAATCTTTAATTATTCATAATTAATTCATAATAATTTTTTTTTTTTAAATGTGAAAAATTCTGTGACCACTTCTGCCATGTTAGATATTTTTTTTAAGGTAAAAAAAAAAAAACTTTGTGCAGAATTGATCTGATATTAATGTATTCATATAACAAAATGTAATTGTATCGCCGCCAGCGCTCTGGGGTTTAAACATGCATTTCACAGCGCGAGAATTTTTGGAGCGTGATTTTTTGATGAATGTGGTGGGAGCCGGTCGCTCTGACCAGTCGCTATCATGCGCACCCATACATCGCGGAACCTGTCAAATAGCGACTCGTCACCCCGTATTCAACATTACTGCACACCGACTCTATCAACAACTGAACAACGGCCAAGCACAGCGACTACTAGCGGGCGCTGTGAAAATACTGCTACAGTCGCTCAACTGTCGCTACCTGCCGCTATTAATGAATCGGCCTCTAAGAGTTGCATAGGAGGGTGTAGGTCTGCTTTAAATAACTTTGATGCCTTTCTCTATGCAAGGCCAAGTGCTGATGGTTTTCAGCAGCCTGCCATTTTGTACAGCTATTACCGCTGCTACACAAAGAAAATTTGCAGTCTGCCTAATGGCAAGGCAGAGGACAATTTGTAGATTATTCCCAGCGAGGTCTATTCAGATCATTCCAGCTGAAAAGGGATTTTACCATTTGTAAACCTCACTCTGTAAAATAGAAGGCAGCTTGGAATTTTTTTCCATCACCTATGATGAGCCCCCCCCCCCCCCCCTTCTGTCCGCATGTCTATCTGAACCATTTTGCTTCCTCCTTTACTTTTTTGAGTACACAAAGGTGCCATGTCTTTTTAAAAATGCCTGGTTTGCCATTTCCATTTACACCCCTCCCCCTCTTTACCCTCTTTCTATCTCCTTACTTCTAATCTAGCTCTAATCTTTATCCTATCTCCTATCTATCTCTAATCTTTATCCCAACTAGTGTTGGGCAAACCACTGATGGGTTCTCCTGCTGCCGCCACTGATTCCTCCAGGTGTCATCGCCACTTGCCTAGCTGGGAAAGGAAATATGAACGGTGCAAGGCACCCTATAGAGACACCATTGCACTGCATAACAGTGTGGGTACATTATTTTAATGGACGCTTCCTAAGAAACCATTGTCTGTGAACTTTGAGTTTTTAAAACTGTAATGTCCATTTAACATGTACATTTAAAGCATTTGACTAGGCCTAAATAAATGAAAAAAGCCACCCTCACCTGACCTCCTGAATTTCAGCATTCTCATTCCCATGCAGCCATGTATGCTGAAATGGCACTATTATTCTGCTGTCAGCATCAGTGCTGGCTTCACACTCTACTGCCTACTCCTGTGCCTGCACCAGCTTCTAGTCACAAGGGAGCAGGTTCCATCCTAGTCTGGAAGGCAAGGGTGTATCACCAAAACATTCACTACTGAGATACTCATTAGTAGGGGCTAAAAGCAGAAGAGAGGCAACATCTTAGTATGAGGAGCTGCATGGGATCAAGTATGCTGGATGTCTGGGAAGTATAGCTTTTTTTTATTTATGCCTAGACAAATTCTTTAAATCTATAGGCACTATTATGGAATACTATGCTGGTACTGCAGGCTCCATGCTATGTCAAAGGCAGTAGACATGGTTGTAGGACTTTATTCCCATTCAGACACAGAAAACCTGGACACCAGTGTTGGGTGATAGGGCTTGGTTCAGCTGGCTATATGCAGCCATGTCAAGTTGGAATCATGCAAATTTGTATACTGTTATTGTTTGTGTTGAGAAAAACAGCCCCAGGACATTGCTCTCCAGCGCCAGACTATACATTCGGCACATGGTGAGCTTCGATCAGTCATAAAAAATCAGTTCATGAATCTCATATTTTTGTTGCTTTCAGAGGAACTTGGTGGTACATGTTGCAACCAGGAGCATTCAATGTTTTCACTCCTATTACCACTGTAACATTATAATGGGCCACCAGGGCAGATCTAGCAAGGCAAGAATGTGAAGACTTTCTTTTGGTTATTTAACCTGCCAGCCGAAACACTCCTTGGTGGTGCTACAATGTTAAAATGAACCAACGCACGCCCTGACTCCAGACATTAGGGATTCCCTTATTGTTGAAGCCAGAGTCAATCACACCCATGACTCGGCTCCCTCCCTAAGGTCTCTCAATGGGACCCTGTTGACCACTTGATACATGGGCACTAACCTCGGACCATAGAAGGCCACAGTGAGGTTGAACGAGGAAGTTGGAATGGTACACCAGGTTAGATGTTCTCCCATACGCCTTAGATGCTCCTTTCCCTAGGTCAGAGCTTCAGATATAGTCCAGACTCCCAGAGGAGTAAAGCGAGATGCTCCAGCATGCATCCACACCCCACCGTGTCTTCCTGGCCTCATCCATCAATCCATTTGGGGTCACGACATACTCCCATACTCACTGCGTTAGTGCAGAATTCCCACTGAGCTCTCTCTTCCTCTTCCCTCTCTTCGTTTTTTCCTGCCACTCTGCTCTGCACCTTTTATTCCAGGGTCTGAGAGTCTACCTACCCCCATCTTATACTAGGGTGGTAACCACCCCTTTATCCCCTATTATACTAGGACGGGGACTAGACCTATCTCCCCTTCTTTCTTGTGTAACCCACAACAAATACTCCTTAGCTCCACCCACACCTTAAAATCTCTTTGAGCCATCGAGTGCCAAGGCACCGAGACCTGAGGCCACCCCTGGAGCCAGGGACAACCTACCCAACCAACCCGCCCCAAACCAGGATGTGGGCACCGGACCCTGGTAACCCCAGAGGATTGGGGCCTCTACACAGGACTCCCATCCAGAAGGCCATCTCTGTCTGAGGCACCTAAGGTACATGCACCATGGGATGCCCACCAGAGACCTGCGCCGCCAACGATGAGGAGACCTCAGCATCCTCAGCCAGAAACTACTCAGCAGGACCTGGAAAGATGCCAAAGATTAGGAGAATGCCTCCCCAAAATTCAGGTGAGAAGGGAGATGGAAAGGAACCATAAGTTAGCCACCTGGGCCAACTGATACTAACCTTTACCCTACATTCTAGACAACTACCCCACGATCCGGTCCACCCCACCCGACCCTCCACCTGTGGGCAAAAGGGACGAGGACACCCGCTGATGCCATTCTGGGTCACCCCAGTTCTACTGCCATGGGTCTAGCAACCCTCACCGGTACCTATCTGGTAAGTACCCATCTACCCCACCCCAACGCTGAGAAGGGATCACAACTGCACCCATACTCACTTATTTTCTTTCTTCCGCATAATGCCTTTGCCTCCCACTCTGGGACCGGCATGGGGGATCAAACTGGGGTACCCAATAAAGACCCCCCTACTACCCTAACTTACCTCAGTTAAGCCCCCCCCCAACTCACCTTCCTCATGTAAAACTCCCATTTTGAGAACAAATGGTTGTGGATGTAATTATTTTAGTGGCCTTATTATATTGGAAGTGCCTATTCAATGGGGAACAGGAATCAGCTTCACACACATGCAGCAGTGGCACCTCCTCCAATTCTTCAATGCAGTGCACACCTGTTTCCTGTCCCCCCAAGAGCTTCATGGCTGATTTTGGCTTGCTACGGATCTTTAACTAGAGGGCCGCTGTCCAGGGGTAATTGTTAACAGGGACCAAAGATAATTTTAACTGGGGGTCCACTTTTAGGGAAGTTGTGACATGATCGCTTATGCATGTCAGTAGGATCCATGTCACTGTCAACAGGTTCCCCACAAGCGAGGCACCAAAGAATGCGGAAGGTATCTGCTGTCAGAAAGGAACTGCAGGGCCACATTGCCTGAAAAATCAACAATAACAGCAAAAGCCTGAAACTTTCCTGCAGCCATTTATAGCAGGGCAAATATGCTCGACAGATGATGGAAACAATGCGTCCAAAAAACCTGTCCAGCTCCGAGATCTGCCAAATGTGACAGTGCGCCACATTGCAGCAATCGGTCTGAAAAGCCAGTTCAGCCGTTGCCTGCATTAATTACTGTGATGTGATAGGAACTGTGGATCTGATCCGGATTCACTTCACATATGAATGTGGTGATGCCTGCCCAGACTGTGCCCAGTCCTGTGTCCAGACAGCCCTGTGCCAGCCACCAAATTATCCCCATTATTTCTGCTACATTGAGTGATCTAATCTCTTCCTGATAGGCAGCTAATTGCTCTGGCAGCTCATTACAACCAGTTTATAGAGCAGAGCACTTTTCCCTGCACCCTCCGGATTATTAAATGTGTAGCGGGGATAGACTCGATCTGGGAAGCTTAATTTAAAGAAGTCGTCTCTTTCCCTTTGTGCCTCAAAGACTGTTTGTACTGAATAAAGTGAGTGAGATAAGATAAAAGAGGCAGAAGACTGATAGTGGGAGAAAGTGCCGACAGACAGAGATGATCACATGCAATGCTAGAAAGAGTAAGCTGTTCCTGGTGGAATTGAGTTTCCTACAGTGCCCACCGGACTGCATTACTGACTGTGATACCATCTGATCAAATAGAAATGATCACCATTTATGTCTGCAGTTATCAGCATGCAAAAAAATAAGTTATAACCTCCAATTCCCACTCACTCATGCAGTGGCATAATACATGTGAGAGGGCCCTGGTGCGAACATTAAATCCTTTCATGGAATTGGATGCAGCTAGACAAGTAAAGACTGAAACAACACAGACATATGCGGATTCCTCTTTTCTAAATGATGCCAAGTCAGCACACAAATTATATGGTGCACCCTATCTCCCATGCATTTTAATTTGCATCTAGAGACGCTAACCCACCAAATAACTGAACACAACAGGAAAAAAGGGATTCATATATGGGGGATCAAAACTAAGACCCTGGCATATGCAGACGATCTGCTACTTATACTGTCAGAAAATTCTCTCTCACAGTGCCTGGACTATATTAATCTATTTAGCATTCATGCCAACTTTAAAATCAACATCAGTAAATCTGTGGCTATAACATTTAACATACGACCCTCGGATCTTTGGAAACTCAAGGGACAATATTCGTTCTGTTAGGGAGAATCACACATAAAATCCATATCGAAGGATCTAAAAGAGCGTTTTGATCTTAAAGGAACTCTATTGCAAAAAATGTCCCAATAATAAAAATCCATATAAACTTGCCGAATGGTGGGAGGAGGGGGTCACTTATACACCCAACATTAATACATATCCAGCCAGGCTTGTTTTTCTTTATTTTAATAGAAGGAAAAGGACATCCGGGGTGACAGGCTCTGTCACCCCTGATAGACTAAACCTGTCACCCCTGGATTTTACTCCTAGCACGGGAGAATAAACCACAAGTTTGGCGGAAGTTTTATTTAGTTCAGGTGTATAAGTGCCCCCTCCTCTCATTAGCAAACGTGTTTATATGTATTTTTAATATTACACAATTTTGCGATAGTGCTCCTTTAACTTTAAACCTTTTCTCCAGTTAGTCAGAGAGAAAATTCAGAGACTGGTCCAAGTTAAATATCAACATTATCGATAAGATAAATATGATCAAAATGGCAATACTACCCAGGTTTATTTTCCTGACTCAGAATATCCCAACCAGAACACCAAAATACTTTTTTAGGGGGTTAGAAACCTGCCTAAAATGACCATATTGGACCAATTAGGACAAACACTTTTTGCAGACCAAGGAACACCGGGGGACTTAAAGTGCCACAATTTAAAACATATTATTGGGCATGCCAACTGCATCGGGCCCACAGGTGGACCATACATAGAGAAGAGAGTGGGTCCTAATAGGAATAGGAGCTTCACCCCAGGTTTTTTTCATACACGGAACAATAACCCAGTAGTATGAGCCAAACTCAGAACTTTCATGTCATTAATGCATAAAAAAAAAATCTTTTAGCTGCCTTACATAGTATACCCGAATTAAAACCTTGAATCCTAACCAACAAGCATACAGATGCAAAAGAAGGTAAAGTACTCAGGTTTAGCACGATACTGAAGCTAGATGGGAACATTGCCGCCTTGAAAAAGATCAACCAGATCCGGGTCAACTATCAACTATTTTCAAAAGTATCAAATTGAAAGATACTACAAGTCGAAATGTCCTCAACTCAACCAGGCCATGACCATCTATCATCCTTTTGAGACACGCTTCACTCAGGTCTTCACTGGGAAGCTGTCACTTGCACATTCTAATACATTTCACTAATAGAACTTGAATGTCCGATCCCAAAAAAACTAAAATCCAAATAGGCCTGCAACCTGGGGCAGGAACTGAGCGAAGCACAGTGGGGAAGTATAGGGGCACTACAAAATATGGCAAAATCAGATGCATTAGTGACTTTTAACTTCAAATTCTTTAATAGATCTTTTCTAACAAGTAACTATATTTGTAGGATGCAGTCCTTCCTATGCTGGTGGTTCAAGCAACAAAATGAGCCTCTACTACATTTGTGGTGGGAGTGTAAATACATTAGGAAACTCTGGGTGGATGTGACTAGATATGTGGAAGCAGAGTGTGTTATTCATATTAGACTAGTCCCTATCTACTGCTTTCTTAATGTATATCCACACGTAACTAACCAGGTAGGGAGAGTCCAAAATAAACTTCTGAAACTCTTACCACTGAATGTAACAAATAAATGCGTCACATTTTAAATGGAGGTACGCATTTCCCCCCGTTCTATGGTATGGGCTTATGGCCAATACAATTAATAAATAATTGATGTTGAAAGTAGATGAAGAGATAGTCAAATGCTAAATGTGGCATTATAACAACTAAATCTGATAAAATGACTACTGGATATAAGGATACAAAGTTAGCAGGATAAGGGGATGCGGGGGGGGGAGGATGAATGTAGGAAGGGTTTACCTCTATCAACAATAAAAAAGGCACTTAAAGTGGGCCAACACCCAGGGGTGATCGACCCGGGAATCTATATGATTCCCGGGCCGATCACCTCACACACCGCGGGACATCCGAGATTGGGATGTCCCGCGGGGTGTAACCCCCCCAAACACCCCGAAAAAACTTACCTCTCCAGACGCTGCTTCCGCCGCCGCCGCCTCACTCGCGCTCCTCCAGACTGCGCGCGCCCGCGCCGGCCGTCTCTGAATGGCCGGCGCGGGCGCGCACACGTCAAGAGTGACGCGCGGGAGGCGGCGGCAGGCGCGATCCCTTGTCCGCCGATGGACGTCACTTGTCCGTCGGTGGGCATTGGACAGCGCAGTCACGTGGGATCGTGGAGAGGTGAGTTTTCGGGGTGTTTGGGGGGGTTTTGGGCAGTGGGGCACCCCCGATCGGGGTGCCCCAAGGAAGTGGACCAATACCCAGGATAGTCAAAATCCTGGGTGTTGGTCCACTTTAATGAGCTCACCTTTTCTCAGAAGAAGAAGTGTGCTAACTCCAAAGAGGTATTGGGCCTACAACGTGTAGGACCATGATAGGAGAATTCACGCTAATGCCAATAGCTACATTTTGCTACTAAACCTTGGGTGCCTCTTATGGTCATGTGCATCAATATAAATTTATACATTTGGTAGATAGCTTTATTATTACTTAGGATTTAGTGCTTGCATGCATGCAGATAAGTCAGTGGATCTTTAGCATATAGAATTATTGTTATTAAGTCAAAGTTGACTTCAGATTTATGTGAGCCCCTTGGGCGATAGAGTCTCCTTGATTCACCTAAGCAAACCTCTCAAGATAAAAAATGATTATAAGCAGAATGTGATAACACCCTGGACCCCAAAAACTGGCAGGATGTAAGTGGTACCAACAGCCCCAGAATTTTATAGGCTGGGGAGCAATTCCACCCCAGCTCCCTAAAAGAATGAAAGCAAATATTGCTGGGAAGAATGTATAAAGCCACTGAAAATATGCAACAAGTAACAGAAGAGAGTAACACTTCACAGCCATACTTTAATCCCCTACTTCCACCACCCCCTGTCCACCTATTGTCTGTGCACTAAATTAAAAGGTACAGTGAACTTGGCCCCTAAATACTTCTTGGGTCCTGGCAATTGTCTATGATATCTCTGTTGGTCATTTTGTTTATAATTACAGTCGGGGACGTATTTAGAGTTCATGCTGCCCTAGGCGAATTTTCTATTTTCTTTTTAAATGGTTTCAGGACTGCTCTAACTTGGGTGGAGTTGGCAAGATACTCATCAAGCTGTAATAAAGTTTGAATGTAGAAAAAGCAATACTTAAAACAGATGGAAAAAAGTACATGTGGCAAATAGAAAGATGGGGGACGTTTAAATGGGGAATCTATATAAAGGTAAAATGAGATGGAGGGGATGTAGAAAAGAAGGAATCAAAGTTAAAAAGAGCAAAAGGCATAGAGAATGTGCATTATAAATATGTGCAAAAAAGAGAGAGCGAGAGATGCCTGCAGATCCAGCTAAAAAGGGGTGTGCTTTTGAAGGGGTGTGTGAATAGGCACCCCCTTACACATCTCTGGTCACCTGTCCACTTAGTAAACCTGATTGGCTTCTGATGGTTATGTGGGACCAGGGCATGCAGAAATAATAAGAGGCCTGGTTATACCTGGGGTATACATGGCATCTCACATTAGTATGCCTTCCCACCAGAAACCTTTGAGTACTTGATGTTCACACTGGACCAGCTGGGGCCTATATAGTTACCCAGGTCATGGAGAACAAAACCCCAGCTGCTGCTTCCCCTTTGCAGGTCTGGGTCCCTTTAAGCCCCAGCTGCCCCCAGGGGAACAACAAGGCCCAACTACTTCCCCTCCAGGACCAGCTCTCCCAGGAGAAAGAACAAGCCCCAGCTGTCCCTGGAGGAACAACAAGGCCCAGTTGCCCCTGGAGAAACAAGGCCCAGCTGTCCCTGAAGAAACAACAAGGCCCATCTGACCTTGGAGGAGTTACAAGGCCCAATTTACCCTGGAGGAAATACAAGGCCCAGCTGACCCTGGAGGAATTACAAGGCTCAGCTGACCGTGACGGAATGACAAGGCCCAGCTGACCGTGGAGGAACGACAAGGCCCAGATGACCGTGGAGGAATGACAAGGCCCAGTTTACCCTGGAGGAATTACAAGGCCCAGCTAACCGTGGAGGAATGACAAGGCCCAGCTGATAAAGGACAAGGCCCAGCTGATAAACTACAAGGCCCAGCTGCAATTAGAGGAACTACAAGATCCATCTGCCAATGAAGAAACTACAGGACCAGCTGACTCTGGAGGAACTACAAAGCACAGCTGCCTTTGGAGGAACTATAAGGCCCAGTTGCCCCCTGGAGACTAGGCTTAGTTGTTTCCCCTTCCCAGTCCTGGGGAACTACAAGACCCATGTGACTCTGGAGGAACTACAAGGCACAGCTGCCCCAGAGCACCAAAGACCCAGCTGCTACTCCTCCTCAACCCTGGGGAATTACATGGCCCGGCTGCTCATCATGTATAGGCCTGGAGAACTGCAAGCTCCAGCTTGGCAGAAGCCACCCTGCCACAAAAAAACAGCAGCACCTACTTTATTGAAGATAGATGGCAGGACAGAGAGACGAGCAGTCAAACAGAGGCCGAGTCGGGCTAGGCTCTTTTTTTTGTAAGACTTAGGTCGCATCACTGCCCCCAGTGGGGAATAGACGAAACTGCAGGCTGTAAGCTGCCTCTGTGAAACGCGACCAGCCCAGCACCTTACTAGTCCAGTTTACATTCATTTTACAATTTAAAAATTTGCCCCTAGTGGTCATACGCCCTTAGGCACGAGCCTACATATGCCTAATTTTAAATACGGCCCTGGTTACAGTCATACTACTATTTCCCTCCAAGCACCATTGAAAAAGGCAAAGGTTCCCTTAATTTGGAGCCATTTGACTAGTTAAAGTGAACCTAAGGTCAAAATGGTTGTTTATGTCCCCCACCCCCTAGAAATACCTTGATTAGAAATGCCCGTCTGCTGGAAGCCCATTAGCAAGCTTCAAATCAGGCAAAATATGCCTTTCACTTTGTAATGTCCTTTTAGCTGCATTTCTACATTAATGTGTCGTGTGTGGAGCTGGGCACACTCACTCAGCGAAGAGCACTGGCCACCACCTCTGGAATGTGGATTGGCTAAACCCGGTGAGTATTTCTGTCTGATTTATGTACTATTGTCTTCCAGAGTTCATCATGCTCTGTAAAGTATTTATTTTCCAGATGACTATTGTACCTGCCAGGCCCTCTCCAGCTCTACATGGGGATTATTATGGAGAATGTAGATTAATCAGCTCTTGCCTATCTTGCTTTAGATTTAGCACAATGATTTGTGGTCTTGGAAGCAAATTTGAGCAAGTTTAATTTCACTAAATATACAGATCTTATTTACAGAGTACACATATACTGTATATGTTATAAAGCTTCTGTGCTCCAGCGTATGGACTGTGTGAACTAAGTAAGTATTTAACTCCTGGTATAGCAATGATGTTCAAGAACAAAAACTTAGCTATAGAGTATAGTGATAAGCAAAATAGATTTAACTGATTAAATGCTTAGAGGCCGATTCATTAATAGCGCCAGGTAGCGACAGATGAGCGACTGTAGCGTGATTTTTTCAGCGCCAGCCAGTATTCGCTGTGCTTGGCCGGCATTAGCTTGATGACAGCGACTCAGTCGGTGTGCGGTAATGTTGAATACGGGCTGGGGGGTCGCTGTTTCACAGGTCCAGCGTTGTATGTGAGCGCCTGACAACGAATGGCCAGAGCGAACGGCTAGCTTCATATTCATCAACAAATCACGCTCCGAATGTGCTGTCGCTGTCCATTCCTTGTTTAAACCCCAGAGCGCTTGCGGCGATGTGTATTAACTAGTTTTTAACCCCTAAACAACCATATTTTTTGAATGTAACATTATACATGTTTTTAGAATCATTTTGTAATATGAATACATTAATCTCAGACCTGTTAGATCAATTCTGCACATATTTTTTTTAATTTTTTTTTTTGACTTAAAAATAAATCCTAACATTGCAGAAGTGGTGTCCGATTTTTTGACATTAAAAAAAAAAAAAAAAAATTAATACCAATTAATTATGAATAATTATAGATTGCTCCATTGAAATGCATTGGACATCGCCAGGGAGCGACAGCTCATACCTGGCGCTGTGAGGGAATTTGCAGCGGCGCTGTTCGGTCCAGGCGGCTTCATGATGAATGCCGCGCTAGCCGTCGCTCTCGCCGGCGCTAGCCTCATTTTGCTTGATAAATGCGTCATTGTGACCGCCGCCGGGCGTACTTGAGTCGGTAGTCGCCGTTAGCTGCCGCTACCTGGCGCTCGTCAGACACTACCTGTCGCTTGATGAATAAGGGCCTTATTGTTGCTGCCAGACACAGAGCCCATAGACATCAATCCAATTCAGAATCCCTAACAGCAGACTGTTACAGCGGATGATGGAGAGGGCTGATTTAGTTTTTTTAGATATTTTTAGATTATCTTCAAAATGACAGAAAAGGTAACCCCTCAGGGAACATACATTTAAGGGATTAGTTATCGAGCCAAGCCGGTCAACTAGGTAGTCAGTCGAAGATGAGCTACCAATATGACTATTCAAGTATCCTGTCTTTTATCACCCAAAATCATGACAGCACCATCCCCCTCCCATGACTCTGCAAGCACAGTAGCAGTTATATGGAAATACAATGGTGCTGATGTATGCCAGACACCAGACCTTTAAAGTGGAACAAAACCCACCAGAGGCCGCCCTGAAATCTAAAAGATACCAAAGCCGGCTGCTGGCTTTCCTCTGTTTAGGGATGCCCCACTGTGTGGAATTTCCCAGGGCACTGGTAATCCCTTACCTTTCCACAGTCCAACAGCACATGCACGGCCTCTCATTCAATGAGAGCTGTCTGCCCTGACTATGTCATTCAGCAAACGGCTCTCATTGAAGGCAATGAGGGCCATTTGCTGAAGGATGTAAAAACACAGCAAACAGCTCTGTTTAGCTGTGTGCCCACACATGCGCCATGGGAACGTGGAAGAGTTGTACTGGACATTCTGGGGGGTTTCACACAGTGGAGCAACCTTATTCGGATGCCCACCGGGAAGAGAAAAAACTCTAGAAAAGCAGGTTTTGTTCCGCTTTAATGTTACAGCTTAAAACCTTAAAGCCTTTGAGCTCCAAAAAAACATAATTAGTCTTGAAAACAAGTGGTCGTAGGTTCTTATGTAAGTATTGTTCACTCTAAAATGGCTGACATCAGTGGTGGAATAGTGTGAAAAATCACCCCAGGATTTTATTGTCCCAGGCCAGCCCAAGACATCCAAATGTGCACCGCCGCTGCTCAACTAGAGAGCTCCACAGCTTGAGGGTATAGCAATGCAGGAAAGAAAAAAAGGCAGGAGTGGGTATGGAGACCCCTGTGGTGATGGAACTAAAACTTTAGTCAAAAAGGGACAGATAGTGGGTATGGCCTCCCACAGCCATGATGCAGAGGCTATAGCATTGGGGGTTGGGGTTTCTTGCTTTGGAGGGGGGGTTTAATTAGGCTTGGTAAAGTGAGGATAGCGGGAAACTAGGGAGACAAGGATTAGATGTAGATGTTGAAACCAGCAGCCCAGATGGTCCAGAGGAAGCAAAGCCCACTGGGAATTTCTCCAATTCTTTCAATGGCCAATCTACTGCCGCTGCCATGCATCACAACATATCCGAATTCAATGTGACCACTGCACATTTTAGCTGTCCAAAACAGAGGGTGTTCACATGGGATTGGATGGTGCTGCCATGGACAAAATCAAAAAAGGCTTACCAACTGCATCAGATGTACTTTAGGAAAGGGTCCTTCTGCATCTTGCGCCACCTTAGCAGTGTGTAAGTCTAGCTATTTACTACTTGCATACATACATACATACATAGTGTATTTTGCTGTCTTTAGGCTTCCTCTTGCACGATGTACTCATCTACAAAACCCAAGATTTGCATTATCCCTGGTTTTATTCTTCCTGCTGGGGGCATCCTGATTTTGGATGCCCCACTGTGTGTATCCCCCCAGATCATCCAGAAACTCACCTTATTTCCGTTCCCACGATTTAATGCGCCGGCCTGCTCAACCAGTATCCTGTCAGATGTTCCTTACCACTTAAGAAGCTCTTGCTGCTGTCAGCATCCCAGCTCAGCTCTAGCAGTGCAGCATGCCCACGCTAGCGATTAAGAAATGCCTGGCACGGCTACATGTCACATCTAAAGGTACAGTGTGGATGCTACTTCAACAGGGACTCAAATTTCTAAGAGGTGCTTGCTCCTCTTCAAATTGATGGTACTGGAGCTTTAGTGTTGGGGGGCAGATAACATGGCAGCACTGGGTATGCCCCCCCTGCAGCCATGATGATAAGGCTAAAGCACTGGAGGCAGAAAATTGGCTGGGGTTTCCTGCCTTGGGTAGAGAACTATGGGGCTGATTGGAAAACTAGGGAGGAAGTGATTGTATAAGTGTATTATAAGTAGCAGCCCAGCAGGCCTCAAAGCAGTATAGCCCACCGGGAAATCTCCCGGGTATCCCTATAGTTAGTCTGCCTTTGCCCCTCTCTTGCAGTTATAAGTACATTTACTGTACATAAATACTCTATTAGTAATATCCATCTATCTATTGATGCATCGATCTGTCCCCTCTCCATCAGGCGTCAGGCCAGCACCCCTTGTCTATTAGTTATGAAGGGGAGTCAGGTGAGTACTTTCCATCAGAGAAGTAGCTAGGATTTCTGGCACCTGGAGCAAATATTCAAAATGGCCACCCTATGGTGCTCCCCTGACCTGCTGCACCCGGGGAACGTGCAGCCCCCCTGCCCCCCAGCTACGACTGTGCCTTCTATGGATTCCCCCTGCCCAGGCCGGTGTCTCCTCTGAAGGTTGTCTGTCGGATGTAAATGAGCTCCCAAAAGATGTTGACCAAATCGAAGAAAGCGAGAAATGAATGTGGAGGGCAATCTATCATTGGCGGTAATAAAGGAAGCGACGTGGATGAGACAGATGATATGATTAAGGAGCTGTGGTCGTTTTAATTAACTTTTTGCTGTCCTGTAATGATCAAACTGGTCAACAGACCCGGTCAATAAGCATGTTAATATCAAACAAATAAAACCAACCATGATTAAAAACCTCCTGCTTTATTAAATTTGAAATTCAAATGAAATTTATGCTGTGGAATGGACACCGGCGGAATGCTAATACGCGGAGCGGGAGTGGGACGATGCTCCCTGCAGGCCAGGGGAAATCTCTGGCAAAGCCAAATAATAATAGTAATAATAATAATAATAATAATATTAGGAAATAGAATTTAGCAAAACGACCAGAATCCTGCCTTTAAAACACTTTCCTGAATACTCTGCTGTTGAAAGATGTTAGAAGATGTCTCAGATGATTCTCTGACTCTAAACATGACTGTAAACAATCCCACATATTGAATAATAATAAAGAGCCACATTAAAAAGCTTGTGATGTCTTTAACCCCTTCCCAGACGGCCCCCTGGTAATTGTGAAGGGGTTAATTTTTCTATTTAAACAAGTGTGCGCCGTGCGCTGATATGAATCTCATTACAAGATCCGAGCGCAGCAATGAAGTTAATTCTTTTTTATTTGTTAAACGCCCGGCCGGCCCCGAGCCTCCCCCCCACTCCCCCTGGGCCGGCCCGACCGCCCTCCCTGTGGGCTGCCATCACTCAGCCGCCGGGCCCCCGACATCAGCACGCTTCACAGATCCACGATCACCCACCAGCAATAGCTAGGAGGAGAGACACGGCTGGTGGGGGGGCGTTGGAACACACCCCTCATCACATACACACGGGGCGACCCTCTGAACACACCCGGGTCACAAAATGACCCTTAGCCATAGCCAGATAGAGAGGAGAACGAGGAGGGGGAACTGGAGATAAACGAAGGAGCAATGCATGTATCAGTTATAGAGATAGAAAAGAGGAATGGGAGGAAAAAACGACATAGACGGATAGAGAGACAAGTGGATAGGTAATAGATAAAGGGATGGATGGATGGATGGATGAATGAATGAATGAATGAATACGTAATAGAGAAATTAATAGATGGATGTATATATAGAAAGATGGATAGGTAATAGATAAAGGGATGGAAGGATGGATGGATGGATGGATGAATGAATGAATGAACGAATGAGTAAGTAATAGAGAAATTAATAGATGGATGGATATATAGATAGATGGATAGGTAATAGATAAATAAATGGATAGATTGCTGGATAGAGATATATAGATAGATGGACAGGTAATAAGAGAAATGGATAGACAGGTAGATAGATAGATAGATAGATAGATAGATAGATAGATAGAAGTGAAATAGATCAAGCGACAGACTGATAGATACTAGATAAATGGATCGATTGATAGATACACAAATCAATAGATAAAAGACTAACAGATATATAAGTGTTTAGACATATAGATAGACAAACAGACAGATAGAAAGATGATAGACAAATAGAGAAACACATAGATAGCCGCATGGGTGGACTGGCCATAGGGAAACCCGGGACAATGCCCAGTGGGCAACACTGCTTCGGGGCCAGTTGGGCTGCTGCTTTTAACACCCACATTCAATCCTTGCCCCTTAGTCTGCCTCTCAGCCCCCTGTACCCACAAGCCAAGGAACCGCGCCCCCTAATTCTATAGCCCCGGCATCATGGTTGTGGGGGCCTCAGCAAGGATGACGTGCTGGCCAGAGCCGATTTTTGGCCATAGGCCGCCAATGTAGACATATAGATGGATAAATAAACATTAGATTTATAGACAGACGTATAGATGGATAAATATATAGATTTATGGACAGACGTATAGATAGATAGATAGATAGATAGATAGATAGATAGATAGGCAAAAAGGCAAAAAGAAAGCAAAAGGAGCACTCAAGGCAATGGAAAACATTTATGTGTTTGATGGAGGAGGCAGATAACAGAGAACACCCGCATGATGTAAGTATTAGGGTGATGTCAAGAACCCTAATACTATTAAGCGACATGTCACTTGTATATCTATGGCTGGGGACAAGTTTCTAAAAAGGAGATAAAAAGTCCCTATACCCAACCCATATATATGGGTTAGGACTAGGGGTATATGCATTGAGATAATGTATAGGATTCTGGTTTAGGTTTATGGATTAGGAAGGATCATAGGGGGTGTGATGTTTAAAATCAGATAGGGTACAGGCTTGGAGTATGTAGATGTCAGCGAGTATAGGGTTTGTATATATATTGATGGGCTATAGGGTTCACGTTGTGGTGAATGAGTGGGAAGAGGTAATAGTGGTTGAGATATATAGGGGTATTTTATATAGATGGGGTGGGTATAGGGGTTGTGTATATGATGGATGGGGTATAGGGTTCAGAGTGAAGTTTATGGATGGATAGGGGACATAGGATGGTGTATATATATATATGGGGTATAGAGTTCAGGTGGGATTTTTCAGGAGAGGGTGGTTATAGGGATGGTGTATATAGATGGGTATGGGGTTTAGTGGTGGTGTATATAGATGGGGGTGGCTATAGCTGCTGGTGTATGTGTGTGGGGTATAGAGTACATGGTGGGATTTATGGAGAGGAGGGAATATAGGGGTGGTGGAAATAAATGGGGAGGGAGTATATATATATATATATATATATATATATATATATATATATATATGGGGAGGGGGCATGGGGTGGTGTATATAGATGGGGAGGGGTATAGTGGTGATTTATATAGATGGGGTGGGTATAGGGGTGGTGTATGGGAAAGGGGTATAGGGGTGGTGTGTATAGATGGGGAGGGGGTATAGGAGCTGTGTATATAAATAGGGGTGTATATGTTGTATATGTTGAGGGTATAGAGGTATTGATGGTGGGGTTTATGGAGCGTTGTGGTGGAGTATAGCGGTGATGTATATAGATAGGGGTAGTGTATATGTTTGGGGTATAGTGTTCATGGTGGGGTTTATGGAGAGGAGGGTATAGGAGTGGTGTATATAAATGGGGGTGTGCATAGGGGCTGTATATGTTTGGGATATAGTGTTCATGGTGGGGTTTATGGAGAGGAGGGGGTGTAGGAGTGGTGTACATAAATGGGGAGGGGGTATAAGAACGGTATATATAGATGAGGTGGGGTATAGGGGTGATGTATATAGATGAGGGATATAGGGGTGGTATATATAGATAGGGAGGGGGTATAGGGGTGGTGTATATAGCTGGGGAAGGGGTATAGGGGTGGTGTATTTAGATGGGGATATAGGGGTGGTGTATATAGCTGAGGAGGGGGTATAGGAGTGGTATATATAGATGGGGAGGGGGTATAGGGGTGGTGTATATAGCTGGGGAAGGGGTATAGGGGTGGTGTATATAGATGGGGATATAGGGGTGGTGTATATAGCTGGGGAGGGGGTATTGGGGTGGTGTATATAGATGGGGAGGGTGTATAGGGGTGGTGTATATAGCTGGGGAGGGGGTATAGGGGTGGTGTATATAGATGGGGATATAGGAGTGGTGTATATAGCTGGGGAGGGGGTATAGGAGTGGTGTATATAGATGGGGATGGGGTATAGGGGTGATGTATATAGATGGAGATATAGGAGTGGTGTATATAGCTGGGGAGGGGGTATAGGAGTGGTGTATATAGATGAGGATGGGGTATAGGAGAGGTGTATATAGATGTGGAGGGGGTATAGGAGCGGTGTAAATTGATGGGGAGGGGTATTGGGGTGGTGTATATAGATGGGGATAGGGTATTTAGTGGTGTATATAAATGGGGTATAGGAATGGGGAGGGTGGGCGCTTAGAGGGTATGGGGGTATATATGGGGAGGGGTATAGGGGGGGTGGCACATATAGCCCCTGTGGGAGGGACAGCTCTGAGCTATTGTTGCCAAGCTGTTGCTGGAAGGAGTCTGTGGTCTGGCTTAGCGTCATTGCTGCCAGAGCAGGCTGGAGTGAAGCAGGCGCCATTATCGGTGCACAGAGCAGGCTCGGGAAGCCTCAGGTAAAGGCGGGAATCCCACAGACAGGTGCGGCGGGAGAAGCCGGGCAGCGGAGTCTCAGCCAGCAAAGCCGACATGCAGCGGCGAGTTTAGCTCCGTGTAGCCGCACCGCGCCCTCTGGCGGTGAAAGGTGGGAAGCGCCTCACATGGGCTGTGCTAGGCGCCCGGATGACCTCACGCAGCAGAGGGTCCGGGCGAGCCGGGGCCGCTTGTGATTGGCTGTGCCGGGCTCAGCGCTACTTCAAAGCCGGAGAGGAGCTACAATTGTGCGGCGGGGATGGGCGGATCACTGTATTGCACACCTCTAAAAAAATCACGGCTCTGATTTACACATATAAAAAAAAGCTCCTCTGAGGAGGGCACTGTGTGATGGCAACGTCTCTGCTCGGGGTGAGTGTGCTGCTTTCTTCAATGTCTTGGCGGAGGGGTTAATAGCGCCCTGCGCCCGGCCCGGGGCGAGCCCTCTGCTAGTGACTCGCGTGGCACGAGGGAGTGGCGGGAGCGGCCAGGGGGAAGGAAGGAGGGGGCAGAGTCTCACCACTCACCACAAGGTGCTCGGGGCGCCCAGGAGACACCCAGAGGTGCTGCTACTGCTGCCCACACTTCCATGCCGGCTGCTCAGCCCCACACTTCTCCCGCCGCCGCCGCCTCCTCCTGCCGAGCTCGCCGCTGCCGCCGCTCCCAGCCAGGTACGTGCCCCGGCTGCTGCCCCATACAGATCTATATACATCACCTTATTTACGCGTATTCTCTCCAGCCATGATACACCGGCCGATATCCGCATAGAACAGACTAGTATTATTATTTTATCTTCAAATATCACTTTACTTAATTTCATCTTCAAATCTTTTCGGAGATTTAATCAGATAATCATGTTATGTTTCTATGGGTCTATTTATTGTATCATTTCTAGCGATTTTTATTGTACCGAAAAGGATTTTATTGGGATTTGTGGAAATCACTAAACTTTCTATCTTGTTTATAGACAGCTCTTCCGCTTGTTATTATTTAATATTTAAAATGTTTTTAATGAATGTTAATATTGTACTCTTAAATGTTTATTAATAATAATAATATATTATACAATTGAATGTTACATATGTAGAATATTTAAATAGTATATTATGTTACTATGTAATGTTACATAGCAATAATATAGATTCATATTATACTTATGTTATTTTTATATTATATATGTTATATTTACAAAATAGATTATTTTTTAAAATATTTTATGTAATATATAGCATAATATTATTATTATTATTATTGCTACATTTCTGTAATTGTATCACATTTAATTTCCATTCAATTTCGCATTTATTGAACTGAGTCAATTTCCTTTTGTCATTTCTTTGCACGACTTTAATAAAAAAATAAATAAATGTAGATTTTAATTAATAACAGTTCCCTTTAAAACAAATACTTAAATTACTTAAATGTTAAAATGGGGGCGGTGGGGAAAAAAACTTTTTTGAGATAAATAGCTGTTTGGAAGACTGTGAATCCTATCACAGTCTTCCAAACAGCCATTTATGTAAAAAAAAAAAAGACTGTGATATTAATTTTAGCACAAATAATAATTAATAACCGGCATACATTTGAATCCAGATAGTTGTTTTAGGAATAACTGTATTTCATTTAATATATATATATATATATATATTTCATTATATATATATATATATATATATATATATATATATATTATATATATATATATATATATTAAAGCTAAATTGTTTTAGAGAAACATTAACAATAACTAGTTTATGGACCTCGAGTCTTGACGTTAAGAATTCATTGGGAGCTGATAATAAATATTGAATATTGAAAAATATTGACTAGTGGTATATCTGATACGTAGGTAGGGTTATCGTGATTTTTTTCTCAAAGCTGAGGTTGAAATCACTCTGACATGACATAAAGGACTGTGATTGGACATAAGACTGTGATAAGTATGAAAAGACTGAGAAAAAAAATACTTTTCGGGATTAGCTGTTATTGAGAGCTAATAAAGTACGTATTAATACGATTTGCTGTAGCCAGTAATATATTGGCACCGTAATATATTGGTACCGAGTTATTTTTCGTGTGATATGAGTTGGAAGACTGTGCTTGGGCTTTTTTTCTTTATTTTATCTATATTACTAGGATCTAATGTCAAAAGTTTCTATATTGTATTGTATCTAACAATTATTATTAGCGCGGTCATATTAGGTTAAAAGACTGTGATGAGACTGAATAGAATAGGAAGTGTTTGTGATCGGGTGGAGACAGTTGAGTTTTATATGCTCTCTTTATAAGGGTTAATTTTTAATATTTCTGCAGAACTGGATGACATACTTTGGGGGTGGGAGGTCGGGACCTGTTACAGGGGGGTCCACCTACTTGTTGATAGGGGATGAGAGCTGGAAGGGATGAGTGGGTTGTTTCTGAACATAACTTATTGGCACATTATAGGCTTGCTGTGCTTTGTAGTTCAGCAGTGTCCATAGACTACTCTTGGTTAGCGTAATAAGCAGAAAGTAAACTTTGACTTTAAGAGCTTGACGATCGTTCTGACTTCCTTTTCTTTATTGTTCTGCCACTTCAGGAAGAGCCGAGGTTCGGATCCACACCCCTGGCCATGCTCGCCGCTACCTGCAACAAGATCGGCAGCCCCAGCCCCTCGCCCTCCTCCCTGTCTGACAGCTCGGGCTCCTTCGGTAAAGGATTCCACCCGTGGAAGCGCTCGGGCTCCTCGTCCTGCACGCTGGCCTCAGGATTCGGCAGTGTCGGGGCTTCGTCCCGCGGGGGCTCCTCGGTTTCCAGCGCCGCGGCCACCCTGGTGTCGGACTCATTCAGCTGCGGGGGGTCTCCGGGCTCCAGCGCCTTCTCTCTGACCTCCTCTGGAACGGGAAGCGGGGGAGGAGGTGGGAACGGTCCCGTGTCGGCCGCCTCGCCCTTCGCTAACGAGTACTCGGTATTCCCGGTGAGCGGAGGCTCGCAGGAAGCGGCTGCTGCGGCTGCCGCAGCGGTGGCAGCAGCTGCTGCGGCCGCCAGCCACCATCAGCCGGTTTTCCTGTCCAAGGTGCACGCGTCTGTGGACGGACTGCAAAGCATTTACCCCCGCGTGGGCATGGCGCACCCCTACGAGTCTTGGTTCAAGCCCTCCCATGGCGGAGACGTGGGCGCTGCAGCTGCCGGAGGCGCCTCCAGTTGGTGGGAAGTGGGCGCCGGCTGGATAGACGTGCAGAGTCCCGGTGCTGGGGCGGCTCTACACCCCGGCACATTGCAGGGCTCCCTCCACTCCCCACTGGGCGGCTATGGCTCTGACTACACAGCCGCCGGCTTTGGACACTTCAGCACCGGAGCCAGCGCAGGAGGGGCAGCTTCTGGGGGCCCCGGAGCAGGCGGTGGCAGCGGAGGAAGCACCCCGGGCAGTCATCTGCTCAGCCCAGCAGGACAGCACCTGATGGATGGATTCAAGCCAGTGATCGGACCCGGCAGCTACCCGGACCCCTCCTCCTCCCCCCTATCTGCTGGCACCATGTTGGCACCCAGCGGGCCATTAGGAGGCTCACCCCGCTCCTCTGCCCGCCGCTACTCTGGCCGCGCCACCTGCGATTGCCCCAATTGCCAGGAAGCGGAGCGTCTGGGCCCCGCGGGGGCGAGTCTACGCAGGAAGGGGCTGCACAGCTGCCACATCCCGGGCTGCGGCAAAGTCTACGGCAAGACGTCGCACTTGAAGGCGCACCTGCGCTGGCACACGGGCGAGCGGCCCTTCGTGTGTAACTGGCTCTTCTGCGGCAAACGCTTCACCCGCTCCGACGAGCTGCAGCGGCACCTGCGCACCCACACCGGCGAGAAACGCTTCGCCTGCCCCGTATGTAACAAGCGCTTCATGCGCAGCGACCACCTCAGCAAGCACGTCAAGACGCACAGCGCCGGAGGAGGCCCCGGCTCAGGGGCACCGGGCACCGGGGGAAAGAAGGGCAGCGACACCGACAGCGAGCACAGCCCTTCAGCCAGCCCGCCCTGCCATTCCCCAGAGCTGCTGCACCCTGGCGACAGGAGCGGCCTAGAATGACTCCAGCCCCCCCCCCCCCCCCATTCACCCAGCCACCCGGTTTTGGCGACCCACTGACAGTGCCCACTGCCCCCTACCCTCTCCTGCACCAGACACTAGGGATCTTGAGTCACAGCTCTGACCCCTTCCTGGGACCTCGTTTAACATGACAAAAGGGGTCCTCTTCCCATTCTCCCTGCCTGCTGAGTGGATGAAGAGCCATTATCTGGAGAGAACTATGGTATAGGGTGAGGGCACACCTGCCACCCTCCTAGACTGCTCTGCTCACCCACAGAGACTAAGCACAGACACATATACAGGGGGTTGCTCTAATGACGGAGAATTACCCTAATGATGGAGGGTCACAGGCTGTTTATGAAGCGCCATGGCCCCTGTCCTGTGGAATGGATTGCCAACAGGTAACCCTTCATGGGCTAATCAGAGATCCCTGCCGGGTCATCTTCTAGTGTGTTAGACATTTCAGATTTTTGGGGTGTTACTCTGCCCAGACATTTCCGAATTGCTTAACAATCTATACAGGGGGTAAGTTACTACCATGTACCCTAAAGTCTGTGGCAGGGGTGCACTCGTAATGAGGCCAGGTGAGACAGCTGTCTCAGCCAATCATTGGACCTTTTTTACCAGGTTGGGGTTCAGTAGGGATAAGGACACCACTGCATATCATGGTTTTTATTTTATACATTTAATAGTTGGAGTCACCAATCATTGAATGTATTAAAAGCCCAACACGGCAGCATGTCCTAATCTTAATCAATATTTGATATACAGGAAGCCTCTCCAGGCAGCAAAGAGGCTATCTTTATCCCTACCCATATGTATATTTAACAAAGGTCTGAAAGTAAGGGGTGATTTACTAAAGATACCTATATGATAATCGTACTTCTGACAACCTAATTTGGGCTGTGCGACTTACTAAACTAACCTGGTAAGCAGGGAGACTAAACTAACTTAACCTACCCCCTCACACCATCAGTGAGCCCCACATTAGATGGATACTGTTTTTTTTAGATGCTGACTCATTAGGATGGGGGACAGTGAGCAGCACACATCCTCCTCCAATAGAGGACATGCTCCATTGCAGTGTGCAGCTATTAACTTTCCCCCATCATATAGAGTTCCAGTGGGATTTAAGCTTCCTAAGGTTCACAGCAACAGACAAGCAACTCTGTGTCAAGGTCCTGTCTCACAGTTAATGGTACTAAAGTAGATCTAAATGGATACAGTAACTAGAACTGTGTCCACTCACCCCCAAATATAAGTGAAGGGAAAGTAGGGGGGATGGGGCAGTCTATTACGACTTTTCAATAAATATCCCTCTCTACTTCAAACTTCTTTATATTCAGCATTCTTTAAGAAATCGCTCCTTAAACCCCATACCTGTCCTGAAACAGAAAAAAATCTAACTATGTGTCTCTATTAGCAAAGGCAGCTCCAGACACTGAGATCAGTGTGTAGAGTCCTGGCACACAGGATGAGAGGACAGTAAGGGTTGTCAGTCTGCTTGAAGCTCCTTTTATGGAAAGGGCAACAGGCAAACATTTAGTGGGTTAATGTACTTGATGAATCCCACAGTAGGAAAATTAATTGAATTTGAGAAATGTACTAGAATTCATGTCTAGAAACTTGTTAGTTTAAAAAAAAAAATCATCTGGTGTGTCTACAAAGAAACAGTTAAACTTTAAAGGACAAACCAACATTGGAACCTCAAAACAGTTTAATTAGAATTTTAGGAGGGAACTGAATCCAAAAACCTAGTGTGGTTACAGAGAAATTATTTTTTTAATGAAATTACTTGAATGCAATCCTTTATGGCTATTTAGTAAATCAATGATGAGTTAATAAGGGTAAATAGCACTGTCCCTCTGTGGTCAGTACTTCTGTAGGCAAGGTAATCCCTAATATAGTTTGGATCATGTCGTTCGTGGACATTTTCTTTAGTAAATAACCTCACTATGTCAAAACTATTCCCTTTACATACAAAACTCATTGTTTAGTACCAGTCTTGGCTTTTAGGACAGAGACAGCCCTGGACAATCCTGTATTTGAATTAATTGTCATTAGATAGTATGACCTTTCTTTAGTATTACTACTATTTGTAGATTCAACAGTTTCCACTTCCCACTGTCCTTCCAGGTATAAAACATTCATTATGTTTCGTCCAAGTTCTGGCTTTAAAGACAGGGGCAACCCTGTAAGTTATTATCAGATATCCTGGCTTTTCTTAGTAAACCTCAAAGTATCCCCTTGTAATAGCAAATGTTTAATACCGACCCCAGCTTCCTATTTTTTTCAGCCTCCCCCCACCCTAGTTTAAAGACAGACACAACCCTGGTCTGTCCTGATTTTTTTTTTTAAAGGATGGGTTCCTGTCTCTTTAAAGTCCCAAATTGCTTTGAGCCCCCCTGGCTCAGCTCTTCCTGAGCAAATTAACCCTCGCTTAACGTCCACCCTAAATTAGATAGGAGCAAACGTCCTTTTATTCCTCAGAATGAAGCGTTTCCTTTCTTTAGTAAATCATCCCCTTAGGATACAATGTCAATTTACCTGGGCACATCCCCGAATTGTAAACTATTATAAATAGCGTGTACATTGAACTCATGATTTTACTGTACTCTGTTGGTATGATCTACTTTAGGAATAATGCTCACCCTCACCTCTGTTAAGGGGGCTATCCTAATGATTTTACACCCTCTTGAAGAAGCTGAATTTTGAGAGCCTTTAGGAGAATGTCCCACTAGGACAGTTCTACAGTTGAGCTACAAGATTTTTACAGTGTGGTAGATATTTTATTTCTATAAAAAAACTCTTAAAACTCAGCCTTTTTAAATATGAATAAATCATTTAGATAGGTCTCACATCCAATCGGGTTAAGGAGAAAATGCCTTTTTACTAAGTGGTTTAGAGAGTAGAAAAGTGACTCTAGGCCCCGTTCTATGTGATGGATTTACTTTACTAGTACTGTCTGGCATCAATAGTATTTTTAATTCTTCTAAAACTAAAATTGGTTAATTCAAGGGTACTCTCACAGACCAAAACTAAATCGGTTCTTATAGTTCTTTAGTAAATCACTCCTAGCCACAATGTCTACCAGAAGCTCTAGAAATGACTATTAACTACTAATAAATCAAGGCAACTGAGCTTGTTTAATTTTTAAATCCAGTCCTATGAACAATACAGCAAGCCCAGTTGTCTTGATTTATTACTACCGACATATAATAACCAGAGAACCTTCACAAACACTTCTTTTCCCATATGTCCCCGGTACCTAAAGCGAGCCCCCCACCCACCTGTTGGCTTTTCAGAAGTTCTTGGCCAAAAGGTCCATTGATGGAATCTCGTATATAATTATATATGGCCGAGCGCTATATGGTATATTATATTTAGGCGAATGCTATATGGTATATTATATTTGGCCGAGTGCTGGGGTGACCAGAGAAATCCCCTACCATGCAAAGTAGAGGCATACTGAAGGCGAATTTTTTTGTATAGTATTTTTCTTGTATATTAATAACAGTAAATATTTGAGAATATATAGGAGTACACTGGAGCTTCTTTTTGTCAAAAAATTGAGTTATTGTTGCAGGTCCCTGCAGTCTTTTTATTCTTAATATTATTCTAAATATTTCGTTTCTTGAAGTGTACATTAAACAGAAAAAAATGCACTTTGGGAATCTAGTTTTTGCTTGGCTATGACTTTTAGATAGGTATAAATTGTAACTGGAAACAAAAAGACACCAAGAACTGCTGATTTGCACCCCATTTCAAGCAGCATGTGCTTCTGTCGGGACCATGTTTTCACGAGCAGTGCGGTCGGCCGACATTAGACTATATATTCTACCATGAAATCAAACCTTTAAAAAAGAAGAGAGAAAAAAAAAAGGTTCACATTTTTTTCTTAATGTCTTTTTGGGCTACTGACAACACTACAGCCATAGTTTGCAGAGGTGCAGACTGTCTACTCCTTGTTGTAATGTTGAAATAATTTGAAATATTTCACATTGAAATGAAAAAAAATAAAATAAACTTTCACTGGGACGTTTTAGATTGCATTCTAAATGCATGAGATGTAATTGGTTTTATTTGTAATATTTTAAATAATGATATTAATAAACGCTGAAAAAAAACAAATCCAGATGTATTCCTATTATTAGTTGAAACCTTTTATTTTGTTTTGTGGTTTGTCCTTAATTTTGTAATATATATATATATATATATATATATATATATATATATATATATACACACAGACACACACACACACACACACACCACATATATAGTTATATTAGTAGGAGAAGCTTTTTTTCTTATGACTACTAGCAATAATAATAATGAGAGACACATACATTGAATAGTTGTTATCATGCTTTATGTAAAGTGTGTATATATTAGTTGAATAATTATTTTTACCAGTAACAATAATATATATTGTTTTAATTACTTTTATTTACTGTTATTATATGGCTTATATGGCTCCCCCTTCTCTCTCTCTCTCTCTCTCTCTCTCTATATATATATATATATATATATATATATATATATATATATATATATATATATATATATTAGCAGAATAAAAATTACTACTATTAATAACAGTAATTCATACATTGTTTGAATAAATATATATATATATATATATATATATATATATATATATATATATAAAATTATTAGTAGAATAATAATAATAATAATAACAACAACAATAATAATTATACATATACACATATAGTTGGAATAGTTTTTACCTAAAGTGTGTGTGTACTAGCATAATTAATTATAATACAAGTATTGTTTGCACAGATTTTTCCTGCTTTATCTAAAGTGTGTATCTCTCTCTATTAGTAGGGGAATTATTACTAGTAACAATAATAACACATACATTTTTTTTATTTCATTGCATCGAGTTCTTTCAGCCTGGCTCAGCTATGTACTAAACAGAAACAGGTTAGCCTTTTTCGTGCTGTGATGGTTCTGTGAGTGATGATCCCGACAATTGGAGGACCATTAGCCCCTGACAGTAGATGATGGCAAGGCAGAAAGCAGCACTCCTCACTGCTGCCTCTAATTGAGATGATCCTTGATCTGTGCTCCCCGCCATCTATTTTCACGTCATAAATTAAGGCTAAACCAGATAGAGCCGTGTACATGCCACCCGGGAGCTGACCCACAACCTCCAGCTGCCAGATCGCCCCTTCTGTAGCTGCTACTATAAAACTAGACACAAGGGGCTAGCAAAGTAACTTCTAACTAGCCGGATATAAGAAAGAAGGCATTCGTTTTAATAGTAATAACGCAGTTTTACATTTAGACCACAATAATACTACTTTACTGCTATTATTACTAGAAGTAGTAGAATTATATTGTTAAAAATATAATAACAATAATAATGTAGATTTGCAATACTGGAGTGCTGCTCTTCTCTATTTTACAAGTTATAAAATCCAAGAATAAGAAACTTTGAATAATAACATGAGTACCACAAACTTTACTCAGCAGAGGGAGAGAGAGAGATAAATAGAAGGCAGATAGGTATAGAGGATGTGTATAGAGGATGTGTGAGACACAGAAGATACAGAAGGAGCGATAGATAGATAGATAGATAGATAGATAGATAGATAGATAGATAGATAGATAGATAGATAGATAGATAGATAGATAGATAATGCTGTGTGATAGATAGATAGATAGATAGATAGATAGATAGATAGATAATGCTGTGATAGATAGATAGATAGATAGATAGATAGATAGATAGATAGATAGATAGACAGACAGACAGACAGACAGACAGACAGACAGACAGACAGACAGTAAGATATGTAAGTACATTCTTACGAAAGACATGTAGAAAATAGTGAAACAGACCAGTAAGACAACTGTTCACTTAGTTAACTGTTCATCTTCTTTGTAATAATGCATATTAATTGGAGATATATTGGAGATATATGAATATAAGTAGGCAGTGCGGTTGTGATTTTCATGTATACCCAGACAGTTTATATATTTATCTGTTTATAGAGAAATAGTCTCTATTTGAATGCATTATATATATATATATATATATATATATATATATATATATATATTCTTTCTTTCTCTCTCTCTCTCTCTCTCTCTCTCTCTCTCTCTCTCTCTATATATATATATATATATATATATATATATAGAGAGAGAGAGAGAGAGAGAGAGAGAAATCCGGGGAGACAGAAGGGTATTTCTCTGTCACTCTGAGTGGGTGTAAAGGGTGTTGTGCAGTGTCGGGCGTCGCCAGGTAATTTGAGCACATGGGGTGTAAATCTTGCCGGTGAATCAGCCCAGAGTTTATAAAGTCGGGATTTTCTCTGTGTGTGTCATTGTGTGAATGTGCTTGTATGTGGTGGAGTGAGAAGGGGGGGGGGGGGGGGTGAATATGGGGGGTTTGAGACAACTTTCTATCATAGCAGCGACCAGAACTGGAAGCATTTGGCAGCCTGTTCTAACATCACTTCCCTGGCAGCTCCCGCACCTACCTGTCACTGATCACCATCATCCCCAGCTTCAGGGGGCAAGCAGAGTGGGCTGCACGTGAGGGCGCAGATGCCTGCTTCTTGCTTCCCCATGGCTGCCAACAAATCCAGCTCCATCCGAACTTGACCTTCAGATCTTAATTCTTTCTCTCAAGTTCTCTTGACTAGGAAAAAAAATATCTCTATATATTTTGTTAACGCCAAGACGACACAATATTATTCGTATTAATGTGCATTGTTTTTTTTTTTTTGTTTAAAATAAAATTCCTTGAATTTTTTTTTAATCACCATTATTTTTAGGTACGTTGCATACATATTTTATTTTACTTCCTTAATGGTGTATTTTTTCTTTACATGCTTTTTGTTTGTAGTGGCATAACTAATTATAAGCTTACATTGAATGGGGCCCCGTCATGGCTCATACAGCAACATTTTTCCTGTCATTATAACTATATTGGATACAACTAGAAAACTAAAAAAGACAAAACAGCAGAGGCACATGATGTTTCTTAAACAGTAGAGACACATGATGTTTCTTTTGTTTTCTGTACATAATGAGAGCACAAATATAAGAAATAAGGCGGAGAAACAAAATTATGGGATCCACTGACCTTATGGGCCCCAGTGCAATCGCAACCTCTGCATCCCCTCTAGATACACCCTGGCTATAAGTTATGTGCGCTTGGATATGCCACCTGCTGGCACAGTGGTAAATATAGGTGAAAAAAATCAGCATCTGGAGGTTTACAAGGCTATCCCTGAACAACTGATTATATATATATATATATATATATATATATATATATATATATATATATATTCTTTGTCACTTTTACATCCGATAATTTAACACCTGCTGCACTATTCAATCTCAGTATGACTCAGTGTTTAAAGGAAAAAGTAAGGCAAAAACAATAACAATAAAATAAATAGGAAGGTACATTTCTTCTGTTTTTGGGTAGGAGTCCTGATAAAAACACATTATGGAGTCCACTTAAAGGATCAATCAGCCTCAAATAAAAAACTCATAGTTGATAACTATTGAGGGCTTGAAGCCGTCAGGCTATCCCTGAACAACTGATTATATATATATATATATATATATATATATATATATATATATTTTCTTTGTCACTTTTACATCCGATAATTTAACACCCGCTGCACTATTCAATCTCAGTATTACTCAGTGTTTAAAGGAAAAAGTGAAAAAGTAAGGCAAAAACAATAACAATAAAATAAATAGGAAGGTACATTTCTTCTGTTTTTGGGTAGGAGTCCTGATAAAAATACATTATGGAGTCCACTTAAAGGATCAATCAGCCTCAAATAAAAAACTCATAGTTGATGATAACTATGGAGGGCTTGGAGCCGTCAGGCGATGGGATTCTAGTCTTCGGTGGTATAATGTAGTCAGAAAACTTCATGAAAAGAGTTTCTCTTGTGAGGAGTCTGCCCGCCAGCAATGTCCGTCCTCTGCAGCCGCCTGACAACAATAGGCGGCTCCCTTGTGCTGCTGTCAGCCGGCTTAGGCGTTAAATACAGCGCTCTGCAAAGGAGAGGAAGTAACCATTCACCCTCTTTCCTGGTGGGATTAAAATCCCCTCATTACCCAATGCAGCCACAGCTATGCTTCACTGATGGGAGTGGGGGTCTTCCTCTTGGATCAGTCAAGCAATACATGCCATAGATATGGCTGCTGGGATTTAGAGATGTTCCTGAATAGCAGAACATAGGTAGGTTATGCATGGCTGAGGGAGTGTTAAAGTCCAGACACACTCAGAAGTATATTGTGTAGGGCTGCACATGCATTTTTTTTCTTTTCGAAGACAAAGCTATATTGCTAGAGTAATTATAAAATAGAATGCCACCTCATGTTCCTCATGTCCTGTGTGATGGAAGTGGCAGGGCTGTATGATGCAGGCACACTGTGTGCATTGCATTGGGTGAGCTGGGATTCCTTTCTATCCTCTCACTAACAGAGTCAGTGTCAACTTGACAGGAGCCTAAGGATTGTATTTGTGGTCAGGATGGGGTAGTGCCGGAGGAGGAGGAAGAGGAAATTCCCCTTCTTTTCAGTGACCAGAGCAAAGAGACAACATGGGACTCACATTGCATTGAGTAAGCTACCAGGCAAATTATTTTACTGGTCACACCTCTTTGGTCAGCAGATAAATGTGGAGGCTGATTCACTACTAGCGCTATGTATTGCCAGATGAGCGTCTGTATAGCGGCGCTTAGAGCGACCACTAGTAGATGATGTAAGCGGGTATTGGGTGCTGTAACCTAGCGTTGCGGTCGCTGTAGTAACCTGGCCGGCATTGATGAATGTGATGTGTGTTGGGCGCTGTAACAACAGTATAGCGCTGTAGCGAGCGAGAGGTAGCACCAGCTCCGTACGTCGGGCACTCGGCGCTGAACACCATACTTAACAAAACGCTAGACACACAGAGTGTCGATGCTCTAAAACTGGGCGCTGTAGCACAGAGTGCCAGACGCTGTGTGATTAAAGTCTGTTTTAGAATACATATCCACCAGTAACAAAGTGAAAACACATGGAATGACATTGTTTTAACACAGTGACAATAACACTTTAGTGCCAGGCCTGTAATTCTGCGCAATTCTGCATAAAAATATTAAAAGTCAAAAAAGTTTCTAAACGTGTTTGTTTGCAGCCAGGAGAGGTCACACAATGATTTGAGCAAAAAAAGAAAAAAATTAAATTGGCAAACACGCTATTTATACACAGCTAACAAAAGCCCCTTGAAATGTATGGGAGAGTGCTACAGAGTGACAGGTACTACATGGCGCTGTGGAACCTAGAGCACCGGCGCTATGCGCTGAGCCGCCTGTAATAATACACGTGACGCTACATGGTGCTGTTAGAGGCACTCACCAGATTCGCTTTCTTAAATGCGTACAGCGCCCCGCGTTCACCAGACACTACCTGCCGCTACGAGGCACTACCTGGCGCTATCCCTTCTTGAATAACCCCCATAGTGCATATAATTAGTCAATCAGGGCTGGCCGTGGGTTCAGTGTACAAACTGTGCAGTCCTACAGGGCGCAATTTAAACTTCCTCATAAGGGAATGCCAGGAAACAAAATTCAGCCCTCCTTCTAGAAAGAAAGGTTTCAGCCTTCTTATTCCACACCACTCTCTTTTTAATCTCTCATTCTCCAGCTTCTAACAGTTATCTTTCCCTTTCTTTCCTGACCTCCCTTCCCTATCCTCTCCTTATTTATCTCTTTTCCACATTCCCTCATTCCCTCTATTTTCCCTGATCACTTTTCCACTTTTGCCCCTCCGTCTCCTTCCCACCTTCCCTCCATCTCTATTTTTCTTGTCTCTTTTTAACATCTCGGTCTATATTCATCTTTCATTTTCATGTTCCACACATCTCATTCTGGCCCCATTTTTTCCATCTCCCTCTCGTTTCACCATATTTAGGTCTTCATTTCTTTTTACCTTAATATATGCCTCTCTTTATTTTTTTTTCATTTCCTCGTCTTTTTTAAAAAATGTTTTCTTTCTTTTATTATCTTTAGTTTCATCATCTGTTTTTCATGCTCCATTTATTCCTTTTTTCTATGTTCCCTCTTTCTCTTGCTGTTTAATTACTTTCTTCCTTTGAGTGCGTAAGCATGTGTCAATGGCAGTTTCTAGGCAAAAGAGTGCGGGAAGGAAAAAAAATCGGCCCCTTCCTCACCCACCCTAAAGTGCCATGCTGTGCCTCTTCCGTAACAGCAGACAATGCCCTGTGCCCATGACTGAACCCAAGATTGGGTGATGACGGACCTGTCTTATGGCCTGCACCATTAACAGTGGCCCACACTAACAGTGGCCCCGGCGTGGGGTCTCCTCTCCCCAGTAAAACCAGCCCGAGCCCCAGCTATAGTGGAAGGTATACCAGGGCACCTAGGCAGAGTGGCCAGCTCACGGCCCTAAAGGCTACCAGCCCGCATAGTCCACATGTGCCATGGGCTCTTCTGCACCCCCCCTGGACTTTGGGGATGCAGATAATGGGGCGGGGTTATGGCAAGTAATGCTGGCAGGTGACTTGCCAGCCCCTTCTTCCCTGTGAACTGGTATAGGGGTCTCAGAGACCTCTTACCAGATGAAAACAGTTAAATGTGAACACACACACATACGCTATCACTCCTGCCACATTTCCGATCGCTCCTGTCCCACACCATCTATTTTCATAGTGGCTGAGTGAGTTGACATCATCTCAAGGCCCCTCCCTGTGATGGTGAGCGAGCTGTAAGAATGTGTGGCACGGGGCAGAGAGTGGGTGAAGACCACAGGGGGGACAGGAGGCCCCGTGGTTGAAGAGGAGATCCCTGGCGCAGGATCCAGGACCGAGCTGAGTGTTTCTCTTTGTGCTTGATGCTTAACGGTTGGAGAAGCTACGTGAAGTTTAAAGGATTTAACTTGTGACTACATAGGCTATGCGAGGGTATGCCAGTATTTGCCACCGATATTTATCTCTGTGCCAACAGGGAGCGTAGCCATGTGCCCACGATATATACACATATAGAGAAAAAATGTTATTTTTAGTTAAAAAATTACAATTCAAGGACAAAAAAGAAATAAGGTATATACAAGGTATATACAACTTACGTGCCAAGCATAATGGTGATTCAAAAAAATAACAGCGAAGTTAAAAAAATCAATAAACTTTAATACACATAATATTAAGCCTCTTTCACATTCCCACTATCAAGCATTGGAGAAAATGACTATTAAACAAATGCAAAAAACAGGTAAAATAACATGTTGTGTTCTATGGGAATAGAGATCCCTGCACTAGTAGAAGTAAGCAAGCTGACATTAAGGACCTGAATTATGAAGCACTTTGAGGCCACATGGGCATACATGGGTGCACCCTGTCATAGATGAAATCATATTAAGCAATATGTGTTTGGCGCTTTGAAAACATTTAACTAATTGTCGGCATAAAGCAGCGCAGCACTTGTCAGTGTTCCGGCATTTACTTGCGCATGTCTCCAAATTCCTATTGGATATAATGGGAATTGAGAGCCCTGGGCCAGTGCAAGCAGGCGCACAGTGTTAGTCTCATGAAAAAGGGCATTTTTGCTCTCTAAGTGTGTGTTTTATGTACGGCTGGTTACGCTACATGCTAGAATAATTATAAATATATATTGCAATAATAGGCGCACCCTGGTGTAGCCTATGTAGTAACATGTTTAAAAGTCAGCTTACTTCTAGTTAGCAGTACTACATCAGGGGTTAATACTGCGATGAGCTCAGAACCAGCAACATGGAGCACACCCAGGTAGGTCCTGTACTGTTGGGAAGGCACGCTGTAAAATAAATCAGGCCCTGAATGTCATTTTTGTCATGTGCTGATGTGAAAAAATATTGATAAATATGTTTTTCACCTATGACGGCGTGCCCCCATATATGCCCATGTATGCCCATATGGCACACCCTGTCATAAAGCTAGACGAAGCAGGCCCTTACACTAAGGCCAGCCCTGTGTGCGACCCCTACAAGACATACAATGATGACTTTTTCTGATCGCCCTGCAAACGCAATCGCCTATGTGAATTGCTCCATAGAAAGCCATTCACAGAGTGCAGGGTGATTGGTGGGTGATTGAAATCGCCATGCTATCGCCCTCTGCAGCGCAGCAGTGTTAACCGGGCCTTACAGTGCCATGGAACATTATAAATAAACAATACTATAAAATATATAAAAAAATATACTATATAATTTAGCTTTTCTCATACACATGTTAAAGCAGAAGTAAAGCTGACGTTACTGGCAAAAAAAATACCTAAAGGTAAGTGTTGCCCTGTGCAAGATTTCAGGATGGCACCTCCTAGAGACACACACACCCAGGAAAGAAATTAAAGGAACTGTGGAATACCAAAGGAAAAGAGGAGTGTAATATAAAGAGAAGTTGAAAAGAGAGAAAGTAAGGTGAGACGAAAGAGGACGGTGGAATATGAGTCGAAAAGATATAGGATCACATAGAAAGTGAGAGAGAGCAGGAAATTGAAGGAATGTGACATAAAATAGACGGAGAGATTGTGCAAATGAGAGCAAGGTGTGTGAAAAATGAATACAGCAAGAAAAAGAGAGAGGAAAAGGTAGGAATGCAGAGATGTATGGAAAGAAAAGAAAAGAAAGAAAGAAAGATAGGAAAGGTGGGCAAGTGTGATTATAAAATGCGATGGAGAAAGAAAAGAGAGAGGGAAGGTAAAAAAGATAAAGATGTAAACAAGGTGAAATGAAAGGTGGATGGAAGGACAAGAGAAAGATGGAGAGAATGTGGAAATGAGAGCGAGATGAGGGGGGATGTAGGAAAACAAGTGGAGGAGAGAGAAATAGGGCAAAAAAAGAGGAAACAATCGGGACGCATAGAAAGAAAGAAAGGCTGGAAAAGAGGGATTGAGGGAGTGTAAAAAATGTAGATAGATGTAAAGCGTGAGATGGGAGGAAGTTGACAAGACAAATGAAGAGAATGTAGAAACAACATGAAAAAAGGGATAAAAACAGAGGAAAATGGAGGGATTGCATAATTGAAAGGGAGGAAGGAGAAAGGGTAACTCAGAAGAACTCAAAGGGTAACTAAGAAGATGGAACAAAGTAAAAGAGAATAACAGAGAATTGTACAAAAACGAAAGGGAGAGAGAGGGGCATTTTTGGAGAGCTCTCATACAGAGAGGTTTGGATGGCGCCCTGTGCGACTGCATGGCTTACACACCCCAAAGGCCGGCAATGGAGGGATGGATCAGCGTAGGCTGGACTTCCATTTTAAGTCTCACCATGTCTTAAGGTGGATCAGCAATCATTTACACAAAAATCAGCATGGGGGGGCATACTGACAGGCCACTGACCACTTATCACTGTTCCTTCATCTGGTCTTCGGTCATGTGTTGGTCACATGGGCCGTGGGCTCTTTTGCACCCCCCTGGTTATGGCAAGTAACCCGCTTGCTGTCAGGATGCCCCTGCCCAACACCAGACCAATTAACTAGCCTTTACCTAGGCCTAGTCAAGTCATGTTCTGGCTGGAAGTTACTCTGCAGTACGCATGTAGTAAGAGAGTGAGTGAATGTCCTGCTGGCCCTTAGCTGTAAATAGGGCCCTATACAACTAATATCAGGGTCCCCCTCAAATCCAGACATAGATTTCCACAGATGTGACAATGATTAGCTCCTGCAGGTGCTGCCAAGACAGCGTTGTTTTGTCACTGCACCCAATAAGAAAGACATCGACCAAAATGGCTTCAGCAGACCTTTTTAATGAACTTTAAAAAGTTTTACACAGCCTCATAGTAAAAGGCCCTCCAAAGAACCAGAACAGGGGCTGATTAGTGGGGCTTGTGCATTAGGTAGGGAAAAAACAGATTTCCTGAAAGTGTGGAAGCAGGTGAGAAATCACAGGGCTTCCATCACTGCCAGCAACTGGGCCCCCTGAGTGACCGGGCCCTATACAGAGTTCTGCCTGTACTGGCCTGATGGTAGCCCTGGCTGTAATGGTTTGATTTTCATTAATGATATAGTTCAGGACAGAGTCAGTAAATGAATCTAATTTAACAGCCAAATATTCCTAGGGCCTTATTCATGAAGGGATAGCGCCAGGTAGTGCCTTGTAAGCAGCAGGTAGCGTCAGGTGAACGCCGGACACGGCACGCAAGTACACATTTATGAAGGCGATTCTGGTGAGCGACTGGAACAACGCGTTGTAGTGTTCGATTCATCATTATCCCAGGCTCAGCGTACAGCGCCGGCGTTCTGCCTTGCAAAGCTCCACGTCTTACCTCTCGCTACCTGGAGCTCTCCCATACATTTCTATGGACGAGCCTTAAATCCCTTTCCTGATCCCAATTTTATTTATTTTTTTTAAAACTCAAATCTTTCAGACATGTATCCTGGCCTAGAAAATGATATTTTTGACAACTTTTTTGATTAGTAATATTTTTATGCAGAATTGTCCTTACATGTCTGGTATTAAAGTGTTCATGTTACAATGTAATAACAATGTAATTCCATATGTTTTCGCTTTGTTACTAGTGGATATGTGTTCAAAAACAGACTTTAATCACACAGCTTCTGGCACTGTGGGCTACATCGACCCGATTTTGAGTGCCGAAACAGTTTTTTTGATGAATGTGGTGTGAGTCAGTCGCACTGAGCCGGCACTACCATTCGCTCCCATACATCGTAGTACTGGGAATCACATAACATATTCAACAATGTCGGCCAGCGACTGAGGTGCTCTGAAACAATGAACCATGGCCGAGCACAGCGACTAGTAGTGTTCGCTCTGAAATCGTCGCTACAGACGCTCATCTGTCGCTATCTGGCGTTAGTAATTAATCAGCCTGCCCGTGTGCATGGCAGCCTGTAACAGAAGAGGTGTCTCTACCTCTCTCCACTATGTAAAAGTCTACAGTACAAGTTTTACTGTCCATTAGCGTAACTAAATTATATAGTGCATCCATATTCCATGGCATTGTACAACAGACCCATTACAGGCAAGTAAGAAGAGGCTTCAGGAAAGGGAATATATATATATATATACACATGTCTGATGGGGCACTTCAATATAATTGTATACTATTACTATTTATGTTATTAGCTGTAATATTAATTTACTTTTGGAACAGGAAACATGAGGCTGCCAGCACATGGTAGAAGTTATATAGTCATGGCTGGCATTTGGGGTGTGCGAGGAATGTGGTGGCACTAGGCGCCATCCTAACCTCTTTTCTTCTTTCTATTTTGCACATTTATTTATAAGTCTCTTTACAAATCCTTCGTCCTCAATTTCCTTTTTTCCCTTCTCTTTTATTTCAGATCTCTCCATCTTCCTCTATTTCCATACCCCCGCTTTTCATGTTGTTTCCTTACATTTCTTCACTTCCTCCTTTTTTACCTTCCCTCCATCCCTCTTTTCCTGCACATTTCTTTATCTCTCTGTCTTTATGTTTCTCTTTTTGTTTCTCTTGTTTCTCTACCTTTCTTTTCTTCTTTCTTTTCTTTCTCCCCCTCTTTCTTTTTTATCTCTCTTTATCTTTGTTTATTTCTTTCCTTATTTCTCATTCTTTCACTCTATTTATCCCTTTCTATCTATCTTTTACTATTTCTCTTTTTTTTGCTTTCTTTTTTCACTCTCTTTTCTTTCTTTCGTTCTTTCTCCCTCTCTTTCTTTCTCTCTCATTTTTTCTTTCCTTCTCTCTTTCCACTCATTCTTAATAATTTCCTTCTCTTTTTTTAGCCATATTAAACTCTTTTGCATTCTCCCTCTTTCTACTCCATGTTTTTCTACATTCCCCCCATCTCAAATTTCCTCACTCATTCTCTCTCATTTTCAAACATTCCTCCCGTCTTGCTCTTATTTCCACTTTCTCTCGATCTTTCTCTTGTCACATTCCTTCCATCTCATTCTCATTTTCTATATCATGCTATATTTTTATCATTTCATCTTCTTTCCCTTTTCCACATTCCCTCCATCCCTTCTCTTTTCACCTTCTCGCTTGTCTACCATCAGGCTTTCTTTTTCTGCACTTCCATCTATCTGTCCTGCTCTCTTCAGTGTTTCCTCTGTCTCCTGCGGGGAAGGGGGGGGGGGGGGGGGTAACCTCAAATCTTGCACATGGTGACATTGACCCTATACTGGTCCTGTATATAGTTTTACAAGAGTCTCAAGTGGTTCCTCTGGCTTTAGTATTTAGAAGTGGAGGCTGTTGCAGGAGAAACAGAGACATCTAGTGGTAGATTGCAGTAATTCCTCAGTTTACTCAGATTACTAAGGTGTCATATTACCATATTTTTCGTCATATAAGACGCACCAGCTTATAAGACGCACCCAGGATTTTGGGGAGGAAAATAAGAAAAATAATATTTTTAACCAAATAATAGGCAAAGTGCATTATCATCCAATTACAGTAATCCCCCTCCCATCCCCAATAGCCAGTGTGTCATTTCCCCTTCCCATAGACAGAGTGGCATTCCCCCCATCCCATTCTCCATATAGGCAGTGTGGCATCCCCCCTCCTATTCCCCATATAGGCAATGTGGCACCCCCCATCCTATTCCCCATATAGGCAATGTGGCACCCCCCTCCTATCCCCCATATAGGCAATGTGGCACCCCCCTCCTATCCCCCATATAGGCAATGTGGCACCCCCCTCCTATCCCCTATATAGGCAATGTGGCACCCCCCTCATATTCCCCATATAGGCAATGTGGCACCCCCCTCATATTCCCCATATAGGCAATGTGGCACCCCCCTCCTATCCCCTATATAGGCAATGTGGCACCCCCCTCCTATTCCCCATATAGGCAATGTGGCACCCCCTCCTATCCCCTATATAGGCAATGTGGCACCCCCCTCATATTCCCCATATAGGCAATGTGGCACCCCCTCCTATCCCCCATATAGGCAATGTGGCACCCCCCCTCCTATTCCCCATATAGGCAATGTGGCACCCCCTCCTATCCCCCATATAGGCAATGTGGCACCCCCCTCCTATTCCCCATATAGGCAATGTGGCACCCCCCTCCTATTCCCCATATAGGCAATGTGGCACCCCCCTCATATTCCCCATATAGGCAATGTGGCACCCCCGTCATATTCCCCATATAGGCAATGTGGCACCCCCCTCATATTCCCCATATAGGCAATGTGGCACCCCCCTCATATTCCCCATATCGGCAATGTGGCACCCCCCTCATATTCCCCATATAGGCAATGTGGCACCCCCTCATATTCCCCATATAGGCAACGTGGCACCCCCCTCATATTCCCCATATAGGCAATGTGGCACCCCCCTCCTATCCCCCATATAGGCAATGTGGCACCCACCCTCATATTCCCCATATAGGCAATGTGGCACCCCCCTCCTATTACCCATATAGGCAATGTGGCACCCCCCTCATATTCTCCATATAGGCAATGTGGCACCCCCCCTCCTATTACCCATATAGGCAATGTGGCACCCCCCTCATATTCCCCATATAGGAAATGTGGCACCCCCTCTCCTATTCCCCATATAGGCAATGTGGCACCCCCCCTCATATTCCCCATATAGGCAATGTGGCACCCCCCTCATATTCCCCATATAGGCAATGTGGCACCCCCCTCATATTCCCCATATATGCAATGTGGCACCCTCCCTCCTATTCCCCATAGAAGCAGTGTTACACCCTCCCCCCCGTTCCCCATAGGCACACAATAACAAAGAAAAAAATAATAAACTCACATGTTCATCCTGCGTTGAAGATGGAGGTGCGTCCCCGCCGCTGCTCCTTACTGGCCGGGCCGCACAGACACCCGGCCCCATGAATCGGATGGGTGTGGCCTGCGCCGCGTCGGCGTACATCTCGTCGCAGGCCACGCCCACCCGTTCTATGGAGCCGGGTGTCTGCGCGGCCCAGCCAGTAAGAAGGAGCGGTGGGGACAGGAACAGCCGCTCCTTCCTCTCTTCTGCCGCTTCTCTGCTGCCTCTTCCGGCAAGGGCAGCAGTGAACAGCCGGGTCCCGGCTGTTCACTCCTGCCCTTATGTTATCTGCTGTTTTTAGATGGCCTATTCACATCTTATATCCCGTTGTGCACCCTTTTGTTCTTTAAAGTGGATCAAAACCCAGGATTTTGACTATCCCGACAGTTAGGAGGTGCGCGTCTGTGTGTCTGGGAGTGCTGCTCTAGCTGTCCAATCTCACTCAGCAATAGGGAGAGATGGAGGAGCATAGCCAGTGATTACCTGTACCTGAAGCAAGATCTTGGGCCCTTACAGATCCCATTCATTATGATAATTATTTTGCAGATTATTATGACATCACAGTGCCCAGGCCATCAACTGTAAAACTTGATATCTCAATCTACAAATGGAAAACAGTTTAGGACATTTGCCAAGCCTAGCCCGACAATTGGCTTTGCCTGTTGTATATAGAGAGATGAATGCCACCTTAAATGGCTCACTGTTTCACAGGTAGTGGACAGGGAAATCTGTCATTTTATTCCTAGCTGTTAGGCTACTCTCACATCATTGTCATAGCATCATCTGCAATCCCAGTGAAAGCGCTGCCTATAGCAACATATGGGCCTTTCACGTAGGCGTTTGGTGATTGTGGGGCGATTGCAATCACCTTGCAGACGAAATGTATGCATTGCATGCAGCGATTTATTGGTTAAGTACTTGCATAACACACCACCCCAGTCGCTGTAGTAACCTGGCCGGCATTGATGAATGAGATGTATGTTGGGCACTGTATCACCAATACAGTGTTGCAGCGAGCGAAGGGTAGCGCCAGCTCATTGCGACCGACTCTCAGCGACTCACACCATAATTAACAAGCAAACACACAGAGCGTTGGCGCTCTGGATCTGGTCGCTGTAGCATAGAGCGCCAGACGCTGTGTGATTAAAGTCTGTTTTTGAACACATATCCACCAGTAACAAAGCAAAAACACATGGAATGACATAGTTGTAACATTGTGACATTAACACTTTAATACCAGACCTGTAATGACAATTCTGCATAAAAGTATAAAAAAATCAAAAAAGTTTTCAAAAATGACTTTTTCTAGGCCAGGAGGGGTGACACAATAATTTGAGAGAAAAAAAAATAAAAACAAAAAACCCTGTTTAAACAAAAGAAACGGAACGTCCATTGAAATCTATAGGAAAGGGACAGGTAGCGACAGGTAATACCTGGGGCTCTGGAAACTAGAGCGCCGGCGCTATACGCTGAGCTGCCTGTAATGATGAATCGTACGCTACATGGCGCTGTTAGAGTCGCTCACCAGAATCGCCTTCATAAATGTGGTATTGCATACCAAACCCAGCGTTCACCAAACGCTACCTGGTGCTACGAGGCACTACCTGCCGCTATCCCTGGACGAATAAACCCCTAAAAGATCAACCTAATCAATAAACACAAAAAAGTTGCTTCTTCAAAAAGAACCAATGGGTGATACCCCCCAGATCGCTGAAGTTAACTCACCTCTTTCCAGTCCTACGGCCCAATCTTCCCAATCCACTGGCCCCATCCCCCACTTCCCTCTAGCAGGGAGCATGTCCGCGCTGGCCATTTGCAAATGCCTGGTGCAAGCACGCTCCCTGTTAGGTGCAAGCATGCTCCCTGTTAGGTGCAAGCACGCTCCCTGTTAGGTGGTGCAAGCACGCTCCCTGTTAGGTGCAAGCACGCTCCCTGTTAGGTGCAAGCACGCTCCCTGTTAGGTGCAAGCACGCTCCCTGTTAGGTGCAAGCACGCTCCCTGTTAGGTGCAAGCACGCTCCCTGTTAGGTGCAAGCACGCTCCCTGTTAGGTGGTGCAAGCACGCTCCCTGTTAGGTGGTGCAAGCACGCTCCCTGTTAGGTGCAAGCACGCTCCCTGTTAGGTGGTGCAAGCACGCTCCCTGTTAGGTGGTGCAAGCACGCTCCCTGTTAGGTGGTGCAAGCACGCTCCCTGTTAGGTGGTGCAAGCACGCTCCCTGTTAGGTGGTGCAAGCACGCTCCCTGTTAGGTGGTGCAAGCACGCTCCCTGTTAGGTGGTGCAAGCACGCTCCCTGTTAGGTGGTGCAAGCACGCTCCCTGTTAGGTGGTGCAAGCACGCTCCCTGTTAGGTGGTGCAAGCACGCTCCCTGTTAGGTGCAAGCACGCTCCCTGTTAGGTGCAAGCACGCTCCCTGTTAGGTGCAAGCACGCTCCCTGTTAGGTGCAAGCACGCTCCCTGTTAGGTGCAAGCACGCTCCCTGTTAGGTGCAAGCACACTCCCTGTTAGGTGCACGCACGCTCCCTGTTAGGTGCACGCACGCTCCCTGTTAGGTGCAAGCACACTCCCTGTTAGGTGCACGCACGCTCCCTGTTAGGTGCAAACAAGCTCCCTGTTAGAGGGATAGCAGGGATGCAGCCTCGGCTCGCGCATGCGCAGTTGGACCGGGAAACAAGGTAAGTGTATGGGGCGACCTGGGGGGTTTCACACAGTGGGGCATCCCGATTTTGGATGCCCCGGGGGGGGGATTTATCAACCCAGGAATCTTATAGGTGGGTTTTGGTCCACTTTAAGGCAATCCTTCAACTGACATATGTGAAAAAACGTCAACGTGGAGGCTGATTCATTACTAACGCCATCTATCGGCAGAAGAGCGTCTGTATAGCGGCGCTTAGAGTGACCGCTAGTAGACGTTGTAAGCGGGTATCGGGCGCTGTAACAGAGCGTCTTGGTCGCTCTAGTAACCTGGCCGGCATTGATGAATGTGATGTATGTTGGGTGCTGTAACACCAGTACAGCGCTGCAGGGAGTGAAAGGTAGCGCCAGCTCAGTGTGACCGACTCTCAGCAACTCACACCAAAAAACCCTGTTTAAACAGAAGAAAAGGAACGTCCATTGAAATGTATGGGAGATTGACACCTGGTAATACCTGGCGCTTTGGAAGCTAGAGTGCCGGCGCTATATGCTGAGCCGTCTGTACATGTGACGCTGCATGGTGCTGTTAGAGGCGCTCACCAGATTCGCTTTCATAAATGTGATTTTGCGTACGGTGCCCAGCGTTTACCATACTCTGCCTGCCGCTACGAAGCACTACCTGCCGCTATCCCTTCATGAATAAACCCCATAGCCTGGAGAATGTTGGAGTTCAAAAAGAGGAAATCTTGATCTGTTAGTTTCCTAATTTTATGATTAGCTTGGTGTCGAAATGTATCAAATCTCCCCCATATATTTTAAATAAATTAAGTTTACAATACACATGCTGTACATTCATTACAAATATAACTTTATTGTGTTTTTTTGTAGACTTAAACATATATAAAATGTAAAAGGTCAATGTATTGGAAAACCTAGTAGATTGTTTCCAGTAAATGTAATTAGTGAAATGATGAGATTTACAATATGATTAATTATCAATTAATCAATTATTAAAAAAAAATACATATATCCAGGGCTGGATTAAGAGTGGTGGAGGCCCCTGGGCACAGAATCTGGTGGAGGCCCCAGATACAGTATTATTTTCCCTTTAGCCTCCATTCAGCTCTGATAGCCTCTCAGACATGCAGCCGGCCGCATCCCTGCTCACCTCTAGCTGGAAACACAAGCGCCAGCCACTCACATGCATGGTGTGAGTATAAAGGTATAGCGGGGACATCCACCCATGTTTTGGATTGTAGCTAGGTAAGTTTATGCGGCTATCCAAGGGGGTATCACACGGTGAGGCATCCCAAATCAAGATTCCCTAGGGTGAGGGAATAGGCTGGCCCTAGAGTCTATTAGACTCCAGGACAGGCAAAATGTGCCAGTGTTCCACTTTAAGGGCCAAATGTAGTCCTGGAGTCCATAACACTTCATGGTCACTTGATTCCCTCTCCCAAGTCCCCCTGGATCCCCATTGCATGTGTGGCTGGGGGCGGCATCTCTTTTTTGGGCTATGCGCAGCCATGCCGGCTGTAACTGGTTGCACACAGCCCAGGGATGCAGGGGGGGGGGGGGGCTTTCATTAATATGTGCAGCCAGAGAAGCTGATTGGAGGAGAGTTGTGCCAGCACTGTGGGAACGCGAGCAAGGTATGTATTACTAGTGATTGGCAGGTTTCACACAGTGGGGCATCCCAAATCGTGATGCCCTAAACAAACCCCAGAGATTTGACAACCAGGTTTTGTTCCATGATAGAATCGGGATGCCCCACAGTGTGAAAGCCCCCAGTTCACCCAATACAACTCACCTTTCCACGCTCCAAAGGCACATGTGTGGGCTCTTGTTCAATGATGGCCATCTGCCGTGACTACGTCATTCAGCAAGCAGCTCCCATAGACTTGGATAGATCTGAATGGCTGGGGCTGGAGCGCATTCATGATGTCGGTGATGCAGGGGATGCGGCTGTGTGCACTCTCCATTTAAATGGGACCAAAATCCACATTTTTAACTGGCATCCCTTGAATTGCTGCCCCCATGAGGAGGACCTTTTGCAAATTTCCATTGCTTCTGCTTCATTCTAATCCCAAATAATGAACATTGTTTTAGCTGTAAAGCTCCGCCTCCTCCATTCATTGTCATTTTTGTGTGTGGTGATAATGCCATTGCTACACTAATGCAATGCCTGACCCTCTGCCATGTTACAGACAGTGTTCCAGGACGATAGAAAACGTGAAAATATCCATTTATAGTTCTACACCCTAAGAAGAGAGTATGAGCAGGAGCTTTGGCCAAATGTATTTCACAAGTTCAGTGGGTTTTGGTCCGCTTTAAACCAATGAGAGCAGCCTGCTGAATGACATAGTCAGACCTCATTGGACGAGAGCCTGTGCATGTGCCATAGAGTTGTAGTGGCTGGACTAGGGGGGTTTCACACTCTGGAAACCTCAGAAAAAAATGCCAGCAGCAGACCCTGGAATCTTTTAAATTCCAGGCTGGCCGCTGGTGGACCAAAACTTTCAATTTTGACTATCCTGGGTTTTGGTCCCTTCCCCCCAATCGGCAATCAGCATGCCCCGCTATGTGAAAGCTCCCAGGTTGCCCAAACTAACTCACCTTTCCCCAGTCCACTCAGCCTGGCAGGGAGCATGCCTGCACTGGCCATTCACTATTGCCTGGCTGGGGCACATGTCCTGCTAAAGGCATAGCAAGGAGAAGGTGAGTATACCAGGTTTCACACAGCGGGGCATCCCCATTCTGGATGCCCCAAGGGGGCTGATGGCCATGAGTTTTGGTCCACTTAAGGGTAGGTTAGGTAGCCTACTGGTAGTAAGTGGGCAGGTAGTTCGGCTGGTGGGTGGGTAGGTTGGTAGATGGGTTAGTGGGCAGGCACGCGGGTCAGGAATTAAAACATAACACTTTCAATTTAATACTTTTACTTCTTCTGGCATGATGTCACCTTCCTGCCTCTGCCGCCGCCACACTCGGTTCTTCCTCCCAGTCCCACGATATCACTGGCCAGCCTGTTGCTCCGTCTTCTCCGGGCTGCTGCCGACACTTCACACAAGTTGTTCCTGCCCCGTTGGCTTCTCCCCTGCCTGTCACATCTCCCGCACTTACTTCCTCTCCCTCCTCCTCACACTGCGCACTCTGAAGAGGAAGCGCTAGCTGTGGTTCGGGGGCTGGCTCCGGGGGGGGGGGCAAGGCAATCGGTTATTTTTGTTGTTCCGCCCTGCAGGCTGCGGAGGTTGTTGGAGCCCACCCTCTTACAGAAAAGTGGTGGAGGCCCCAGGCCGTGCGCCCCTCGAGCCCCTCCCTTAATCCAGCCGTGTAAAACGATATGTAAACACAACCACATAAAACCCCATTGAAATGTATGGGAGAGCGCTACTGAGTGAAAGGTACACCATGGCGCTACTGAACCTAGAGCGCCGGCTCTATACACTGAGCCGCCTCTAGTAATACATGTGGCGCTACGTTGTGCTATTACAGCGCCCAGCACTCACCTGGCACTACCTGGCGCTAGCATTTCTTAAATAACCCCCATAATCATTATCATGGTGATAATATCATAAGTAAACCTGGGGCTTTTGACAATGAAGCAACATTTCTCACTGTTCAGTTCCTGGATGGAAATTCCTTTTATTATTTTTGTCTTATATCATTTGCAAAGTGTTAGGTAAATACAGATCATATAAACATATATGACAGAACTTAAAGTGGACCAAAACCCAGGATTATAACTATCCTGGGTTTTGGTCCTTGCCCCCGATCCGGGTTCCCCACTGTGTGAAACCCCCCCAGGTCGCCAAAACAAACTCACCCCTTTCCGGTCCTACGGTGCATGGGCGGCCGCTTGTCCAATCAGCACACTCGGATCCACCCCTGTCAGCTCGTCTAAGCATTCGTTTAAGGCAAGCGGATCTGAGTGTGCTGGCGACCACATCCCCCCCTACCCTCTAACAGCGAGTGTGTCCCTGCCGGCTATTTACAGATGCCTGGCGTGGGCACGCGCCTTGCTAGAGGGATAGCGGAATGCGGCCACGGCTTGTGCATGCGCTGTTGGACCGAAAAAGGTGAGTTTATGGCCAACCTGGGGGTTTCACACAGTGGGGCACCCCCAATCAGGGTGCACCGGGGGAGAGGAAATCGATCGGCCAAAATATCTTATAGATTCCTGGGTCAATCACCATGGGTTTTGGTCCACTTTATAAAGTCAAAAGTGACATAAAGTGGCCCAAAACCTGGGATTTTGACTATCCCAGATTTTGCTCCCAGAGCGCCCTGATTCGTTGCCCAGTAAGACTCACCTTTTCCGCGGGCCTACAATGCGTGCATGGGCTCTCATCCAATCAGCAGGAGACTAAGGGGTGAGTCTAGCCTGAAGGAGCCAAGCGCTCTAGCGCCTGCATCCCCGCTACCCTCTAACAGGTGCGTGCAAGTGCTGGCCATATATAAAAGCCTGGTGGGTTTTTGAAGAGATTCGGGGGGGAGGTTTAAAACAGCAGGGCATCCTTATTTGGGATGCCCCAGGGGAGGGAATCAGACGGCTGGAATCTTATAGATTCCAGGACCGTCGACCATGGGTTTTGGCCCACTTTAATAGGACAGTCCAGGATGTAAAAAGAGTACTTACCTGCCAGCCCGCAGGCTTAATCCCACAACATGCTACAGACTGCAGCCCTCTTCTTCCCAGCCTCATTGCGTGTCCACGCTGCCAGCAGAACAGCCTCCATTGATTTGCTGCTGGATGGGGGAAGTATATTGCGGGACTGCTCAAGGCTGGGATAGAAGCATACGTTTGCTTCACCCCCACCCCCACTTATACCCACTTCCACCCTCATTGCCCCCATCCATTTCACCCCCCAACATCACTTGCTGACCAGTTCTCTTCTCCTTCAGGGGGCCTACTTCCTCAATCATCCATATTGATGGTCGCTTCTTGCACCTGCATCAGTATTGGGCTGATATTTCTGTTGCTTGTTATTAGTTTTATTTATCCTGTAGTATCAGCTTCATAGTCACCAGCGCGCTTCGCTCCCGGCCCTGAGCACCCTCACTGAATTCTAATCAGATCCAGACACTAGTGAGGGGTCACATGATGAGCCCATGCTGCCAATTAATGAGGGAGCTTGCTCACATGTGACTGGCAGCAGGGGCTCTCACTGAGGCCGGGAGAAAAATATGCTGTTGGCACAGGAGCCAACAGTGTTTAAACTACCGGATCGAGTCTGATGACCAAGTACCCTTCTTTTTTTCCTGCATGGACAGGTCTTTTTTTAACAGTTGCCCCGATTTATTCTAATTTGAGATGCCCCTACAGTTTAAGATCCTTGGGAAGCCAACATCAGGCATGGAACAATGTATGATGGGGGACAAAGAATATCTGCACTGCCCCTTTGAACCAGGACTCTCGCTGCCATAGAGTTGCCAGTGACAGGGCCGGATTAAGTGTGGTGGAGGCCCCTGGGCAAAAAATCTGGTGGAGGCCCAGATACAGTATTTTTCTCACCTTTAAAATAATAGTCCAGCCAAGTAACTGATTGGTGGTTGTCTGGCACCCGCCCACTTACTGATAGGTCAGATTGAGTCCCTTGCGTCAACCTTGTGCAGGTGCGTGCTGCTCAGGAACTCCTGCTTTGCCATTCTGGGTGGGGTCCAGCAGAAAACAGTTCCCTGCATTGAGCTGCCAGCGGTGGCTTATGTGCAGTGAGCGGCCGCCGATTAACTCTGCACGCACCCATCACTGTAGCGTTGCTGACAGTGGCTTTGCTGTTCTAGACTTTCCGTTCACCACCCTGTGGTGGCTTTGGCTGCAGGTTTGCAAAAACAAAAAAAGGATTGCCCAGGCCTGGGGGCCTCCACTGCCACCGCTAGCTTTGTTGCCGGCCCCGTGGCCCATCAGACCAAAGACTGAAATGCCTCCTGGACCCATAAACCAAAGTTTGGTGGAGGCCCCCTTTTCAGGGCAAGTGGTGGAGGGCCTGGGGCGCGCGCCCCTTGCGCCCCCTTCATAATCCGACCCTGCACATATCCATTCATTTATTGAATCAATCAATAATGGTAATAATCAAATAATCAAATAATGGTAAATAAAAATATATGAATAGCTAAACGATGATGAAATTAAATTGAAATTAAATTATAATTATTAGAACAATAATATTACTAATATGAATACATAGTTAGAGATTGCAATGATTGATCAGATAAGATTACCAGTGCCTCAGGGGGTTTCACACAGCGGGGGATCCAGTATAGGATGCCCAGGGGCCTATTTTAGATTCCAGGGGCCGGCCATGTGGGTTTTGACCTGCTTTAATAATTTAAACATGCACTCTTTATTTCTGCAATAAATCTCAAATAAACAATATTGATATTGCAAAGTGCCTGTGAGTGGGAAAAAAGTGAAACAGCACTTTCAAATGAAAACATCCAAACCTAACAGGAGAATAAAGGTTACTCCCCTCCCATTCATCTCTACTAAGCCAAATTCCCCACTTTCTTAATATTTCCCTTGCCAAACGTTCAGGAACCATATGGGTTAACACTAGCAGCAGCAGCACCAGTGACTGGGTGATGAACAAGCCATGCACCATCTACATCAGATCTGGCTGGAGACCTGGAATCTGAGCACATAGTACTTATTATGGAAATTTTGGGGCCTTTTTACTCTGACATCAAGGTTAGAAAAGGTGAGAGATGGGATTGTTGATGTATTCACGTTATGTCCCCTCACCAACGCAGCATGGACGCCTTCTAATTTGGGATGCCATGCTGTGGGATGCCCCGCCACGAATCGTGGAACTGGACACCCTCGTATTTACACTTCCAAACTCCCTGATATGGAATTTATTCATTGACTGCCAGTGACCAATCAGATTCCCCAGATGAGCAGGGGGTGGTGCACTGTGCCTGCATGCTCAAAATCCAAGGGCGATCGGCCCGGGAATCTTTAAGATTGTGAGTGGCCGGCGCAGGCAAGCTCCGTTAGAGGGAAGCAGGGGATGTGACCACTAGCGTGCCCGGACCACTGGCCTAAGTCGCTGGGTTAGATGGCGTGACATCAGCGTCTTCGATTGCGCTGATTGGACGAGCAGCCGTGCACGCGCCATAGGACCGGGAAGAGGTGAGTTGCAATCTGGGGAGTTTCATACAGGGGGGCGCCCCCGATTGGGGTGCCCTGGGGGAAAGGACCAAAAACCAGGATAGTCAAAATCCTGGGTTTCAGTCCACTTTAATATGAGCAAAACCAGTAGCGTACTTTGCCACATGCAACCCAGGAGATTGCATGGGACCCCCACCTCTTAGTGACCCCCAGAACTCTGCAGAGCGCACAATGGAAGTAGCTTAGGTCTTACTGTAATACTGGCACTGATGGGGGAACAGGGCAAAGATGGGGGTGCAGTGGGGAAGAGGGCAAAGATGTGGAGAAGGGTGGAGATGTGGGTGCATTTGGGGACAGGACAAAGATGTGAGTGCAGCAATGAACAGGGCAAGGATGGGGAGCGGGGTAGAGTTGTGGGGGCATTTGGGAGCAGGACAGAGATGTGGATGCAGCAAGGAACAGGGGAAGGATGGGGAGCAGGTTGGAGATGTGGGTGCATTTGGGAACAGGGCAAAGATGGGGAGCAGGGTGGAGATGTGGGTGCATTTGGGAGCAGGACAGAGATGTGGGTGCAGCAAGGAACAGGGGAAGGATGGGGAGCAGGTTGGAGATGTGGGTGCATTTGGGAACAGGGCAAAGATGGGGAGCAGGGTGGAAATGTGGGTGCATTTGGGAGCAGGACAGAGATGTGGGTGCAGCAAGGAACAGGGCAAGGATGGGGAGCAGGATGGAGATGTGGGTGCATTTGGGAGCAGGACAGAGATGTGGGTGCAGCAAGGAACAGGGGAAGGATGGGGAGCAGGGTGGAGATGTGGGTGCATTTGGGAACAGGGCAAAGATGGGGAACAGGATGGAGATGTGGGTGCATTTGGGAGCAGGACAGAGATGTGGGTGTAGCGGGGAACAGGGCAAAGATGGGGAGCAGGGTGGAGATGTGGGTGCATTTGGGAACAGGGCAAAGATGGGGAACAGGATGGAGATGTGGGTGCATTTGGGAGCAGGACAGAGATGTGGATGCAGCAAGGAACAGGGAAAGGATGGGGAGCAGGGTGGAGATGTGGGTGCATTTAGGAGCAGGACAGAGATGTGGGTGCAGCGGTGAACGGAGCAAAGATGGGGAACAGGGTGGAGATGTGGGTGCATTTGGGAGCAGGACAGAGGTGTGGGTGCAGCGAGGAACAGGGCAAAGATGGGGTGCAGGTTGGGGATGTGGGTGCACTGCGAACCAGGGCAGAGATATTGAAAACCTTGGGTTTTGTTCCTCTTTAATATTGTATTTTATTAAATAAAATAGAGCCCCCAGACACAGCTTTGCATGGGGCCCCAGAAATGATAAGCCTGCCCCTGGCAAGAACATTAGCGTATTGGAAAAGTATGAGGATGGACATGTTTGGTTGAGTAAGGGGATGGTGGCATGAACAAGAGCATGCCAAGAAGACCAAGATGATCCCCTGCATGCTCATGCTCATTCTATGAGCTTGTCTTCCTTACTCCTCATATTATAAAAAATACTGGATTTGTTCTGCTCTATGGGTGTGACATCACAAAAGGGCTAGCTACCTGGTGATTGGCTGTACGCAGGGGATTATGGGTGATGCTGCACTCCCACCCTTCTTACTTTTTTTTTACTCAATTTTGAGCATGTGTCCTCCATTTTAGGAACAGACGATTAATTTCCACACAAATGGGCAAATATTCTGACATGGGTGAATCAAATCTTTTACTGAAATTTTAATCAAATTCAAGTTCACTGGAATCACTTGGCTCATCACAACTGTCCGCAATATAAAATGATGAATCCGACTTTCGAAGCTTATGCCATTTGTGCAAGAGCATTGCTGCACTGCTTTATGTCCAATATAGGCCCTTTAAAGTGTTTTTTTTTTCTAAAGCTTTGGAATTAAAGCGGAACAATACCCACCAGAAGCCGCCCTGGAATATAAAATATTACAATCGGCATGCCCCGGTGTGTGAAGCCTACAGGGCGCCAGTAATAGCTTACCTTTCCCTGGTCCAACGGCGCATGCATGGCCACAGCCATATCCCCTGTATCACAGGAGGCATGCACATACTTGCGCTCCAGCCATTTACATAGGCTGCCTATTGAAATCAATGAGAGGCGTTTGCAGAAAGATGGAAACACAGCAAACAGAGCTGGTTGGCTGCGCACTCGCGAGAGGTGAATTATACTGGGTGTTCTGGGGGGTTTCACACATGGGGTGGTGTGCTACACTAGCAGGGGTGCAGCTGAAGATTTGGATCCAGATCCACGGAAGTTGTTACACATCAGACCTTAAAGTAGATCAAAACTCACCGGCAGCACTTGGCTGTCCCCAGCACATCCTGAATCATGCCCCACATAACTCACCTTTCCCGGAGCTCTCATGGCACTTTCACTGCCCACATGTGTATCCCTGGCTTCCCTTTAGCTGTGGCACGCTTCAGTGGCCAGCCATTTAGATGGGCTGCGGGCTGGGGAGTACTTCCGACTAGAAGGAAGCAGGGATGCAGCCTCCGGGCTTGTCGCGTCAGCCAATTGGTGATTTAAAAACTTTTTTACACTAAAACTGAACTACCGCCGAGCCTGTTTGGATTGTGGTTGGTCCGATTTATGAACTCATGAGAGCATGAGAGGCAAGGTAATAATATCTCATCCATGTATTTGAGTTAAAATATGGTTGTAAGACACATGCTATTCACTCATCACATTATTGTGTAATTGTTTTTGTAGATTAAGATAGGATACAAAAGGCAATATAAACTGTTTATAATAATATATAATTATAATAATATAATCTATTATTATATAATAATATAGCAATTTATTGGAAAATCTGTAGCTTGATTAAAGCAGTTGAAGTAATTATTGAAATTGACATGATTAATGAACTGATAATTAATGACCAATGAATTAATTATATATATATATATATATATCTCAATTAATTTATTCAATAAATGGACAACTGTAAATTTAGAAAAATATGGTGAACTGGATGAAAAACGAAAAAAAAAATATGTATATAAAATTATGAATGTAAATGTGAATTTATTACAAATATATCATACATTATAGATTGAATTAAGAAACACTGAAACCACATGGTTCATCTGGCCTGCTCTTAAAGTGGAAAAAAACCTGGGATTGACTATCCCAGGTTTTGGTTCTTGTCCCCAGGACATCCCGATTTGGGATGCTCCGCTGTGTGAAGCCCCCAGATCCCCAGGAAAACTTACCTGATCGCTGATCCAACGGCGCTGTCACAGTCAATCTGCATGCTCAGTGTTATTTAGCCCTTTAGGCTAAGAATTGACTAAGGGCTGAATGGAGCGACAGCCGCATCCCCACCAGCGTCTAGCAGGGGATGTGCACTAGCTGCCCATTCACAAATGCCTGGCACAGGTATGCTTCTGGCTAAAGGTATAGCAAAGTGCTGCCGTGGCCCGTGCCTGCATCATTGTATTTGGGTTCAGGTAGGTTTTACTGGGGATTTGGGGGGTTTCACAAACCGGAGGAGAGGTAATCAGGCGGCCCTAGAGTCTTATAGACTGCAGGGGTGTCTGATATTGGTTTGGGACACTTTAAGGAATTGCCTGAATATAGCTTGTGGATTTTACCTTCCTATTTTCTTTCTCATCCACTTTCTCTATTTAAAGTGGACCAAAACTCATGATTTTGACTATCCTGGGTTTTGGGGGGGTACCCCACTGTGTGAAACCCCCAAGGTTGCCGAAACAAACTCACCTCTACCCGGTCCTACGGCTCATGCAAGGCCAATCAGCGCACTCGAATCCGCTGACTTCCCTTCGATGAGCGACTCCGACCGCGCTGATGGCCACATGCCCTGCTACTCTCTAACAGGGAGCACACTCCTCACCCCTCCCTCCCCTGTGCTAAGCCCATTTTGGCCAATAACTTGAAAAAACCCACTCAGGGGCAGGTATTCCGCACAACAGCTGAGGTTGTCACTTGAGCACATGGTTGCCATGCAGAGCCGTGTCCCGTGATGATTTTTTTTTTGGGGGGGGGGGGGGGGGATAGCAGCAATCAGGTGAGCTGGGCTTTGCACAGGGGGAGGGAGGGGTTGCTGGTTGTTACAAAAAGCATGGACTTCTTCTTTGACTTTCACCGCTTTGCCTACTCCAATCAGCCAGTTCTCCAGTGCCTTGCCAAGGTGGGAATATTTAACTTATGTTTAGAAGTATTAAATCTAAGAGAAATTAAAGTAAGATGATGGGCAAGAGGTTCAACATGAGAAGGAAGCAACTGTGATTGAGCAATAGCATGTGGATAAGGAAGATCAAAGGCTTGGGCAAGGGCATGTAGATTAACGTGGTTAAGTTTGATCAGTACTAAAAATACTAAATAGTTCTACAGAAGAAGAAAAATCCTCTTGAACATACAAAGAGATAGAAAGCAGGTATTATCCTTAACCTTAGAGTACAGGGTCTTTTGGTCTCTTTAACTCCCCTATATTAAGCCTAACATGGGTCTATCCGCATGGTGGTTTAGGACACAAGAAATCATCCCAATAATATTCGCCTAATCAGTCAAAGAAACTCATTTTGGCAGTGCTTCTTACAGACCCTGATTTACGAATGTAAGAGAACTACGGGGAACAAACCGGAAAGCTTATTTATATTACTTATATAAAGGTTATCTACGTTAATTTGCAATGTTTGGAGAGGCTGAGTCTTCAGAGCCAATTTGAGGGACTGTATAGGCAAAAACAACAACCAATATATACTCACCTATAGTCCTGTTCAACTGATTGGCCCTTATTTCAGGAGTTGAAACTTACCTCTGCAAACCTCCCAAGTGTCCCTGATTTGGAGGAACTGTCCCTCTTTTGAGTCCATGTCCCTCTGCCCCTTGTTACCATTTGTTCCCCTTTGAAAGTGTAACATGCAGATCTGCATCCATAACTTATTTATTTGCCTATTCAAAGTGTTTATATAGTTTTAACTGTTACATCCTATTTTCTATCCATTCCTCAATATGAAGGCATGGCCGGATTTAACAAATGTCCCTCTTTTCCACCTTGAAAAGTTGGTAGGTATGCCTCTGCCAGAGATGCTGACTATGCCATCCTTGCTCACAACCATGGCCTATGGTCACCTTGCTGCCTCCTTGCTGTCTCCTGGCATCAATCACAGCAACTGGCCACACCCATTCCATTTATTTCAATGGATTTAAATGGTTGGTGCGGCCAGTCACCATGCAAGGGGATGGGCGCTCAGCTACAGGCCGGCAGTATGGTGGGGACAGAATTGCCAATTCTGGTAAGTTTCAAACGGTATTGTGCAAATCACCTGCACAGGATTATATTGTAGGTGAGTGTCTATTGGTCTACAGGGAATATAACACACAATATACACAAAATTTCAAACACCTGCAATAGGTTAAAATGCATTATTTCACAGTCTATGGGATATTCAAACATATTTGGAGAGGTTCTCTTTTAATCTATCATGGAAAATTCAAAATTGTCTTTATGTGCTTTTTACTTGGTTTTAAGTTGTTGATGTGTAAGCGTGCATATTAATGTTTAATCAAACTGTTACAATGATATAGCTACATGTAGTGGTGCGTTCTTATCACTGGCTAATAGGGGTGTCTGGGCCACCCTTATCTAATTTGTCTTTTGTCTATGGTAGATTCAGAGAAATTTGTTTTACTATTTTATTTTGTTACACAGTCTCCCAAAACTCAGCTTCTCCAGAATTGCAGAGGGTCTCAAAATCATTGTTGATCAGCACTATCCAATCGTTTACAAAACTTTTTTGCACAAGGAACTGGCTATGGGGAACAGATCAGGATGGATACCATCTTCCTGAAATAAACCACATGTAGTGAATAACTATTAAAATCTTATATAGATTAGATATATACGAAAAGTGCCTGCGCAGGAAGATAAAGCCGCCGGTGCTAGCTAGCCAGCCTGTGCCAAGTGTAAGGCTAGATTAAGCATAGTGAGGCTTAGGTCGGCACCCAGTGCACATAACACAACTCATAGTAAATAAAATAGCGAAACAAGTCTCACTCCATAAGACGCACACAGGGTTTAGAGCAGGAAAAAAAATATTCTGAAACAAATGGTGGGCTAAAATACTCCCTCCAAATCACCCCATTACAGGCAGTGAGCAGCATCCCCATCACTGGCTGTGTGCGTCATCCCTCATTACGGGCAGTGTGCGTCATCCCCCATTACAGGCATTGTATGGTATCCCGCATTACAGGCATTAAGCAGCATCCCTTGTTACAGGCAGTGTGCAATTTAGCAGCCTATCAACCAGCTTCACCTAAATGATGCAGCAGCAGGAAGCTTCTATACAACTTACCTGAGCCCCGCGATCCTGGTAGTCAGCAGCAACATTCCTTTCAAATAGTCCTCAACCTGGGCCACAGAAAAATGGCCACCATTCCCATAGGTACTGCACTAGGAGTGTATTTACTCATGGACATCTTTCTGTGGCCCCTGCCGTAGACCATTTGAACTGAACATAGCTGCCACTGGGACCAGGATCGCAGGGTTAAGGTTAAGGACCCTGAGCTTTTTTTCAAAGTTCCCCTCTAAGCAGGGTTAAGGTGAAGGTCCCTGAACTTTTTTCAAAGTTTGGTTGGACTTGCTGAACCCGAACTTTCAATGGGGACCAAATTTTAGGTTAGTTCTCGAACTCAAACTTTTTTTCAAAGTTCGCTGAGCTTGCTGAACCCAATCTTGTGTGTGTGTGTGGGGGGGGGGGGGGGGGATTCGCTCATCCTTAGTTATAACTTTCATTTAGGTTCAAAATTGCAAATCTAATGATAGGCTTCATAACCTCCCCATTGTGTTTTATGGGAGTCGACCTCATTATGCCAGCAAAAATGAGGCAAGCCCTCCAACCTGTGCTTAGAACTCAGCACAGGACAGTAAATAGGGAATTCCTTTGTACTTACCCAGCAGACCTAGAATCGGGGGGTGCCCTTGAGCACAAGACTTGCCACTTACTATCCACCTGCTTTCCTTTATTTATACAGAATTCTCTCATCATCTCAAATCAGGCCCACAGTGGGTGTTTCATAAGAAAATCCTCATCAGCAGTTTGCTCGCCTTGCAGAAGCCCACATGCCTAATTAGGTCAGTATACGGAAACCATAAACCATCCATTAATGTATATGCATGTATCTGCACTACACCATTTAGGGAACCATGCTTATACACATGTATCAATAAAAGCAGCAATTACCTTCTAAAGTGGTGATTTACCTTAGCAGTTATTTATGGCATGTTCACTTCACTTATCCTGTATCCATAATAGATTCAGGAAAACCTTTGATTTATGCATTTGTTTCTTTTCCTCTAATCTTAATAATTCTTTAGAGCAGGTTTTCTGCATTACATATTTTCATCAGCAGCAGTTGTCTTTACAAAGCTGTTAGACTTTGCAGTTATTGAATAAGCTCCCATTATTTGGGATTAGGAGGTATAGGGGCTGGGTTTTTTTTATTAGACCCTCCATGGGGAGGCATTTGAAAAATGATTTGATATTTGTGTATAGGATTAGTGAATGTGATGTAGGATGTCGTATACACTATAGCTCATTAGAAAAGCAATGTAAAGCAAATTTGGGCATTACAAGGGACTGAATACCTGGGGCATGGAGGGAGGTGTTATATCGGTCTGCAGGATGTAGGTCCACTTTAAACCTTCTTTTTTAAATAGACACATCAACTAAAATATGTGAATGTATTGCTATTTGATAAAAGGTTTTTTCTTTCTTTTTTTATTGGTCAATGATCATGTGCCAGCCTGGCTAAGCTACCATTGGGAAGTCTTCCCACAAAATATTAATAATGAAGCTCTATTGCAATTTCACCTAATATTAAAAATCTATATATACAAGCAAGATAGTAAATGGAGGAGTCATCCCCAACTGAACAAGATTCTCACCAAACTTCTTCCACTAAGATCTGAACATTTAAAGGGGACCTGCATTCATTACGGGCTTCCCTGCACCGAAACACCTCTCCCATAGACCACCCAGTGAATGCTACAGGTTACATATAGGCCATCACAGGAAACACTATAGAAGCCTTATACTATTGCAGATATTTTGCAGCGTTCTGTCAATAGATAAAAGTTGTAACTAACAAATTATATTGCCCGGGGAGCAGATGGGGGGTTAGTCCTTACCTTTAGGCCATGACTGGTGGGGCACATATTTTTTTTCAGTGGCGTAAGGATATTTTTTTTTTAGGTTTGGAAACAAACAGCACCCCATGGGCTATGTTGTAGAATTTGCCAAACTGCATTGCATAACCCATAGGGTGCTGTTGTCTCCAAACTTAATAATTTCATTACCCCACTTGCAAAAATGCCCCATCACATGGGTTGCTGTTTTTTGAGAAATGTTTTATAGATTTTTTTGGGGTGTTAAAGTAAAAAAGCTCACTCAGATGTAAACTTCAGTTTACACCCGAAAGTACGCCCTTTAGCATTAGCCCGGCTCTCTGACTATTATTAAATATGGGTCTTTGCCAGGCAGTTTAGCAGGCACAGTGTGGCATAGTGCAGCACAGCCATGATAAATCCATTTATTTAAATGTTTTTTTAACAAATGTCAGGCATTGGAGGAAGCAAGCAAGTGTAAGTTTATCTGCTTCCTGCCCACCAGTCCTTCATGTGATGTTCCACATTAATATACTTCCCCTCTTTTGAAGAGGACCTGCTTCTTATTACTACAGACCAGATAGGTTATGACATAATAGTGTACAGAAGCAGCATTGTTCAGTGCGCCCATCCCAGTGCACTGGCGCATGTGCTGGGATAAACACATTAAATACAATGCACCACATGTTTAACCCTAAAGCAGACCAAAACCCACTGAGCATGTGAAATACATTTCGTCAAAGCCCCTCCCAATATTCCCTTTTCAGGGTGTAGGACTAGAAATGGATATTTCACTTTTCGAATCATCCTGAAACACTGTTTTTTGCTGTTCCTCTATGTAAGATGGCAGGTGATCACTGGCAATGACATCATCGCCACACAGAACAGTGGCAATGAATAGAGGAGGTGGAGCTTTACAGCTAAATCAGGTGGCATTATCTGGGATTGTGTGAAGTCGGGGCAGTGAAAATTGGCGAAAGCTACTCTTCATGGCGGGAGCAATTCAGGGGATGCTAGTTAAGAATGTGGGTTTTGGTCCCCTTTAAATGTCAAGCACTTAGAATCCATGTGCTTGCTTCTCCTACTATTAACTGCCAAGCGTGTAAATTATATGTACTCGCTGCTTCCCCAGGTTTGCGACCCCTCCCCAAAAAAAGCAACTCATCTCTGTCTGGGATCCAGCGCTGGGGGTCTCCTCTTCCCCCAGAGGGCATCCAGCCCCTGGCAGATTCTGACAGCTCGTTCCCGCTGCAGGGATGGGCTTTTATTCCATGATCTCACTTAGCTGGTACAAAGGTTTCTACTGGCAGCGGGAGTGAGAGCAGAAGCCATAGTGATCAGTGGGAACTCTCTGTGATCTGACCCAGGATCTGTCTCCTGGGCAGGAAAGGGTCTACTGATACATACTGGTAGATGGTATCATTGTAATCAAGAGGAATAGGGATTTTACATGCAATAAGGTTTTCTTGAAAAACCTACATTTGAAATTAAAAAAACTTGACAATAATTTTTTCCTTTTTTTTTATTTTTTTTATTTTTTACATATTTTAGGTATTAAAGAAAACACTGAAAAAATTACAAAGACAATCCATGTTAAAGCCGAAAAAAACAATTTATAATTTGCCTGGAAATCCATTGCAATCCTTGCAAAGTTGAAAAAAACTTCTCAAAACTCCCTTACCCTATCTGCATAAATGATACTGAAGCATTGTCAGCACTTGCATTTGATTCTGTATCAACTCAAAGCTGGAATGGCTCCTCACCGACTTTCTCCTTGTAGTTGCCATTTTGGAGGATTGTAGGATTCAACTGACATAACCCCACAATGTACAGTGGCAGGAAACCCATCAGCAAATGACCTGCAGCTCCATGGGATGCTATTTTGATTTTAAAATTTACCACAGCAGGAGTTAGAAAAGGTAAATATATTTTTTGAATGGGGGGAAGCATATGAGAACTGTTTTATGTAGCGATACTTCATAAAATAGTTTGGGAATCCCTGATCTAGACCACAGCAAAGTGCTGTAAACTTAGAGGCCGATTCAGTAATAGCGCCAGGTAGCGATAGATGAGCGCCAGTAGCGTTATTTTCACAGCGCCCGCTAGTATTCGCTGTGATTGGCCGTTGTTCGGTTGTTGACAGCGACTCAGTCGGTGTGCAGTAATGTTGAATACGGGGTTAGGAGTCGCTGTTTGACAGGTTCCGCGCTGTATGGGAGCGCCTGACAGCGAATGGCCATAGCGAACGGCTCCCAGCATATTCATTAACAAATCACGCTCAAAAAATTCTCGCGCTGTGAAAAGCTTGTTTAAACCCCAGAGCGCTGGCGGCGATGGCTTAAAAGTAGTTTTTAACCCCCAAACATCCATATTTTTTGATTAAAAAATTAAACAAGTTTTTCTAAACATTTTGTAATATGAATACATTAATATCAGACGTATAATATCAATTCTGCACAAATTTTTTTTTTTTAATTTTTTTACCTTAAAAAAAATATCTAACATTGCCGAAGTGGTCACAGAATTTTTGACATTTAAAAAAAAAAAACAAAAAACATTAATAACAATTGAATATGAAGATTTAAAGATTGCTCCATTGAAATGCATTGGAGAGCGCCAGGTAGCGAGAGGTCATACCTGGCGCTGTGATGGGATTAGCAGCTGTGCTGTTTGCTGAAGTCTGCTACATGATGAATCCCGTGCTAGCTGACGCTCTCGCCGGCGCTAGCCTCATTTAGCATGATAAATGCGTGATTGTGTCCGCCGCCTGGCGTTCTGGAGTCGGTAGCCGCCGATAGCTGGCGATACCTGCCGCTAGTGAGACACTACCTGGCGCTATCCCTTGATAAATAAGGGCCTTAGTCCTTTTTTTGGCCACTAGGGGGAAGACCAGCTGAGATTACCAAGAAAAGCAAAGCAACGGAAACAAATTTGTACAGAATGGTAAATCTGAATTAGTTAAAATTTTGGAATAATAATTTTGTTTTATCCTTTAAAGTGGAATTTAATTAGGCATTAGGTTGTGCTGCAGCCGGCCCCACACCTGGTGTGGAGATGGATTTGGGCAGTAGAAATAAAAAACGAGTCTTACCTTACCAGTTATGACCTCCTCTCCCCCACCAGGAGCAGCACTTTCACATTCTGAGATGCCATCCCGGCTGTGACTGAATGCCTAGTTAGTCTTCCAGCGACTGCTGGTGTTCCGCAGGGAAAGGAGCAGTAAGCACTAGTAAAGGTGAGAGTTATTTTTAACATTCAAATCCATCTCAGAACAAGGCAGGGGCAAATGGCAGTGGGATTTTGGCTATGGAGGGCACCCCCCAGATCACCCAGTACAACCTTTTTGGTCCAGTGGTGCATTTGTGGGCCCTGGTCAATTTAGAGACGTTTTCCATGACTATATCATTCAGCAAATTGTTCTCATAGACTTCATTTGGGAGTGAGAGTGGTCGCATCCCCAGCAGCTGGGGCGGGAACACACGCACAGCCTAACGATGCAGGGGATGCTGCCGTTTTGTAAACAATCAGAGCCATTTGCTGAATTACATAGGCATTGCGAATTTTCTATTAGGACAAGAGCCTGTGCATCCACCTTTGGACCAGGGAAAGTTGAGTGAACAGCGGCGACCTGGGGGGTTTCACACAGTAGGACATCCCAGTTCGGCATCCTGAATGGGGGAAGGCCAATCTAATATTCTAGATTTCTGGGTCTAAATATATGTGCCTTCTATTGCTCACCAACTGCTTCATCCCTTTCCAAAAGCAAGAAACAGTGCAGTTTAATACTCACTGGGGTAATTTTCTCCATATATCACACGGAAAAGTCTACTGAAGATCAGAACAGATTGACAAATCCTCTTTAAAGTAGCTCTGCCGAAAAAATACAGTTTTAAAATGTGCATTAGATAGCAAAATGAGGGGTTACCCTACCTGCTCTTACATGTCCTTACTTACTACATGTTCCCTGAGCCAGCCTGTGGGAAGCAGTAGCATTAACCACTATCAGGGCTGGATTATGAGGGGGTGCAAGCGGCGCATGCCCCGGTGCCTCCACCACTTGCCCTGCAAAGGGGGCCTCCACCAACCTTTGGGTTATGGTCTGGTCCAGGAGGCTTTTCAATCTTTAGTCTGATGGGCCGCAGGGCCAGCAACAAAGCTATCGGCGGCAATGGGGCCCCCAGGCCTGGACAAGCCTTTTAGTTTTTGGAAACCTACAGCCAAAGCCACCACAGGGCAGGACGGGGAGTCTAGAGCAGAAAAGCCGCCGTCAGCAACACTACAGTGATGGGTGCGTGCAGAGCTGCCAATCGGCAGCCGCTCACTGCACATAAGCCAGAAAGCACAGCCGCTGGCAGCTCAATGCGGGGATCTATTTTCTGCTGGCCCAGCTGGGCGACTACACCCCCCTCCCAGAAGGCAAAGCAGGAGTTACCAAGCAGCACGCACAAGGATGGCACAAGGGACTCCATCTGACGTTCCAGTAAGTGGGAGGGTGCCAGACAACCACCAGTTACTTGGCTGGACTATTATTTTAATGGAAAAAAATACTGTATCTGGGGCCTCCACCAGATTTTGTGCCCAGAGGCCTCCACCACACTTAATCCGGCCCTGACCACTATAGCATCAATCCTGAGCAGTGCATATCCTGAGCAAACACATATCTACATATCAGAAAAAATATTTATTCAGGTACAAGTTGGCTTGGGGTCCTAAAAAAATCTGAATAGTTCATTCACACACTTTCCACCCCTTACTTGTCTTCCATTAAGTAAAAGCAGTTTGGCTGCAATGTATTTGATGCAGAGAGTATATGTTACTCCTGCTCCCTGGTATAGTTATGCAGATTTTTATTATTGGACCATTTTTCATAATAGAGCTTTTTTTAACTCTTTGGGCTGGAGCAGTTTTCCATTTGAAAGCCCCCTGTAGCATTGATCCCCCCCCACCCCCCCGTGGTCAATAAGTGCTAAGCTAGAGGAAGAAGGAATTGACGTTTCTATTGGCATATAATTCACACACTTCTAACTGGTTTGTCAATAGGTGAGGATTTCTACTGTGAGGATCAGTTGGCTTGAGAAGGAAAATATCCATGTCAGTAAATGCAGGCACCTGGGGACCGCTGTGTTTGATAGAAAAATCAAGCTGGCGTATTTTACATGACATCCTCAAGTCGTTTTCCCAGTTGATTCCACCTTAAGCGCGTAAGCTGTTCTAGCCACTCGCTAATTAAATTTTCTTTCTTTGCGGATTACTTCTAATGGGCCCTGGGTAAAAGAATAATTATGCAGTAACATTTCATGGCTTGCTGGCCGAGGAATTCCCAGTGAGCAGCACTCAGCACTTTATACCCCAGATAGAATTCCCCCTTGCCGGGGCGTGTTAAATGAGGCGCCAGCAGAGATATTGGCTTCATCACCCGCATCTTCATTCTCATCCCTGCTGCCCAGTGGCTCTGGGCATCGGGTTGTTCTGCCAAGTTCTAAAACAGAAGGGATAGGTTCCTGTCTTGAATAGAGCTCTAGGCAAACATAAAAACATAAAAATGGTATTTAGAATAGAATACAAATCTAAAATTACCTTGAAAAGCTGTCTATCTTGTTTCTGTAGAAAATGAGCCCTGATTGTGCCCAAAGCAACTTTATAACATCATCTGCTGTTAGTAAACATAGAAACATAGAAGGTTGACGGCAGAAGGAGACCATACGGTCCATCTAGTCTGCTCTTATGTGTATACTGTATGTACTCTTTATCTTAGGATAGATGTGTGCTTATCCCAGGCATGTTTACATTCACTGACTAACGATTTTTCAACTACCTCTGCTGAAAGTTTGTTCCAAGCATCTACTACTCTTTCTGTAAAATAATATTTTCTAACATTGCTCCTGATCTTTCCCCCGACTAGCTTCGGGTTGTGCCCCCTTGTTCTATCATTAAGTTTCTTCTTAAAAACACTTCCCTCCTGAACCTTATTCAATCCTTTATTTACTTATTTAAAGGTAAATGTCTCTCAATCATGTCCCCTCTCTCCCTTTTTTCCTCCAGACTGTACAAATTAAGTTCTTTTAAGTCTCTCCTGATAAGCTTTAAGTTTAAGTCCTTCTACTATTTTTGTCGCCTTTGGACCTGTTCTATTTGAATAATGTCTTTTTGCAGGTAAGGTCTCCAGAACTGCACACAGTATTCTAGATGTGGCCTCACCAGGGCTCTATACAGCGGCATTACAACCTGATAGGAGCACTATCATGAGATTTGTGGGAAAAAAATACATTTTAAGTGTCTTACTAAATAATAATGAAACTGGTAAGTAAAAAAAGCCAAAAATTGAAGCATAAAGAACCTTTCACAGTTTATATCGCTACCTAAAAGAATAGCTGAGTGACGTTGTCTCAGCACATGCAGCACCGGGGAGTCGAGTTAGATGTTGCCTGGTCCCTTCCTGTGCCCGCTGGCCTGCTAGCAACACCACAAGCGCCTGTCAACCAGTCCACTCCGCAGGTATGCACAGTGCTAATGAGGCTCTGAGCGACTGTTTCACCTTGCCTTATTCCGCCTGCAAACCACTGTGCCATATACACCTGGCTTGTATTGCTCATTGGTCACCAGCTTGGGCATTTCCCTGACTTATAAGCAGGTGGCCACCCCAATTTAGGATGCCTGGGTGGGGTGAGAAATGTGGTGGCCCTCAGTTTTAGGTCCATTTCACATGCTGCTACAGGTGCAGCATTTATTAGCTTCAGGGTGAAGGCAGACATCCTAAGGCCAGGTATATTTCCCTCTCTGTTCTCTAGGCACCATTTCTCAACCTGCGGTATGCACACCCCAGGGGGTAGTCAGCAATGTTCAAGGTTGCACTAACAGTGTCACTCTGATGTCTGGTATCTTATGTTAACAGTAAAATATTATTCTTTCTTGCTTCAAAAAGTGCTTCAAGGCCAGTGACCTACTTATTTTGGTAACATTAGTAATTGATTCCTCCCTTTTTGGGGTGCTTGTTTCCAATTGCTTGTCGCTAGGAGGTACTTGTCATTGAACCACTGCTCTAAGGCATATCTAGACACACCTAGATGTACCAGGTCCAGGTGACGAATTCAACATGTTTTCTCGCAATTAAAAAAAAACTGTTTTCAAACCGCCAATCCCAATGGCCAAAACTAAAAGTGTGATAGGACCCCTACCACCCTGTTTCATGGAATCGGATTGTATAAGATCTAGCTTTCACACTTTTTCATTCTGGACTGCATTTTGTTCAGATATGAACCCATAACAGAGGTTGCCCATGGCAGCTCATTCATCTACAAAGTAAAGTCTTAGCATGGAAGTAGCTTGTAGGACACAATGCTTAGATGGGTTGACAAAGTATTCCTAATCATACAAATAATAAATAAATTAGTAAAGACATTCAAGCTGCTTGCCAGAATATGACTCATAGCTGCACAGTGAAAGCATCTGGTGAACCTGAAACAGGTATAATAGGATTAAAAGAAGGACCCTTAACATGTGACATTGACTGACAGCTCCCTGTACTGCTTGAGGGCTTTGGAGCAATTTAGTAGATAATAGATATGTTTCTTGCTAATGCCCAGAAAGGTGGTTTAGAGTGTGGAGATGTGATCCAAGTGCTAGGAGTTATCAATAGTAAGATAGATGAGCAAGCTTATGGGTCTTCAAAGCGGTGAGATAACATCTAATTTGCAGACTAACTCAAGTCAGCCATCACTTTATACTGCAGGTCAGTGACAGACATGCCTGATAGCCTGAGTCTTCACACCAGGAGCCTATTGTTATAGCCAGCTCGTGTGTCCTGCACTGTGATGCTGTCTATTGCCTCCCTGCCGTGAGAAGCTCCAACCATCTGAAGCCATTGCAAATCCCCAATGGAGCACAAATACTTTCCTTATGGGGGCGAAAGTAGAATAAGGTCTGATTTCTGGGTGCTTTAGAAAGGGAGCGGTAATTTAAAATTAATCCTTCATCTTAAAGTACCAAAACCCACTGCTGACGGCCCTGGAATCTATATGAATCGGGATTACCCCCTGTGTGAAACCCCCGTGTCCCCTAAAAAACTTACCGGATCCAAAGGCGCATGCACGAACCGCTGCCAGCTATATCTTTAGCAGGGAAAAGGCCTGTGCCAGGCATTTGTGCATAGCTAGCGCCGGCATGCACCCTGTTAGAGGGTAGCAGGGATGCGGTCGCCGGCACGCTCAGCTGCGCTTGGCACCTTTTGACTTCACTAATGTATGCTTGCAGTAAGTCTTGGGAGCAGGCTGTCTGCTTGAATGAAATCCAGGCTTCTATGTGGATGTATACATATAAAAAGATCTGGGAGCAGGCTATTTGCTGAAATAGGATCCAGGCTTCTCTGTGGATATGAGCATGCCAGATGTCTCAGGAGCAGTTTCCCTACTGGAATGGGATCCAGACTTCTGCATGAATGTGTGCATACAGTAAGTCTTGGGATCAGGCTGCCTCCTGGAATGGGATCCAGGCTTCTGTGTGAAAGTATACATTTGAAAAGACCTGGGAGCAGGCTGCCTACTGGAATGGGATCCAGGCTTCTCCGTGGATGTGCGCATATAAGAAGCCCTGGGAGAAGGCTGCTTGCTGGAATAGGATCCAGGATTCTGCACAGCTGTGTGCATGCGAGAAACCCTGGGAGCAGGTTGCGTGCTGGAATGGAATCCAGGCTTCTGCACAGGTGTGTGTATGCAATAAGTCCTGGGAGCAGGCTGCATGCTAAAATTGGATCCAGGCAAATGTGAGCTTGCGAGAAGCACTGGGAGAAGGCAGCCTGCTGGAATGGGATACAGGCTTCTGTTCAGATATGTGCATGCAAAAAGTCCTGGGAGAAGAGCTGCATGTTATAATGGGATCCAGGCTTCTGCGCCAATGTGAGCTTGTGAGAAGCACTGAGAGCAGGCTGCCTGCTGGAATGGGATCCAGGCTTCTGCACAAATATGTGCATGCAAAAAGTCCTGGAAGAATGGCTGCATGCCATAATAGGATCCGGGCTTCAGTGCGAATGTGTGCTTCTAGTAAGTCTTGGGAGCAGGCTGCCTGCTGGAATGGGATCCAGGCTTCTATGTGGATGTATACATATGAAAAGACCTGGAAGCAGGCTGCTTTCTGGAATGGGATCCAGGCTTCTGTGCAGATATGCACATGTGAAAAGTCCTGGGGGGAAAGGACTACATGCTATAATGGGATACAGGCTTCTGCATGGATGTGCACATGTGAGAAGTCCTGGAAGCAGGCTGCCTACTGGTTAATACCTCTGACAGTATGATATCTTTCCAATTTAGAATGCCCAAATTTCTATTTTTCACTTCAGCCTTTATCTTGTGAACAGTTCACTGTTACCATTGGCCATGCTGATTTCTCCTATTTACCAGTCTATAACACATTGTTCAGCTTTTAAACAAACAATGCGGTAAAAGAGAATGTGATCGCCATTAACCTCGGGCTTACATAAGATAACCACAGGTCTTTAGCTTGCTCTGCAAAATAATTCTTCTGTTCTTAGAACACTGACAATCTAATACCTGCTGAATGGCTTCTGCACAGATCTGCTGCTTGAACTGCATGTGAAGGGGAGGAAGTCGGCAATTTCATACATTTCTGAAGCCTATTCTGACAAAGCTTCAATGCGGAGCCAGTTGTGGATGTCACAGCGCAGACACAAAAGCCTTCAAAGGTGCCACAGTTTACCTCTGACCTTGGAAATTGCTTTGTACTTCGCGAGGGCATCTGTCATGGCAGGAGGTGAGGAGCTCACAGATTTTACAATAATTAGCCTGAAATGCTTTGGTCAGGAACCTGATCCTTATCCCTTCTAATGTCTGCCGAGTACAACAGGTTGTCATGCTCGCTGAATGGCCTCCGGCAGGACCCGCGGGCTGGGATAGTACAATCATTTATCAAGAAGGCAACTAGATGACATTTTACCTGACACTAGTGGTAGGTAAATACATACTTTCCAACTTTTCAGAGTGTGAAAGAGGGACAATGGTTAAATCATCCTCATTGAGGGATGGAGATAGAATGTAACAGTTCCAACAATAGAAACACTTTGAATAGGCAAATGAATCATTGGTGCAGATCTGCATGTTACACCTCAAAGAGGGACAAATAAGAATGAAGGACAGGGGGACATGGACTCAAAGGAGGGACAGTCCCTCCAAATCAGGGACACTTGGGAGGTATGAGTAAATAGGCCATAGCATTTTAATAGTCCTTGTGCTGCTTACTAGAACAAGGATGCATGTATAAAATAAAGCCAATTGCTGATATACAGTAGTCTAGAATTTTTACCTGCCTACATTTTTTGTAAAGAAATCAGCAGGCTTGAGCTTAATGAGCTAACAAGGGGATGCCTGATTTACCCTGTTTCCCCCGGAAATAAGACCTACCTTGAAAAGAAGCCGGGGTATTTGGGGCATGCGAGGTGTATGATCGCACAGGGCAACCCAACATCTCTGTAAGGGGGCACCAAGAGCTCTCAACTGGAACAACAGACCTCTCTTTTTTTTCAAAATAGCCCCATCTCTCTCTATGGAAAAATAAGACTTTTTCCTTTGAGGCCTTAAAGTGATCCTATACCCAGAAAGAAGTTCAAGTTATCACCTTATATCCCCAGCCCAGTGCCCCAAAACATGCTGTGTTTTTTTTTACTAAAGCTTTTGCCCAATATACTTACAAACACAAACCAGATTTAGTCTGCTGTTCAAATGAAAACCGTATGGTTACCTGGCCGTGCAACAGTTCCCCCTGGGGGTCTCCAGCAATTATTCATTCAGCTACAAGCTAAACTGCCACATGAGGTGTATATGGCAGTTTGACATGTAGTTCTTTCAGATTTATTGCAGTTATTATAAATGCTAAGGCTGACCCCTAATGCTGAGCTGTGTGTGGCCGAATGTATGGTCGCTGGAAAGCACCAGGGACCGCTGCTACACGACCAAGGAGCCATACGTCTGCCATTCGAATATAACAATGTATCGAGTAAGTATTTTTATGGATATTGGACACAGGCTTTAATAAAAAAAAAAGATACACAGGCTGTTTTGGGGCACTGGGCTCGGGACAGAAGGTGATGATATAAACTTCCTTTCTGGGTATAGGATCACTTTAAGTCCGACCCTGTTGACAGCAAGCAGATTTTGTCTGATATAGGCCAGACACTTTAATTCCACCTGCTTTACAAGGACTAAAAAATGAATAATGGGTCTGGGGAGACCAAAAAGAGGGAGGGGTAGAAATAGAGAGACCAGCTGAGGAACATGCCCGGTCAGTTTACAATGATTCATACAACCCCTAACTATCCCATTGTATAGGGATCAATGGATCTGCTAGATACAGTCAGTCAAAACATTTGGAATGTGGCAATAAAAATGGAAGGTAGCAATGACCCGGCCCCATACTGGATCTATGTAATGCATGCCTCCCAAGTGTCCATCGTGTCCATGTCCCCCTGCCCCTTGTTGTTCTGCTTTGCCCCCCTTTGTGGTTCAACATGCAGATTTGCATCAATAAATGATTAATTTGCCAATTTAAAGTGTTTATATTGTTTTGACTGTTATCACCTAGATCCTATCCATCTCTCAATGAGGGGGTGTGGCCTAATTTCGCAAATGTCCCTCTTTCCCACCCTGAAAAGCTTAGAAGTATGTGTATGTACTACCTTGACCATGCCTGTTAGTTCCATATATGTTTCCCATTGGCAACTTACCCTGTGTAAGGCCATTATCATTAGCATATATTTTGTAATCACCTGAATAAAGTACTTTATATATATATATGTGACGGGCATATCCTGTTTAATCCTATAAAACTGCCCGAATTCCAGTCCAGAGTTCTCTTGTACTTTTCCCTGTCACATTGGGCTTTCCAGCCATAAACACGCACCGGCCCTAATCTCTCCAGGAAGGTGATTTAGTGCCTTCTATGTTCTATCTGTGATTTGAGCCAAGCCCCAGTTTGCCCTATATTCCATGGCACATGTGTCAATCTCCAGCAGCATCCCTGGTCTGCTCACTCACCACAGCAGGCAAAATTAAAGGTCTGCCGGCAGGTGAAAGCAGGGCGACGGGTGCAGCCATGGCTAAGGTGCTGTGGCAATAATCAGCATGCTTGAGCACTTGTGTCTGTCTGCTGCAGTGAGCATGCAGTCTAGGGATGCTGTTGGGGGTCTGCATATGCATCTTGGGATCCCTGTGTTGAGCGAAGTATAAGGAATCCACACAGTGGGGTCAGTTTAGCCCAAACAGCCCCCCCATTGTTGAGCTTATTTGGAATAATAAACATAAAACACAGTGCGCACCTACCCAGTATTCACTACCTGCCATAGACTGCTTAGGCAGCCAATTGTAGGTCTGCTTCTCTCAGGCATCTCGCACGGTCTTTAAAGTGGGCCAACACCCAGGGGTGATCGGCCCGGGAATCTATAAGATTCCCGGGCCGATCACCTCACACACCACAGGACATCCGAGATCGGGATGTCCCGCGGGGTGTAACCCCCCCAAAACCCCCGAAAAACCTTACCTCTCCAGCCGCTGCTTCCGCCGCCGCCGCCTCACTCGCGCTCCTCTAGACGTGCGCACGCCCGCGCCGGCCGTCTCTGAATGGCCGGTGCGGGCGCGCACACGTCAAGAGTGACGCACGGGAGGCGGCGGCGGGCGCGATCCCTTGTCCGTCGACGGACGTCACTTGTCCGTCGGCGGGCATTGGACAGCGCAGTTACGTGGGAGCGTGGAGAGGTGAGTTTTCGGGGTGTTTGGGGGGGTTTCAGGCAGCGGGGCACCCCAAATCGGAAGTGGACCAATACCCAGGATAGTCAAAATCCTGGGTGTTGGTCCACTTTAAACTTGTTATCTAAATTGGGCTCAGCACTATTGGTTGATACTAATACGCCGATTTTCTTACCACTCTCGCACAGCGTATGTGCAGGCTTCCATCCCTTCAGAATAGATTGCTGTTAACATTTATACCTAGCAATCTATGGCTGCGTGTGCCCACACTGGGCATGCAGATAGGCGTGCATCAGCTGGAAGGATGCTGGGGTTGTTGCCGTGACCCGCACCATGAAATTACCAGAAAGGTATGTTTCATGGCTATCACCAGGCTTTCACACAGGGGGTAGGCAAGCTGCCGAGGCCGGGCTACATGGGTTTTGATCTGCTTTAAAGTGGACCAACACCCAGGATTTTGACTATCCTGGATTTTGGTCCACTTCGGTGGGGCACCCCGATCGGGGGTGCCCCGCTGTGTGAAACCCCCCAGAAAGCCCCGAAAACCAACCTCACCCCGCTCCCACGTGACCGCTGCATCCAATCCCAGCCGACGGACAAGCGACAGAGGGAGGTGCGGGAGGCGGCGGCGGTGGACGCGCATGCGCCGCTGGAACGGGGAGAAGGTAGGATTGTGGGCTTCCTGGGGGGTTTCACCCCGCAGGACATCCCGATTTCGGATGCCCCGCGGGGAGGGATCTGATCGGCCTGGGAATCTTATAGATTCCCAGGCCGATCCCCCCTGCGTGTTGGTCCACTTTAAGGGTGGGCCCTAGTAATGATTTCCTCTGGTGGGCCCCAGGTACCCCAGTCTGACCCTGCTCCCAATGCACAATCTTCCCCTGGCTGAGTCCTGGTTACTGCATGGCCTTTCATCCTGCATAGGGGCTGCCCAGGGTAGAGGGAATGAGTTGGGGCCCTCCTAAGGTGCAGAGGCCCCGGTCTGGGTGCACCCACTGCTGATGCCTGCCATATATATATATATATATATATATATATATAATAAACTGCACTTTTTCCTTAATAATGGAATATTCACCTCTTTACATGAAGCTTGGCTAAATCTTACTAAAGCAGAAACCCCATTTACATTTTAATTTATCAACATCTTTATTTCTTCTGTATTTACTTGGAGGAACAAAAAGATTTTTGCAATATTTTTCTTTTTAAACCTAACTGTAAGAAAAAACAAGTGTTTATTTCCCACTGTTTATATACACAATTTCCAACAGGCTTGATACAAAAATGGCCATAAAAAGACAGCAAGCTCCGCACTTCTTCAAACATTTTAATGATGTGCCATCGTCTGAAAGAGATATTAGTTCAATACGCTGCAACCTATAATTTCGCCTCACAAGAATTTGCAGTTAAAAATAATGCGAGGTAGCTTTGCTTTAATTACTTCATTGCTCGTGACTGTACAATTATTGTATGCCTGACCTGATGGAAATCTGCGGAGCCCAACGCGTTCTTTTGTAACATATGGGAAGCATCATGTAAGTGTAGGTCTACTGCATATTGTATTGCTATTGTGAACATTAAAGTTCTACCTTAAAGAGCAGGTGAAGTCTGTTTATCCCCAAAGATCTGGCAGCTCCACTATCCAGCGGCTTCCGACTGCAACCAATCCGTTTCACTGGGGGGAGGAGGGATCAGAACACAGGTATGTAAACCTTGGGAGCTATCAGTCCAAAGGATGAGGGTGGAGGAAAAAGGTAGAGGGATCACAAGTGGTAGAGCTTGAGTTGGGCTGCATCTGCCATTTGAAGGTTATAGGAGTTGCTTAAGCCAGGTTATATGGTTGTCTGAAGAAGTGAGTTTTGAAGGCACTTTTAAAGGCCTGGAGGGATGGAGAGTGGCGGATTGAGCAGGGTAGTGCATTCCAGAGAAGTGAGGAGGCACGGGAGTAGTCTTGAAGGCGGGAGTGCGAGGAGGTAACCAAGGAGGAAGACAGGAGAATGTCAGAAGCAGAGCGGAGGTTGCGCTTTGGTTGGTAATGCTGGATGAGAGATGAAATGTAGGGAGGGGCCTGGTTAGAGAGAGCTTTGTAGGTTAGGTTAGTGTTAGAAGTTTGAACTGAACTCTCTGAGAGACAGGTAACCAGTAAAGGGATTGGCAGAGGGGGGCAGCGCTGGAAAAGCGAGGGGAGAGGTGGATGAGGCGAGCAGCAGAGTTTGGAATAGATTGGAGGGATGCTAGTCTGTTTGTGGCAAAACACAGAGGAGGATGTTGCAGTAATCAAGTCGGGATATGACCAGGGCATGTACTAGCATTTTAGTGGTTTCAGGTGAGAGGAAGGGATGGATGCGGGAGATATTTTTAAGTTGGAGACAGCAGGAGGTGGCTAGGGAGTGAATGTGAGGTGTCCAGAATGACGCCCAGGCACTGAGCTTGAGGATATAAATGGTATATCTTGAGGATCTAAATGGTATATCTTGAGGATCTAAATGGTAAATCTAAATGGCTGCTCCCAGTTCAGCTGGCATTCGGAATTGTGGAAATCAGGGCCAGCCTTTTGGGGTGTGCGAGTTGTGCCATTGCACAGGGCACCATGATCAGGGGCACACTCTAAATAATTAATATTGCTAGGCCCACTAACGGACTTGCTGGGATACCCCACCCTATCAGTATAAGGGGGCAAACAAAGTAAACTATTTTTAGATTTTACTTCCTCTTTAGTGGCCCAAAACCCATGAATGATGAATAAAGTAACCCCCCCCCCCCGCTCATAGTCCTCTGTCTGGGAGTAGAAAAATACATTTTCGCTAATTTCACTTACCCTGACATATGGTTTTAACATCCTATTCCCGGGCTCCCATGTCAACACATTGTATGATTTCAACTGAGCTTTTATTAAAGAGAAGAAATAATAACATCATGGTTTCCAAAGTGATTACAATGCGCAATGCAAGGGTGCACAACAAATCACATGCTTGCATTTCAAAATTGTCCCCCCTTTAAAATGTTAAATCATACAATGATATTGAATATAATGCGTTACACACATTACAAATAACAAAACAGAGCAATTATTATTTCTAGAAGTTATACAAGCCCATCCCAAATGTCCATTTAACCTATAAAAAAAACTGTAAATCATTTACTGTTATAGTTGAATCACACTACAGCCTTTCATAAACCTACTTACCCACAGAGAGGGGCATCGTACCCCCATGAGGCTATTCAAAACCGGCACATCCATTTCCAGACACCCCCACCTCCCTAATCGAACATTTCGATGAGCATACCATCACCCATGAAGTACCCCTGCACCTAATTTCTCTGTTTTGGTTCCCTCTGTCTAAGGAGGTAAAGGGAAAAAGAAAGGGGAGGACAAAAAAGAGGGAACACAAGAGAAAGAAGAAGGAAAAGAAAAATGAGAGGGGGAAGAGGAAAATGATCAAAAACAAACTAACAAACAAAACTCTGACAGACACACTCTAAACTAAAACACGGGGAGGCTGATTTATTAGTAGCGCCAGGTAGCGGCAGTTGAGCGACTGTAGCGGTATTTTCACAGCGCCCGCTAGTAGTCGCTGTGCTTGGCCGTTGTTCGGTTGCTGATAGCGACTCAGCCGGTGTGCAGTAATGTTGAATACAAGGTGATGAGTCGCTATTTGACAGGTTCCGTGCTGTATGGGAGCGCATGATAGCGAATGGCCATAGCGACCGGCTCCCACCATATTCATTAACAAATCACGCTCCAAAAATTCTCGCGCTGTGAAATGCATGTTTAAACCCCAGAGCGCTGGCGGCGATGGGTTAAAAGTAGTTTTTTAACCCCCAAACAACCATATTTTGGGAAACCAAAAAAAACAAGTTTATAAAAACATTTTGGAATATGAATACATTAATATCAGACCTGTAATATCAATTCTGCACAAATTTTTTTTTTATTTTTTTCTTACCTTAAAAAAATATCTAACATGGCAGAAGTGGTAACAGAAATTTTCACATTAAAAAAAAAAAAAAAATTATTAACAATTAATTTGTTCCATTGAAATGCATTGGAGAGCGCCAGGTAGCGAGAGGTCATACCTGTTCAAGGTCGCTCGCTGGCGCTGTGGGTTGAGGCTGGAATAATGATGAATGAGTCGCTATCTGGCGCTATCTCAGTCGCTAAGCAGGATCGGCTTGATAAATGTGTGATTGTGGTGTGGAGCCGGCGTTCTCGTGGCGGTGACCGTCATTACTGTTCGCTCACCAGTCGCTACCTGGCGCTATTCCTTCATAAATAAGGGCCTAAGACATACAACATAAAGCGCCTGGGAGAGACAGAACGGGAAGGAGAGGATCACCTTAACTGACTGCTACAGCAAGAATAGAAAGTCCAACTGGGAATGCAAGCCATAAAGTATACCAAGGCTCCCAAGTCCTCTTAAATCCAGGGGCAGTGTCAGACAGGATATTTTCTTATATATCATAAACTGATGCATTCTATCCTTGACTTGACTTCCTGGATCATCAGAGATGGGGACTTCCACAGCTTCAATATTGTCTGCTTAACAGCCATATAAATAAAGTGCATGTCAGAGAAAGGCGAGTTATGTGATCAAACAATCCAGCACCTATGATCACGCAGCACGCTTTCCCAAATCCTGCCTTGCAGGACCATTAGGCTCAGCATCCCACAGACACACAGATTCTTGGCTAAGACAAAAATATAACTCAAGTTAGCACACTAGGCTTTTAATACAAACATTTGACTATGATGGGATGAATACAAATGCCATTCTGAGTAGTGGGATACAGTTTACAGGTACTGTGAGTTACAAGCAGAAATACAACAGTCAGAGCTACCTTAAAATGCAGATGCAGAGTAGTGATGATGGGCTTCCAGAGGGAAGTGTGTGGACAGCTTATGGAATATCTGGGCACCTCCAGCAGTCATGCAACGCGACCTCACCCAGAGAGTCTCACCCTGGTTTCCCAGGTCTACCTTTAAGCTCCATCTCTGCCCCTTCAACCTCCTTTCTCTCAGACACGGGTCCTGGGGAATTCCTTTGAAGCGTTATCTGCTATCACACCTCCTCAGCTAAGGAAGATGCTGGCCCCTCGCTTTCTGACAAAGGTGTTAGGGGAGCTGCAGGGGCTTTCAACCTGGAACTGCCTTTTCTGAGTGTCAGAATCTCATGCCATATATGGACTTCATTTTCCTGCTAGCCTTGTAAGAGTGACATTTGCTAAGAGCAGAGGATCTTAAAGGGGGAGCCGGGCATCAGCAATACAATGAAATATAATATCTACCCACTGCATAAGGTCGAATTGTATCTTTGTGAGGTCAGCAGGCTTTCTATTTAGAAGAGTCTCATATGGATGCTTCCTAATAGAGATCCCTAGAGCAGAATAAATTAATTGATATGCCCACGTTCATAAAGAGTGGACTTTAGGACAACCCCACCATATATGCTGAAACAAACCTACCTTGTTACATCCCCTAATACACAAAGATAAGTAGCCCTGAACAAACTTAGCAATTCTAGTGGGGACTAAATGTAGGACCTTCAGGTTGGTCTACCAAGCTCTATCAAGCCAGAGCTTATAGATGCTCTGGCTGTACTTTTCCGAATTTGATCCCAATCCTCGCCCCCAGGTCCAATAGCAGATCCACAAACCACTTAGAGACATATCCCATACCAAACCCCAGCCTCTGATATTCATTATAAATAAGTTTTACCACCTCCAACTTCTTTACATTCTCTGCCCCCATAAACTGTCTGAACAATGATTCAGATTCGCCTTCCAACTCATCTATCTATTGATGCATAGCCTGCTTGGTCTGTGAGCAAAGTTGAAGTATACGTCCCCTTAGAGTAGCTTTATGTTCTTCCAAAAGCAAAATAGGGGAGTTTACACTGTCAAAAGTCAGGATTTGAAAACAAGGACTCATTAAGAGCCCATCTGAAAGAATGTCCCGTGGGGAGCAAAGAGTACATCTTTAATATATTTGCATTGTGGTCTGACTGGGCAATAGGCCTAATGTCAGCGTTCACCACAGAGTCAAGGGCCGAGCAGGAGAGGAAGACATGGTCAATCCTGGAGTGGGAGTTATGTGGATGTGAGAAAACGTATACTCCCTAGCAGACGGTTCTTCTCCATCCAGGCATCCACCGGAACACCCTATGAGAAGCAACATCATCCCTTGCCGTCCTGCTTATCCATGGAGGGGTACAATCCCCCTATAATTAGGAGCTCCTTATTAATTACATTTATCTGAGCAAACATAGGGGTAAAAAAGGAAGTTTGACCTGTATTTGGCATGCAATAGCTGACTAGGTTCACCTCAGTATCCTGAAGCGTACCAACTAAAATGAGAAACCTCCCCTCCTTATCTCTATACTGAGAAGTACATTCAAAAGACCTACGAAACCCAATTAAAACCCCTCGGTGCTTCGTATCAGCACTAGCAGTATAAACCTTAGAGATTGGATAGGGGAAGGACCCGGGAAGTGAGGACTGGGAGAAATGGGTCTCTTGCAGAAAGATAACATGTAGTATGTAGTGATTTTTGTTCTCTTCTGAGGGATATTAAATACCTTAACATTGAGAGACAAAAGTTTTACCATGATATAAACTAAATTATAAGGTCTCCTTTCCCTCCAGCAACAGACAAGACAAACAAGCAAAAATACCAAGGGCAAAACATAACTACAAACACCAAGATTACACCAAGAAGAATGAAGAAAAAAAAGTAGGAAAGTACAAAAAACAAAAGTGCAACTCAAAGAGTAGGCAACATTGACTGCCAATCCTAAGCTTCAAGTGGTGATCAACCACATGCCCATCAGCAAGAGGATAAAGGGCAAAGCTAAGATACCAAAATGAGAGAAGTTCAACCATTTAAATAAATAAAAATACAACCCTAAGGATGTTATCGAACTAAGGATCAAATCAAATTACCCCAACCCCATCACAGCACTCATAACGCCTCCTATGTGTGATCCCAGGAGCAATCAGATACCCCCGCCTGAAGGTGATAGGCTGTGATCCAAAAAAGAAAAACTGTTAGCTCAGGTAAGGTGATCTTGACTCTCGCCATGGACAAGACCGATTTTGGCGTCATACAATCAGGAACATTAGCTTATCAGCCTAACAGAAGCACTAGCTGTGCTCACTAACCCAGAATAAATATAATGGTAAAACATAACTTGCTAAAGAACCAAAGGAGGAGCATTAGCACCAGTCAAACAAAACTCAGGCCACCTATTAGGCCAAGCTATGTCAAGCGGTCCGAGTGTTCCAGTTTCCAGGTTCCAGGTTACAGAAACCAAATTAAGGTGCCAGATCCCTGGAGACCAGGAGAGTGGAAGTCACAGAGCGCCCCACCTAATTTTCTTGCTGAGGGTTGGCAGGAGAAATCACCACTACACGAGGAACCCCCCCTCCAGCAAAGTGTAGCCCCCATCATAGAGGCTTAAACCCCAAAACCAAGAAAAAAACATAACCACTGCCACAGCACAAGTGGATTAGGTTCTCCCCCTTAACAACAAGGCTATAGACTCCAATTTCTGTCTATGCCAGAAACTCACATGAGCTCATTCCACACCTGAGAATAATTAAAACAAACATAGAACTATCAGTGTAGATCAGCTTTAAGTGTGGTAGCAAGACATAACTTGCCAAAGAACCCAAATTGGGACTAAAGCCCCATTAAACAAACTTTCAATTCCCCAGACGACCACAGAATTTCAGCCAGGAGACATCATGTCCGCTGCAACAGGAGACCTCATATTGGACCTGAACCTAGAGACCGCTGGTCCTTAGGCCCCAGATTTGATGCCCGTCCCGTACCCATATCCGAGCTTCGGGTACGGCCAGCAGAAGTGGAAGATCTAGTTGACAGGTTAAGGCTGGCCAAGGTTGATTGTAGGTCCTCACTTTTGAAATGGTATATGACTTGTCCTGACATCCAAATGGATAGTTTCATCTGTATTTTATGAGTGCATCCTTTAGGGCTTGAAAGTATGACTTTAACTCATGTCTCCTCTAGATAGTTGCTGGGACTAGATCCATATAAATTTGATACTGGTGTCCTTGGAAAAAAAAGAGCCCCTTCTGTGCTTGGTACTGTAAAACTGCAAGCACACCACAATATCCCTTGGTGGACCCTCAGGACACTTTTTAGTAAGGGCAAGATGAATGCAATCGAACTCCAAATAGTCAATTGGAATGTCTGGGGCCAGTGCTTGAAGCAGCACAGGTACCATAGATTGCAAGTCCTCAATGCTATCAGGATGGCCACTAACTCTCTAATTAAACCTCCTTGCCCTGTTCTCCTGATCTTCCTGTTTAGATCACAAAGTATGAACCTCCTCACAGAGGGAGCCCATAACTTCCTTATGCTCCTACAGCACAGTAGTAACATCATTAAGTCTATGTTCTGAAAGTGAGACTCTTTGCCCCAATCCATTATCTCCTTTGCAAGCCTCCCCACTGTTTGGAAGGGATCTTTTGGGCAATGGAGCCAAGGTCCTGGTCCAATAGTACCGGAAACTTGGATATTGTGAGCAGTTCATCCCCAGAGTCGCTGTCTAGATCCGCATCAGTAGGAGCTGGAGAGGCCGACACTTTATTGGCTGCTGCTGCAGCCATCTTGGAATGCTGTGTTGCTGTGGCTATTTGGTGTTTCTTAGCATTGGGTGTTTACCATGCCGGCCAGGGTGCTTCCAGGGTATACACACACCCAAGAGTATGCTTCCAATTTCAGCGGTGGTGTGGGAAATGGCTCACTGCTACTGATGGGTTGGGAGCTCTGGCTTTACACGTCCAGCCAGCAGCTCACCGTGCATGCGCCCCCTGGCATTTCAGTTGAGATTTGAAATACAAGGGGGTGCATGTTCAGTTCCTGGGCCCAGGGTTATGATGTAATCCGGTAATCGCTGGTCCTTCCCAGGGTTTCACACAGCGGTGTATCCCAATCTGGGATGCTGCGAGAAAAGGCCAGCAGCCAGCCCTGGAGTCTTTAAAACTTCAGGAGCCAGGACCAGCTGCTTAGGGTTTTTTCAGCTTTAAAGTGGACCAAAACCCAGAATTTTGACTATCCTGGGTTTTGGTCCTTTCCACCTGTGTGAAACCGCCCAGATCACCGAAGTTAACTCACCTCTTCCCGGTCCTACGGCGCGGCCACTCGTCCAATCAGCGCGCTCTGAGCCACTGACGTCACGTCATCTAAGCCTTCATCTAAGGCCAGGGGTTCTGAGCGCGTTGGCGACCGCATTCCCTGCTTCTCTCTAACAGGGAGCGCGCATGCACCAGCCATTCACAAATGACACACACCCTGCTAGAGGGATACAGGGGATGCGCCCACAGCTCACGCATGCGCTGTTGGACCTGGAATCAAGGTAAGTGTATGTGCGACCTGGGGGGTTTCACACAGCGGCATATCTCGATTTTGGATGCCCTGGGGGAAGGGAATTGATCGGCTTGGGAATATACAGTAGATTATTATAGATTTCTGAGCCGATTGCGGTGGGTTTTGGTTCACTTTAAGCTTTACAGTTTCTGGACAGGAATGTAAAAGGAGAGCAGGAGAACATGGAAAAGAGACACAGAGAAAGTTGAACAGAGATAGGAAGACAAAGAGGGAGTTTAAAGGAATAAGACATGAGAGAAAGTGTGAGAGAGAAGAACAAGTGGAATTTGGAAAAGAGCAAGATAGGGTAAATGTGGAGCAGAAGTGAATTGAGTGGCTGCTGAAAGAAAGAAAATGGGAGGATTCGTAAAAAGAGAAAGGGATAGAAAAAGGAAGAAGATGAGCAAGAAGGAAAAAGAGAGAGAAAATAATGAAGAAATGTGCAAAAAGGTGTGAGAGCTTTCATTATCAGGTCCAATATTACCTTAAACTGGTTTACACTATTAACTAACCTCACTGTTAAAGTGGACCATCATCCAGGGGTGATCGGCCGATCACCTCCCTCACCGCGGGGCATCCGAGATCGGGATGTCCCGCGGGGTGAATCCCCCCCCCCAAAAGCCCCAAAAAACCTTACCTTATCGGCGACGGATCAGCCGCCGCCACCTCCCGCGCGCCCATCTAGCAGAGCGCGCGCCCGCGCCGGCCGTTTGTGAATGGCCGGCAGGGGCGCGCGCTCTGTAAGAGGGACGCCCGGGAGGCGGCGGCTTATCCGTCGCTTGTCTGTTGCCGAAAAGGTACGTTTTTTGGGGCTTTTGGGGGGGTTTCACACAGCGGGACATCCTGATCTCGGATGCCCCGCTGAAGTGGACCAACACCCAGGATAGTGAAAATCCTGGGTGTTGGTTCACTTTAACAAGCCACTCCATAGGCACTTAACCCATTCAAACAGGACCCAGAAAATCACCTTTTTTCTCTCTAGGCAGATGAATAACTAAATTATTGAGAGTTAGATGTCCAGCCCTACTCACAGATTAGAATCTTTAGATCTGAGAATTTGAACAGATAAGATCATACCAGGAGCGCCATCTAGTGGATGATTCTCAAAATATCACAACTATCATAGTTACAGTATACTGAATCAAATAATATACATATCTCTATTGCAAATGTGCTCAACCAGTGGCTCGAGGGCCACATGTGGCCCTTAGAGCCATCTGCTGTGGCCCCTGACCTACTGTGGGGAAAGTGGAAGGGGTAAATAGAAGTGGCTTGTAAAGGCAGTTAAATAGGGGTACAGTAAGGATGGGTGATTGCACAAAGAGTGATATAGGAGGGGCGCAATATTAAATAGAGGTGACAGCGGTGGCTTGGAGAAACACTGGTTGATTGAACATTGATTGTACAACACCACTGCTGGGTGACATCTTTGGCAGAATAATTTGATAAAATTATTTTTCTATAATGTATGCTTAGCATTGGTGGGAGTTTAGGTAGGATGAGTATTGGGAACATAGTTATGAGGGGGACTGATAGGGGGGATATATATATAACAGATCCATACATTTAGAGAGGTAAGCCAATCTTCATGTGTATTGCTAGCATGTGGGGATTGTTACATATGAATGTATGGGTGTGGTAGACGGACATACTAGTGGTTCGAGGATGATTGATAGAAAATCTTTATTATGCTATTCCATATGAAAAAATTTTGAACCCATTAATTGCGGCCCATGACCACCAAATCATTTACATGGCCTGTGTTTGGTAAATGCTTGAGTACCCCTATAGCTTTATAGCTTTTGCTGTAATCATGCTAATCCTGGCTGTTCACTTGCTGGTTCAATTTACAAAGAATGGAAGATGTCACTTTCTTGTACAATCAAAATATGAAATTAAGAATTTAGAAAGCAAACTCAAAAAGTGCCCGACACCAACCCACAACTGTTAACAGTGCTGACAACTAACAACTTTAAAGAGTAACAAGACCCAGAATTTCTACTTTTCTGGATTTTGTCCTTCCTGTCTGTGTCAGACTTGGGAGGCCCTGCTGTGTGTATCCCTTGGGGATTGGCAGTATATTTACCTTATCAGCGCAGGCTTTCATCCAGTGAGCGCTCTCTATATTAATGCACAGTATAGGGTTCTGTTTGTCCACAGGGCCCAGCATAGAGATTAGTGAGTGGCTGCCTCTGACTGATACGCACACTCCTGCGCCTGCACTGGTGTGTGCATCAGGGCATCCCAGATAGGGGATAGGGAATTCAGCCAGCTTCCAATCTCAAAGATTCAGTTTATGATTAATATTACCAGGTACATACATCACATACTAGGAATACAGGGACTTACAGGTATGTTCAATGCAATGGTTAGGGGGCTAAACATTTAAAGAGGAACAAAACCCACAAATTTCACTTTCCCTGGTTTTGTATATCTTTCAATTTGGGATGCCCACCTGACTGTCCGTACATGTGCCATGGGAACACCAGAAAGGTGAGTTCTGCAGGCAATCTCAGGGGTTTAACATAGCTGGGCATCCCATGGCTTTAATCCTTCCCCATTTTAAAACATAAAAGGTTTGTTTGGCACCTGGATTTAAAGGATCTGTGCAGGTAATTGAATATAAATACCTTCTTTAAAGAGGAACTATGGTCAAAAATGACAGCAGTGGAACAGCCCAACCCAGGCTGCTCGGCTATGCATCAGCCCCAGTAAAACAAAGAACTGGCCGCCCTGATACTCACCGCTTCCAAAATTCTCTTGTATGGCTGCCGTGGAACTGTCTAAGGCCGCACTGATAGACTCGGATTCCGACCACGCTAATAGGCTACTCGCAGTCAGGCATCGACAATCCCGAAAGCAGTAAGTATCCTTGCGGACTCTTCTTTGTTTTACCTGAGTGATGCACAGTGGGGCCCACCAAGTCGTGATGCCCCGCTGCTGCATATTTAAGAGGGACTATGGTCATTTTTTTTACCATAGTTGCTTTTTAAAGCCGACCAACAGTCAAGAATGACTTAAAGCAGACCAACACAACAAACAGTGCTCATATGCTTCCCATCCCAGGACAATTTAGATTGCTGCACATAAAAGTTCATTTATCTTTTACTAACTCCTGCTGTAGAAAAGTTCAGAAACAAATTGGCGGCTCATGCATTTGCAAGCCTCCTGCAAACAGGAAGTGCTGCTGGACTTCCTGTTACTGTGTATTGTCAGTTATGTCAGTTGAATCCAGGCAGCAGCATTGCTAAGATGCCAGGGGAAGAAGCTCCAAAATGGCCTCTACCTTTCTTTTCCAACTGTGCCAGGCTGTTGGTCCGGTTTAACTTCTCTTCCACAGCTGATCAGTTCTGGTCCAGTAGTGTAAAACATACTGATTCCTGAGATCGGTTCATCCTGCATTCACCAGTAAGCATTGTGCTTCCCAGCCATTCAATGCGGCTATAACATTACAAGGACAGATTATTTTGGACAATGAATATTAATTTTTGAATGAATGTGAATTTCTCCTCTGCAGTTAAACAAACTGTGGAGTGAGACAAACACAAGAAGTAAATGTACACATGCTGAAGTGATAGGCTGCCCATGTTGGTTAGGCTCAAGAACACATGTCCTGGCCAGGAATCGAACCTGCAACCCTCTGGTCACTGATTCCTTACTTAAAGTGCACCTTTACTCGGAAAGGAAGTTTATGTAGCCACCTGTGTTTCTTTTTTTTTACCTCAGCCTTTGTCCCATAACCATAAAAACACCAGGAAAAAACAACAGGTAGTATTATGGTGAATGACAGCCATATTTTAATTCATTCAGTTACAACTAAACTGCCACAAGGGTGCAGCAAGGGAAGACTGAGCCTGAACTTGTGCCCCAGGTGCAGTGTGCCAAGGGACAGAGCTCAGTGAAGTGGTGTACAAGGCTGGCACAGTTACTGGAGCCGACATCAGGGCTCCAGACATCACTGCCGCACAGCCTTTACTTAGATCCGTGTGCCTTGCGCCTGGCACCCATCCTCCTCTTCTCCCCTTATCCTTCACCATGTCCGCCGCCCACTGGCTCTCAATGCTCTGTCTACGGAGAGCGACTGGAGTGTCACTACCTTCACTGTGCGCCAAACTGGCTGTGGCAGTGGGTGGAAGCAGCGGGAGCCACGGGGAAAGAATTGGAGATTGATGAGGTAATCAGCAGGGTGAGTCTGTGTCTGTACTGACAGTCACCCTGGTTTAAAGCAGAACAAAACCCATGATTTTGATTATCCCTCCTGGAAGTGACACAGACACGGCTTTGGGCCATACTGCCTTGCTCAGAAAGAAAACCCAGGATTTTCATTGTTCTGGGTTTTGTTCCTCACCAAGGAGTCATCCTGATTTGGAATGCTCCGTTGTTTGAAAACCCTGTGTTCTCTGGTAACTTTTATCTGGGTGAACACAGGGGTTTCACACAACGGAGCATGAGGAAAAAAAGTGGGAGTTTGGCAGTTTTTTAAGAGTCTCGTGTTTGTGGATGCAGGGTCATACCCCTCTTGGAGTGTTCACTATCTTTGGACGGACTGGTAGGAGCATTGAAGGCTGGTGGTGAGACCCGCTCTATCTACTGCTCTATAAAACGAGCTGACATGCTGATTTTATACTATTAATATTGTGAGTGCGATTCTTGGATGTATAGTACTATTAAACAGTGGTTTTAAACGTTATTGCACTAGTCCTGCTATTTTATCTCTTCCTATATGTGCGGTTTGTCATCTATTGAACCAATGCATTTTTGAGAGATTATACAAAACTATCCGTCCTGTGGGAATTAAGTCTGGATGTTGATGATTTGAAATTAAGCTGACCATTCACTGACGTGGGGAAATATCCACTCATCATCCTGTTTGGCTGTGCTCAAGATATTTTTCTGGTAAGGATCTGCACATAGGGGTGTTAAGAGCACAGAAGAATTTGGAGCACATGCACTTTGGGACGTGGTTGAAGAATTCAGAAGGACTTTATTGTTGTGTTATATGCACATATGGTCACTGTATTTGGACACTTTTTTGTGTGATTTCGAAAGAAGTTAGCTCTGTGTATGTCTTTTATATTATATTGGGAAAATTGGGAGTTTTCTGACACGTTGAGCTTTACCTAAACACATATTTTATTTGTATAGAGATTGTCACGTTGTAATCTAGAAGCGCGGTGTTACACAGATAATTTTTTGTATGCCCCAAATATAGCACAGACATTTTGAAGGCATTCCAAGACATTTCCATTCACGTCAATATGCCTTGTAGGAAAAAGAAACACTGGTTTTTAGGTAAATCAAAGCTCCATAAAAGCCATGTAAGCATTAGCAACTGTACTATTTTATTCACCGCAAAAAATGTATGAGATACATTTATCTGTTCAACATATCTTGTAAAATGTGTTGCAGCTCACAATATTTTACTGTGTAATTGCAGTCAACTGTGATGCCCAAAGCTGACTGTAGATGGCAGCAGCACACCACCAAAGTTGTCCAAATTATTTTACATTCAAAGAAACTGTACACAATAGCATCGAATCCTGTAAACCAGGGGTACAAAGCACAAACGTATTTGGTCCAAGGACCACATTTTCTTATCGTTTCATTTCACAATAAAATCTAAGTAGGCAAAATACAAACTGATTACTGCAAATCTGTAACATTAAAACCTTAAATATGCGTTTTTTTGTATATGCAGATGTGTGAAGAAGTGAGACAGGAAGAAGTGGGCAGGCGTGAGGGGGGAAAAGGTGACTTGAGCAGAGGTGAGACAGGAAGAGGTGGGCTGAGGTGAGACGGAAAGTGGTGAGTAGAGGTGAGGTGGGCAGCTGTGAGGTGAGAAGAAGTGGGTAGAGGTAAGGTGAGGAGAGTTGAGACGTAAAGTAAGCTGAGGTGGGCAGAGATGAGGTGGGAAGAAGTGAGAAGAGATGGTTAGAGGATGGCCAAAGTGAGATAGGTAGAGGTGAGCAAGGGTGAGGTTGGCTGAGGCAGGAATAGGTGAGCAGGAAAGAAGTGGGAAGGGGTGAGACTGGAAAAGATGAGGTGAGTTGAAGGCATTAGATGAGGTGAGAAGTAGTGAGGTGGAAAAAAGGGGGTAAAGATGTGGTAGGCTGAGGTGAGGCAGGAATAGGTGAGGTGGAAAGAAGTGGGCAGGGGTGAGACTGGAAAAGATTAAGTGAGCTGATAACAGTAGATGAGGTGAGCTGAAGACATTAGATGAGGTGAGCAGTAGTGAGGTGGAAAAAAGAGGACAAAGTTGAGTTGAGGCAAGGAAGAGGTGAGGTGGGAAGAAGTGGGCAGGGTCAGGCAGGAAAAGGTGATGTGGGTTGAGGTAATGTTGGAAGTTGTGAGGCAGGAAGAGGTGAGATTATTAGTAGGGAAGCAGTGAGCAGGGGTGAGATGAGCATAGCTGGGTAGAGGTAGGCAGAAGTGCCAGGGGCTGGATCTTGCTGAAGTGCGGGACACAGCTTGTGCATCCATGCTTTCAACATTCCTTAAAATATATAAAGAATTTAGTGGCCACTTCATGCTATATTTCAGAATAAGACATGAGTTAAAATAAGAGTGATTCAAAGTAGAAAGCAGATTACAGGACATTGTAAATGTTTAAAGCGGCACAAAACCCTTTCCTAGAGTCTAAGACTCAGGGTCATCCTGATTTTGGATGCTCCACTCTGTAAGCCCCCGCCGACCTAGAATTGCCAAACACTCACCTCAAGACTCCTAGGCATCATTGGCCTGCACTCACCTAAATGGCTGCTGGCAGATGCACATAGAACAGAGAGAGCCAGGATGCTGCTGGGTGCTACAGCAGTTTTAAGTACGTTTCAGTGCTCAGATTACCATATCATCTGGCGTCATCCCGTCTCTTTCTCCCATGCTCGCCCCCATAGAAAGCCATTCAGGTCAGTCTGACCTGGTGTGTGCAGATAATGAGAATGCCTCTGGACGTCTGTGCTTGCTCTGTGGATAGAGGATTGAGGTGAGTATATAGTGATTCTGTGGGGTCTCATTCAGCACTGGAAAAAAAAAGAGTTTAGGTCTGCTATAAGTCTTTCCTGATTAGTTTTAAGCCTATAAAATGATCTCCAACCAACAGAGGGCACCATTGTAAGAGGCTCCTGTCTGGAGATGAAACAAGAATAAGCACCAGGATTTTCACTATTAGAGATTGGTGAACCCCCCCATAGTTCGGGTTCGGCAAGTTTGTCCGAACTTTGAATAAATATTCAAGGATTCAAACCCGGTCCCCACTGAAATCAATGTGGACCTGAACTTTGGGGGGTGGCTGTGGTGCAGGATGCAAAGTGTGCAGCAGAAGCGCTGCTGTAAATTACCTGGACCCCGATCCTCCCCTGTCAGTGGCGGCAGAGATGGCGGCTATCTTTTTGAGAAGCCGCGACTGGGGCCATATTGGAACTCCACTGTCGCCGCCGCTGCCACCGCTCCACAACCATTGGAAGAAGAGGATCAGGACTCTGGTAAGTTACACCATCACTTCTGCTGCAACCTTAGGTGAAGCTGGTTGATGGGCTGCTCAGCAACCAGCTTTACCGTGTTTGGGCTGGGCACCAAATTCAGATACGGTCTTCTGGCTGAAGTTCGGTACAAACCCAAACTTTGCGGTTTGGGTTTGCCCATCTCTATTCACTATCCCTTCTGATTAAGATGTCCCACTGTGTAAAACTACCTGGAATGCTGGCTATACTTAACTACTCATGGCGCATGCACAGGCTCTTCCCCATTCATCTATCTAAGCCATCTTATACCAATTAGTAGCTTAGGAAGCTGGCTGGAGCTTAGCTGCTGGTTGCTCCCTACCAGTTGTACATACCTGTACCAGCTGTTCAAGTACAGGTGTTCAAGTGAGGGTCATGCTAATTATTTGGTGAAGTCGGTGTGACCTGCATTGTGCATTGTGGCATGGATTGCAACCTGTATCCAGTGAGCTTTTTAGCATTTAGACACAAAAAAAGTGCAAAAAAAATGTTTTTTTCTACCTTTTCCCCCAAAGTGACCTGTACCTTTAATGGGGCATTTTTGCAGGTTAGGTACATCATTTTTACAATGAGGTAAAGATATTTTTTTAAAGTTTGGAAATAACAGAATCCCGTGTGCTATGCAGAATGGTGAAATCTTTAGGCTAGTTAGGCTGTTATTCCAAAACATTAAAAATATATCCTTACTTACACTTTTTTGTGTGGTATCGCTAAAAAGCTCACCAGGATGCAGGTTGCAATCCACACTGCAATGCACACCGGAAGTCACACTGGCTTCACCAAATATTTAGCATGACCCCAATGGTGGCGTGGTGAATAGCAGCTGGAGGGATGGCTGCCGGCAGCATCGGGTCATCTTGGTGAGGTAAGGTATGTACCTTATAACCAGGGTTTCACAACGTGGGGCATCCCAAATCTTTTAGACTCTAGGCTTGAGATTTTAGGTGCTTATTCTTCTTGAAATGTACAGAAGCAGACCATCATGTATATGGCAGCTGGGGATGGACACAAGGGCTAGTCAATACTTTACTACGTATGGGATGACCTTGAACTAACTAGTTTGAATTGGTTTCCTAGTTTCAGAAGGTTGTTCCTAGGGGAAGGAGGATGATAATGCTGAAACAGACAGATAAGTGGAGAAAAGGATATCTTCTATGCTGCACAGCTACACAGTGCCACACATAACATTTTCTTGCAGGTTGTAACATTTTATTTGCTAAAGGAAAAAATCAAGAGAAGATTGTATAAAAATCAATTTTAAATAATACACATTTTAGAACAATTTATAACACATCACAGTTTCGGTAAAAGTGCATTTAAAATAAATAATTGAAGAAGCTCAGAAATCATCTCTTTGGTTGACCATGTTCAGCTCTTTGGACTGGGCACTGTACCCCCATCACAGAAAATCCCGTCTTGTCCCTTCATTCCACATTTGCCTTCTGCGGGAATGTAAGCCGCCCTTCGTTTGCCTTGACTTGCATTAAATAATCGTAGATATATGATCCGAGTTCACTTCTGCACTCTTTGATATTTAAAATTAAGTTAGGGTTTGTGCATTCACAAGGTTGAAATATGCTCCTTGGTTTAACAGTAGCTGCTGATGAGTTCCACGTTCAATTATTTTTCCATTCTTCATGACAATAATAAGATCAGCGTTTTGGACTGTAGACAGCCTGTGGGCGATCATTATACAGGTCCTTCCTTTCCTGGCTTCATCCAGAGCTTGTTGCACAACCTAAAAATGGCAAAAGTCAATAGTACATAGTTATTATATTATAATTAAGTTTTTTTTGGGGGGGGGGGCTGATTTTGTTTCCTGGAAAGCAACTAAAGCAGTAAAATTTGATTGGGAAGACTACAACAATGTTTGACTAATATTTCGCTAATTAAAACGGCCAAATAATGTATCAGAGTTTACTTAGAGAAATGTAAGAAAACTTCACCTCCTTGCGTTAGAAATGCACAAATAATATATTTACTGGAGTTTAAGCGGACAGAAACTGGACTAAAGGACCTGAAACCCTTCCCTAGGAGCCATCTCAAATTCAGATCTGCTTGGATCGAGGCTTGAGGTAAGCATATGTAGATTTTGGGATGCCCCTACAAGGCTGCTTTACCCTATTTTGGAAACTCAGGTTTTGGTTTGGGGGGAGGGGGGGATAATTATTTTTTATGGTTAGATAGGTTCTTTTTTGCTTAGAGCCAGGTAGGGGCAAGATATGCTTTTGGAACCACAGGATGTTGGGTCAGTCAGACCCTAGCTATCAAACTGTTTCATCCTGGACAGATAGTAAACTAAAGAGGTGTTGCCAGAAATGTCCATTTTTCCTGGAATGTGATTTTTACTCTCACTATTGACAATGTGTTGAGAGCCGTAGCTGTCCACGGATCTTACAAGCTGGCGGCATACATTCTAGGGAAGGCACCATAAAGCTGTTGAAGGTCTGCAGCTACCAGAGGACAACAAACTCATTCTCTTATCTTAGGTGTCTAAAGCCCACTCTCTTTCTGTGTCTGTATTCTAAAGAAGCTGCTGCTACAGTACCCAATCCATACTAATGGAGGGTTTTGGAGGGGATGACAGTGTCAGGTCTGGAGTTCCTCTGCAACATGGGAGCATGAATCTGTTATGTACTGCTTTTGGCTGGCTCCCTTTCCTGGACTTTCCTCTGCTATATGCTGCTCCGCCAGCAGGTGGCCCTCTCCTGCAGAGGTGCTGGTAATCAGCCAGCACCTGTGTTACTTCCTGGCCTTTATAAGCTGATCCGCCCTTGCAGCTGCTGGATCAGCATTGCATTGTCTTCCCAGATCCAAACTCTGAACTCTGAATCTTGAACCCAGGACCCATGCCACAGCATTACCTGTTGCTGGGCCTTGAGTAGGAGGATTGGGGGCCCCTGCACTAGAGTCATTCCCCAATACACATAATCTCTTTGGGTTCAGATGAAAAGACAAATCCTTCTGAAATTGAAAATCCAGTCAGATGACTGGAGAAACATCTTCAAGAAAAGACACAGCAAGTCTAGTGGCTTTGACCTATTACTACACAATAAATAACAGAAAGGGTTATGTAAAAGCATAAAATGGATGCGGGCATAGAACTAATATTTACCAGAATTCGATCTTAAATATTTTCCAAAGTTTCTTTACATACAGAATTTATTTAGACAAGAAAAGAAACAGTAATCCCACCTTTTCACTTTCATTGTCCAGAGCTGAGGTGGCTTCATCGAGCAGTAATAATTTTGGTGATCGAATAAGCGCTCGGGCTATGGCTATCCTCTGCTTTTGACCTCCTGACAGCTGAGTTCCTTTACCACCAACTGGTGTGTCATATTTCTGGTGACAACATAGAAATCACGTGAGTAAAGCTTTCAGTTAAAGAGAATTAAATATAGACCTGGGATTCTATCCATTTTTGGAGTACTATCAGGTACTGCAATTGAGAAGAAGAGAGGGAGCATTTCTGAAACATAATTTTATAAAGCTGGACTTTCACTTTACATTGTAAATGCCAAATTTTAGCAAGTACTTGCTTTTCACTTGGGCTGTCAGACAGCTTTTGTGTCTACAATGTGTATAAAATAGAACATAACTAGTGATTAGTGAAAATACATTTTAGGCCCCTTTCACTTTTGTGTTGCATAGTAGTAGGAATACCATTTAAATCAAAGGGCTCCTTTACATCTTTTATCCTGCCACCACCTTCTCCTCTGCCACCTTCTCTCCTTCTTACACTGAGCCACCACTCCTCCATCATGTTAGCAACTACATCTGCCGAATCTGCCGCCTCCTACACAAATTGGACTTTGCGCTAAACTGTACTTGTGCGTTTCCATTGCAATGAGAGAGACGTTATTTTTAAACTACCTTACATGAGATACATACAACAATACTATGGTTACTACAGGGGCAACAGCTCTCACAGTGTCATATATTGGAATGGGAGTTTAAAAACTCGTGATGCATTATCTCTCCCTCCTGCTGAGTCTATAACAAACAAAATGAGTCATTCCAAAAAGCTTGCCAGCACCATTGAAGAGTTACATTGTGTTACACTGTTATAGCCAAAGAGAAGTTGACGTATCATCATTGTTTGAATTGGAATCATCTACAATACATTGTAAAGCAGTCACAAGCCTGCTATTGGAATAAAAATAGCTTACAAATGGCTTACAGCTGAATGTGCATTGCACTGCTGTGATGGAGAGAACACTGTAAAGTTTGTCTCCATTGTATTTGTATTGTGGATTATGTAGTTGTTAGGTAGCACAGTGTAAAAAGTGTGGATGAAGGGGATAATAATGATCAATTATGTTATATTTTATACATATATGTAATGTTTTTTTATTTCCAAAATAATTTAAAAAATTGAGTTGAAGTACAAATATTTCTCTGCTGCTTTCACAAAGCCGCTATTCCTCTGTCAGGTTTACCACTTCATCAGTCGGATCCCTCCCTTTTCCACTGGGTCATCAACACCACTGCCACCTCCTTCTCTAGGATGCAGCTCCTTTTACTTGGTCCGCCTCCTCCTCTGCTGATCCCCTCCTCCGAAGCCACTGCATCGCTCCTTTACCTGGGGCACAGTGTGTTACACAAAATAGTACTGCCCTAGGCTGCACTTCTGCATTTCAATCACAATAGGATTGATTTAGCACCATATTTTTTTACTCATGTTTTATTGCGAGTAAACACTTTTTCTCATGAGTTTTTTCCTCAATGCAATCCAGCATCATATATAGCTGTGAAAATGCTTTACAGTGAAAAATAGTACTGAATTGCACCAAGAAAAAAAAAATCAACCGTTATGAGAGGAGCCTTATTATTCCATCTGCCTTGTAGGAGATACATGCAACAATATTATGGTTACTATATGGATTGTAGATCATATGGAACAGAAGGGGATCAATCCTGTTATTTTATACACATATGCAATGTTTTTAAATTTACAAAATAAGTTCATAACCAAAGGCATATGTGTGATTACAGATTACTATACCTGTGGCAGGTGCTCTATGAAGGAGTGAATATTGGCAGCTCTGGCAGCCTGCTGGATCTCCTCCATAGGGACAACACGAGAGTTGTCCCCATAGGCGATGTTCTCGGCAATGCTGTAATTAAAAAGCACAGGCTCCTGGGACACAATGCCAATTTGGGATCGGAGCCACTGGACATTTAAATTCTTCACGTCAGCTTCATCAAAAAACTAAGGAAAAGAAAACAGACAGGCATTTAACTTTATGATAAACAAATCTATAGCAGAGTTTCTGTTCAGGTGACAAAAACAATCTCCGTACTCCACTGTGTCTGATGGGGAGGCTTTTGTCATGGAGACACTGGTGATCGGAAATCGGGCGCAACACTCGATCTCATGATCTGGAATTGGACTGATCAGCAGCGGAGGACAAAAAAATTGGGATGCCCCCCTGTGTGAAACACTCCCTGTTAGAGGGAAATAGTGGATGTGGCAGCCAGCGCGCTTGGAGCTGCTGGCATTAGACGTAGGCTTAGACCATGTGATGTCAGTGGCTCCGAGCGTGCTGATTGGATGAGCGGCTGTGGGAAGAGGTGAGTTGCCATTGGCGACCTGGGGGGTTTCACACAGTGGGGCACCCCCGATCGGGGTGACCCCGGGGGAAAGGACCAAAACCAAGGATATTTAACTTCCTGGGCTGTGGTCCACTTTAAGCTTCTTGAGGTAATTCTCTGCTGAGTACAGTGCAATAATAGAACATTATACTACTAATGCTAATGTATTATATTGCTGTTTTTCAGTTCGAATACGAATACTTTATTGACCGCCAAGGAAATACAGGATACATACAAGGAATGCTTCTTGGAAGGGAGGTACCCCGTTAGAGCTATAAACATTAAATATAAAAATTTAACATTTTAACATATTATACATATATTATACTATTATACATTTTAACATATTTACATATGGTATTGGTGGTAAATCAGTTACATGGTAAGGACAGGGAGTTCGCGGCAGATTATTCAGTGGTGGTTATTTAGCGCGTTTACGGCTAGAGGTAAAAACTATTTTTGTACCTGGAGGTTCTTGTCGAAAGCGCCAGGTACCTCCGGCCAGAGGGCAAGAGTTTGAAAAATGAATGACCTGGGTGTGTTGGGCCCTCAGTTATTCTTTTTGCCTTTGAGCAGATCCTTTGCATGAATTGTTCCTCCAGGGACGATAGGGGGCATCCAATGATCCACTCAGCAGTCCTGGTGATCCTCTTCAGCCTGTTCTTGTCCTTGGCTGTGGTCCCGCAATACCAGACAGTGAAGGAGGAGGTCAGAAGTGAGCCTATGGCACATTGTAAAAGGTTTTTAGGATCCTTTTAGACATATCGTATGTTGCTAGTTGTCTCAAGAAGTATAGTCTCTGTTGTGCCTTCTTCAAGATGACAGTAGCTTGCCTGCTCCACTTCAAGTCTTGCGTGATCACGTTGCCGAGAAATTTTGTGCTGGTAGCGATATTGACCTCTCCATTAACGGTGGAAATGGGACAATGTGTTATGTCGGATCGTCTGAAGTCAATAATGAGTTCAACCGTTTTCTGGATGTTCAAGATGAGGATTCCAGGTTTTTTACTTGTGTTCGGTAGGGAGACTCATTATTTTCTTTGATGAGGCCTACCAATGTGGTGTCATCTGCATACTTGATTATCTTGATGGATGGGTCTGAGAATTTGTAGTCATTTGTGTAGATGGAAAAGAGAAGGGGAGACAGAACACATCCCTGTGGTGCACCTATATTTGTTGATCTGGATGTGGAAATAAAGGGGCCCAGTTTTACTCTCTGGGTCCTGTTCGTGAGAAAGTTGGTAATCCGTCCAGATAAACTTGGTGAGATGCCCAGTGCAAGCATTTTCCCATGGAGAATTTGGGGGTCAATGGTGTTGAAGGCCGATGAGAAGTCTACAAATAATAGTCTGGTGTATGTACTGGGTCGATCTACATGGTCTAATGTGAACTTGATTGCCAGATTGACTGCGTCTTCTGTGGATCTGTTTGCTTTGTAAGCAAACTGCAGTGAATCCCACTGGGAGCCAATAGCCTTCTTGAGGAATGGTATGACCAGTCGTTCGAAGACTTTCATGACCACTGGGGTCAGAGCCATGGGTCTGTAGTCATTCAAGGCTGAAGCTGATGATGACTTTGGGATTGGAATGATGACTGAGTTCTTCAGACAGTCAGGGACTATTCTAACCTTGAGTGAGCTCCTGAAGATGCTAGTGAGGACCGGGGCAATCTGTTCTGCACATACTTTAAGGCAGGTTGTGGAAATTCCATCAGGGCCAGATGCTTTCCTGGTGTTGAGCGTCAGTAGAATCTTCTTGACATCTGACACTTCAAGGTTCAGTGTGGACAAGGTCACTGGGCATTATGTCCCACTTATGGGTGGAGAGAGGCTTACAGATGGGGAGGGGCTTGCAGGTCCTTTTCCAGGCTTCATTATGTCAAATCTGCTGTAGAACAGATTCAGTTCCTCAGCAAGCTCCTTGCTAGGATTGATGGAAGGGACGGAACCTTTGAAGTTAGTGATCTGCTTTAGGCTAGACCAAAGTGCTCTGGAATTGGCTGAAGAAAATTTATCCTCTAATTTGGTTGAGTAAGACCTTTTTGCAGCTTTTATCTCGTTTGTAAGCAGATTCCTCAATTTTCTATATTCATTGATATTGCCATGTTTGTGGGCTGTCTCCATTTTCATCCTAAGGGCTTTGATTGAGCTATTGAACCATGGTTTGTTGTGCATCTGTTTCCTATAGGTCCTGGTGGGAATCAGCATGTCCTCACAGAATTTGATGTAAGACGTGACCTTATCGGTCCAGTCACTGACGTTTCTGGGGTTCTCAAAGACTTCCCAGTTGGTGGAATCAAGGCATGCTTGTAGATTAGATTTTGCTTTCCGCTGTCCATTTCTTTGTAGTAATAAGGGAAGGCTTGCAGGATCATGTAGTACCTGTCGCTCTGTAGTGCTCTCCCATACATTTCAATGGTGTTTCATTTGGTCGTAATCCTCGAGACCTAGCATGCCCCCCTGCATTGAATGGAGTGGGCGTGCCATAGACCCTGTGATGGATGACATGGGCCAGGGGGCACAGGATATGGATTGGACAATCAGGTAAGAGCCAGAGCACAGGACTAGGAATGATCATCTGCGGAGGGGTAAAAGGTAAGTATAGCCATTCAATTTTTCTGCCTGGACAATGACTTTTAGTGAATGTGTTTGGGGGGCACCCTCCTAAAATCTTGCACAGGACAACTTTGCCCTAAGGTCAACCGTGGAGACAGGGCCAAAAGAAGTCATTTTGCATTAATCAACACCTGTCAACTAGATTATGGGGGTTATTTGAGAAATGATAACTCCGGGTAGTGCCACGTAGTGTCGGGTGAACGCTGTGAAAACCACATTTAAGGAAATCAATCTGATGAGCGCCTCTAAAAGCATCATGTAGCGTCACATGTAGCCTTAAAGGTGGCTCAGTGTAAAGCGCCGGCGGCTCTAGGTTCAGCAGCGCCATGTAGTACCTGTCGCTCTGTAGTGCTCTCCCACACATTTCAATGGTGTTTCATTTGGTCGTGTTTAAATAGTGTGTTGATAAAGTAAAATTAAACATTTTTGGCTCAAATCATTGTGTGGCCTCTCCTGCCCGGCAACCAAACACTTATACTTTTATGCAGAATTGTATGTGCAGGTTTGCTATTGCAGTGTCATTGTCACAGGGTTAAAACAATGTAATTCCATATGTCTTCGCTCTGATACTGGTGTATATGTGTTGAGAAACAGACTTCTATCACACAGCTTTTGGCCCTCAGCGCTAGAGCGCCCAGTTTTAGGGAGTCGGTGCTGGTTTTGTGTAGTTTTTTCTTGACTACAGGTTTCAGCGCCAAGTGCTGGACGCACTTAACTGGAGCTACCTTTCGTTTGCTGCAGCGTTGTCCTGGTAGATGTAGTATAGTCTTGGGCACTTTGACCTCGGAACACCAGCTAGCATTCGCGATTGGCTCTGCAGTGAATAAGGGAGAGCATAGTGCATATTCGCAATGTTGAAATAGCCCAACTTCATTGCATTCAAGGCTGCCATGCTGTCAGGAAAACAGGTGTATTTCTTCTGCAAGCCAACCATGCCATCAAGAAATTTAGTCAAGGCACGGCTCAGCGAACGCTGGGACATGCCAACAGACAGTGCCCACAGCCTCTGGAAGGAGCCATTCAAAATTGAAGGCAGACAACCAATTTGGTCATGCCATCAATCACATGCCCCTCTCTTTTGGCAGGGGCCGACCATGGATGCACCTCTTAGTAAAGCTTCTCAAAAGAAAAGCAGTTCAGTCGGGTCAATTCAAACACAGTTGACTGACTGGACATCTGATCAACGTTCAGATGGCGGCAGGAATGCCTAAGCCTCAGGGGGGCCAAGGGGAGCAGCCCACGGCACTGCAGATGCTCGTACTCTTCCATAAATCCGTCAAGGGGCTCCATCACACACATCCACCAGCGAACCCGCAAGCAAAAAGAGGGCGTCATTTTGGACCGGTAATTTCCGGTTTTAATTGCTCCACCAAAGCAAATTGAAAGGCTCTGATTAATGCAAGCGAAGGTGAAATCAAGTTACAAAAGCAAGAATGCATAAACTTGGTCAGATGTGAAATTATTATGCTGAATACTCATTTTAGCTTCTGCAAATCAAAAATTCACTAAAAACAGCAAACTTAGTCCAAAAAAGGACTAAACTAAATAGCATGAGGCAGAAAAACAGCTAAAAAGGGGAATATAAAGCAATCCCGCATGCAGGAATGCGTTTAGGAGAGGCTATGAAACAGGCTTATAATCTGGCAACACTATAGGTCAGATTCAAGACGAGAGTGCTCAAGAGAAGCGCTCGCACCCACTCACATGTAGAAAATATTCAGCAGTCCGTGGTACCAGCATGTCACCCGCTGGTCCCGGCAGGTGCCATGCTGGCTCCCTAACCAGTGAACTGATATCAGTTTACAAAAAGTAGTAGAGGTAAATGGCTCTAACCAGCTGAGGACAGAAGCTAAAGATACGGAGGGGTGAGTAGTTGAATTTTTTCTACTTAAGTTGAACTGGTAAGTAGTCCAGGGGGCGACTATACCAGTTCACTTGGTAGGAGAGCTGGCATACCACCTGCTGGGACCGGTGGGTGACGAGTTGGTACCGCCCCCCGACTCCCTGAATCCTTCTTGGGCAACTGGGTTTTGGAAGAGCCTGGTGCCCATCATTATGGGCCTGGTAGTCTTCCAGGGTACCGTGTACTGAATATGGGCAGGTTAATCAACAGGACCAGGGGCCGACCATTGTGCCCCTAAACTCCTGGGCAGGTTGGCTCAAGAAAGGGGGGCTGGCAAGTGCCACTGGCAAAAAACTCGGCTGAACTTTTTGCCAGCGGCACTGAGGTCTGTGTGGAAAGTTCACAAAATATAAAGAACATGCATTTTTAAAAAAGGGCAATCAATATAGGACAAATGATCTGCAATCTTACCACTGTTCCCTGGATGGGATCATAGAACCTCTGCAAGAGCTGGATGGAAGTACTTTTTCCACACCCACTGCTGCCCACAAAAGCCACAGTTTGTCCACTGGATATTTTAAAAGACAATTCTTGGATCACTTGAACATCTGGACGTGATGGATAATTAAAAGTGACCTTGCGCAGTTTTATGTTTCCATTAAATTGTTCCTATTGGTAACAAAACAAAAGTTAAGTCTGTACTGTCTGCAGGGTAAAAATGATAACAAAAATGTAAAAAAATTATATTTTATCGACTTACCAGTTTCTCTCCCTGCTCACTGTAGCTGTCGATAGCTGGCTGCTTATTGAATAAGGCAAACAAATGGGAAGCTGCAGACTTGGCTTTAGCATAGTCTGGGGCAAATGACATTGACTGCCCCACTGATATAGCTCCATATGCCAAGAGGGTGAACACACTGTAAAGAGAAAGAGAGGAGGGTATATAAGTATATTAGTATATCAAGGGAACACAGTGGAGGGGTATGGGGTTTTAGTCACATGGAGGGTCCTCAGAGGGCCTGTCTCTGAGGTACAAAAGCCCCCTTCAATGGCTCCTGGCCATTTCTCCTGGCTGTGAGGCGTGATTGTGCCCCATTCAACAGATGGCAGAGGCGCCACCCACTTTAGACACCACTGCCACTATTTTAGGACTCCTGAAGACCCCAAAGATATGAAAGAAGACCAGGTGTGAGGGACAGAGAAGTCCCAGAGGAGGAAAAGGATGAGGGGGGGGGGTAGAGGACCTAAAGAAGAAGATATGGACTGGTAAGTCAATGTTGGTAAACTGGTAAGGGTTCACAGGGTAGGGGGCCAGCTTGTCACTTGCCAGCTGCCAGCTGGTTCCTCCGCCCAATTACCCCCAGCACCCCTGGAGCATCAATGGATCCATACCGAAGGGCATAGAGGCTGGTAAGCCGACAGGGCCGTGAGGCTGCTGGTTGGATTTTGGGGGGCGGGACAAATTTTTTATTTCATTGTTTCATTAAAAAAAAAATTCCCCTGTCCATGTGTCATTTTCACTCAAAAACAATAAAGCTGACATTTGCGGTATTTGCAACTTTTTTAAATGAAAAAGACATGCCAGTTTACCTCTGCTTTTGGTAGGGGTAAAAAGCCTACAGAGAAAATTATCTCTCTCTCTTCCTGAATCACATGAGCTAAACATTTTCATGCAAGAAATTCCTGCATTTATGAGAGATTCCTACATGAGAGAAAAATGCCAGAGATGCTCACAGAAAATATTCTAAAAAAAAAAATAAAAAAAGACACAAATAAAAGTGCCTGCTTAATAGAGAGAAAATAAAAATCCCATTAAAGTCAATGAGAACCTAAAGCTGTGTGGGAATGCATTCTACCACAGTGCTAAATCAATCCCACTATGTCTGAACTAGACTTTCCCTCGACACAGGCCGACTAACTAGCTGGCAGCTTTATCTTCATGTTCCAGCACTTAGTAAATCATGCCCTACTGTAAGTCCCTTGTGGGTAAGTATTACCCATCAGGCTAGCTATATCCACATGGCACTGCTAAACTACCTCCCCACTAGGTTTACCATCTGTACTCCTACCCCTGTTCATATGTGAATGGTGACTAACATACTACCATTAACCTACGCAATTATCTACATTGGGGTGCACAGCATTTTGTGGTCTAAGGGCTCCATTGTCTTACGGTTTCCCCTCAAGGGGGCGCAATAAAATGGAGGCAGCAAAAATACAAACAGTTTGTTGCAAGGAAGCTGTAACCTTCAAGCAGAACAAAATCCCCCAGTGGTCAGCCTGAAATCCAAATGATTCCGGGGCCGGCCACTCTTCTTTCCCTGGGGCATCCCGATTTGAGAAGCCTGCTGTGTGAAACCCCTCAGGGCGCCTGTAGAACTCACCTTTCAGAGGCGCATGCGCAGGCTCTCGTCCTATGAGAGTCGCTTGCAGTGAGTATGTCATTCAGCGGGCAGCTCTCTTTGTTTTGAATTGTGCATTCAGATCGGCTGTGCACAAGGCCAGGGATGTGGCAGTGCATGCTCCCCATTACAGTCAATGAGATCGGGGGGCGTGGTCAAGATGGCGACCTGAGCAGATGTGCCTGATTGGGGCTCCCTGCAATCATCCTGATTTTTACCTCTGTTGCTGGTGACTGGGCAGCCAGAACCCTTGTCGAGGCTCTCCCTGACCCAGGAATTGAGCCTAGGTGCAGAGCAGCAATGGCGGAGACGGCCATCGGGAGCGGCGGCAGCGGCGAGGCACACACGTGGTGCGGAGGTGGCTGTGGCTGCTCGGGCGTGTGAGCGGGAGAGAGAGGCTGGCGCCTCGGACTTGTCAGCGGCAGCGGCGGCCTCATCCTGACTCGGGCTGCGGCGGTGGTGAGGAGACAGGCGCCCGGAGAGAGCGAGAGGCGCCTCCCCGCAGCAAGGTAATCGCTGCGGTGCGCGGGGTGCAGGAGGCGGTGGCGGGCCCCAGGCACACGTGGGAGGAGGAGAGGCGGCGGCGGGAGTCATCACTGGCGGCATCACCCCTGGTCTGCCCCGGGCTGGAGCGGTGGTTAGGAGTGCGAGGGGCGCCTCCCTGAAGGAAGAGAAGCGCTGGAGGAAGAGGCGCGAGAATAAAGTACAGCCAGTCGCCATCTTGGAGGGGGTGAGGGAGGATGAGGCTGGTCTGATGTTCTCAGATACTCTGCAAAAGTGA